>OX377618.1:216318983-216911483 GCA_947397865.1 Polietes domitor | reverse complement strand
TATCTATGCAAAGAAGCTCGGTTTCATATTGATGGTTTCGTTAATCGCCAAAGTTAATGTACATGTGACCGATGAAAAATGTCATTTAACTTTAAAATTAGTTTAAAAAATAAGCAGCACCCAACGTGAGACTCCACTGTGCAGCCATTTTATGCAGTGTTTCAAATTATGTGGAAAACATCATCAAGATTCATTTTTTAAGCTTGTGAAAAATTTCTTATCCTATTAACGCCCATAGAATTTTTTATTTTGAGTGAAATTTTAACATTTTATTTAGATTTTTGTTATCGCAGCTTAGTTATCCAGTCTTAAAGAAAAACAGCCATAATATATATTTTTGGGTATTAATGGTTTAATACAAAGAGAGTTGTGGTAGTTAAAGATTTCGCATTTGTTTAACTGCCACAAAAATCGATCAACTTCCGCGTTTTGTTAAAAACGGATTTCCAGCTGTGATAAGCGTATGTTTTTTGAGGAAAACCCAAGAAAGAAACCTAGTCCCCTATGCCGTAGATTTAAAAATTAGTTAGTATTAACCGATTGAAAATCCTATCAAAAAGATATAAGATATAATATAGAGTTATATCATTTTAACATTCTTAGAGCCAAATGCAAAATTAATAAATTAGAGTATTCTATGTCAAGCGGTACGGTTTTTGATCTCACCAGTTTGGATTGTTTCTAAAGTTTATGAATGTATTTTAAGAAAAATATATTTAACGAATTATTTAATATTTAACGAATATAATTAACCATTGCAAATTTTCATAAAGGTCTGTTCATTAAAATACCTGTAACTCCTGAAGTACTTGTTAGATTTTAATGCACTATACCTTCTTTTATAGTTAATTTCAACTACTTTTAACATTATTGAAGTAGTATTTTATAGCCCTAACAAATTTGTATACCTTACACCACTTCGTGGAATATGGTATTATAAGTTAGTTTCGTGCTAAATGTTTGTAACACCAAGATATAATCGAGCTAGACCTACCGATCGGCTTAGAATCACCCACTGAGTCGATTTCATGATGTCTGTCTGTTCGTCCGTCCGTCTGCTGTCCATCTAAAGCTTGTTCACACTCTACAGGTCGCAATTAATTTTTGATTACCATGAAATTTATAATAAGTTATTTTTGGGCTAGGATGATTGGTATTGAATTTGGAGGAAATCGGTTCAGATTTAGATATAGCCTCCCTGCAATTATCCCTATAACTTAAAGTAAAGAGTGATTTTTTGAGGTTAGGATTTTCATGCATTAGTATTTGACAGATCACGTGGGATTTCAGACATGGTGTCAAAGAGAAAGATGCTCAGTATGCTTTGACATTTCATCATGAATAGACTTACTAGCGAGCAACGCTTGCAAATCATTGAATTTTATTATCAAAATGCGTGCTCTGTTAAGAAAGTTCAGAAAGAAAGAAATTGTGTTCAGCGACGAAGCTCATTTTTGGCTCAATGGGTACGTAAATAGGCAGAATTGTCGATTTTGGAGTGAATATCAGCCAGAAGCATTGCAAGAGCTACCAATGCATCCAGAAAAAGTCACAGTTTGGTGCGGTTTATGGGCTGGTGGCATCTTTGGACCGTACTTCTTCAAAGATGATGCGAATCGTAACGTAACTGTGAATGGTGAGCGCTACCGTGAGATGATATCCAACTTTTTTTTGCCCAAAATGGAAGAACTGAACTTGGTTGACATGTGGTTTCAACAAGATGGCGCTACATGCCACACAGCTCGCGATTCTATGGCCATTTTGAGGGAAAACTTCGGAGAACAATTCATCTCAAGAAATGGACCGGTAAATTATCTTCAAAAAGTAAATGTCATGGACCAATCTAACGTTTCAAATAAAGAACCGATGAGATTTTGCAAATTTTATGCGTTTTTTTAAAAAAAAAGTTATCAAGCTCTTAAAAAATCACCCTTTATTAATGCTGTAGAATACCCATTTTACGTGGGACTTTGAAAACATATTTAGGATCATGAATTAGAAACAGCTCACGTGAAAGTGGACCACATGGGTCAAAGCTGTAATATAGCCCCCATGCAAATGTACCTCTCAATTAAACTATTACTGCTGCAACATGCATATTTTACATCAGATTTTGATGAAATTTCCCACATCATTATACACTCCACGAGAGTATTGTGTCTTTGTGCATTTGTTTGTAACACCTAAAAGGAAGCGAGATGGAACCATTGTTAATTATTCTGATCGACTTAGAATCACATTTTGAATCGATTTAGCAATGTCCGTCTGTCTGTCCGTCCATCTATTCTTTTAATCACGATACAGGTCGCAATTGTAGCCAGAACCACAACGAAGTTTGTCGACATAAGGACGAACGCTATTTAATTTGAAGAAAATCGGTTCAGATTTAGATATATCCCCCATATGAATTTCACTCCTGATTTGACTCGTTTCACTCTAGATATCATACATTGCTACAGATTTTCTTCAAAATTGACATCTTATATTTCCACTAGAAACACCTGTGTTGAAAATTTTTTAGATCGGTTCAGATTTATATATAGCTCCCATACAAATTTCTCTTCCAATTTGACTTTTTCCGCTCTGGAAACCTCATATTTTAACAGAACTTCTTCAAATCTTCCAAAATGTCTTATCTTTCACCTAAAAACACTCATGGTGAAAATGGGTCAGATCGGTTAAGATTTATATATACCTTCCTCACAAATTTCACTCCCGATTTCAATTTTTCCTCTCTATAAACCACATATTTTAACAGATCTTCTTCAAATCTTGCAAAATATCTTACATTTCAACTAGAAACAATGGGGTGAAAATGGGTCAGATCGGTTCAGATTTACATATTGCTCCCATACAAATTTCGCACCCGGATTGATTTTTTCCGCCACAGAAACCACGTATTTTCACCGAATTTCATCAAATTTAGCATAACACGCTATACTTGAACTGGTAGAACCTATTGTGTAAGTGGGCCACTTCATTCCATGTTTGGGTATAGCCCTGATACAAATATTCTTCTATAATTAAATTGTATTCGGGTAGAGTAGTGGAGTGTATCATTTAGTCGGCCCCGCCCGACTTTAGCCTTTCCTTACTTGTTTTATATTGTAACTTGAAACACCTACTATGAAAGGTAACCATATAGGTATATTTTAACTAAAAACACCTACTGTGAAAGTCAACTATATGGGTCCATGTTTTGGTATAGCCTCCATACAAATGCCCCCCCCTTTTACACTATTACCGTTTTAGACCCCACATCTTCCATCGAATCTTAAGAAAACTCTGCGGACCATGTTATATTTCAACTGGGAAAACCCCTGCACGGTATGCAAGGTTGAAAAGATTACGATGGGGACGGGCAAGCGTCGAAGAGCACTTACATAGGACAAGTGCTGAAATGCCATCCGGGCCCGGAGATTTATATACGTCGAGATTTGCGAGAACCCTTTTAACTCCACGTGTTCGAAAAAATATCTGAGGCATGGAACTTAATACATTTTCGATCACGGGGAGTTGTTGGTTGCTTTCCGGCAAGGATGAATTCCTTGCAAACATTTCTGCCAATAGGTTAGCTTTGGCGACCGGGTTAGTGAATATCTGGTCACCTTTAACAAGAGTTGGGATTGATGAGGAGTTATCCTTTACTCTTCTTACAAATGACCAAAAGCTCTTACTTCCCCTGGGAGAAGAAAGAACTTTGGCACGAAGACGTTGTTCATGTAGTTTTAAAATTAATTGAAAGATATAATGGTCAATCAAAATATCTTTATGAAATATCGTAATTTCACCACTGTTATATTTCTAAAAGTGTTTTGTACTGGAACAAAATATTCCAGAGGGCAAGTCAATTGCAATGAGTTACAATGAACTAATATTTAGGAAAATTTAACTTCGTATAGCGCTAAAGCAATATTTACTCATATCAAGTTCTTTTCTTTGGAAGTGGTACATGCTTTGCAATTGATTCTAGTTCAATCTTCCTCAAACCAAGTAAATATTTACTCAAACTGAGAAAATTGCAGTAAGTTTTTTCTCAAACCAAGTAAATTTTTACTAAATCTAAGTAAAATTTTGCTGAGATTTTCTTAAAATTAAATCAACTTTTCCTCAAGCAAAGTAAAGTTTTACTAAATTTACTTAAATGTGTGAAGAACTCGGCATAAAATTCAGAAAACACATTAACTTAATTTTAAGAAAAAAAAAATACATTTTTAGGTTAAATTTCCTACTTTTAAAAACATATTTACTAAATTGGAGTAATTGTTGAACTAAATTGGGGTATGGATTTTACTCAGATTTAGGAAAGCTATTTTTCTGATTGTTCAGTTAATTTCAAACAAAGATAATCACACAAAAAATTACTAGCGTCCAATAATGTCGCCAATAAACTATTGTAATTTAGGAATAAATGTATTCCAAGGGTCCACTTATTCCGGAAAAATGGGACAAAAGTGAAACATACAAAACATACACTCGGTGTTTTTCAAAAGCGAATTTTTTCCAAATTATCAAGTAAAAAAAAAAAAAATCTGGATGGTGAGCGCAACAAGTTTGTACATGACCCAATCTATTGGACATATATATATATAGTTTACAAGATTAAAAGCTTGTTATGACGTGGAATGAATGGCTGTTCTGATCTGCTCTAAATTAAATTCAAATTCTGTGTGTCAGCGGCATACATAAAAGCGTTGTCTTCGATTTATTCTGAAACTTTTTCCTCCTTTTCTCCATTAAAATGCCGAGCGTTTAATGAATTCTATTTAACTGCCTTTGTAAATATTTATACAATTAGTATAAACAATGATTACTTGGCCGCTGTTGTTGTTGCTGTTGCTGGAGATTTCCTACAATAAAAACCCCTTTCATTTTGTTCACATCTCCAACACCATCAACATGAGCATCGCCTTCATCATCATCATTATTGGCTTTATTAACGATTATTGTCGAAAGTGAAACAAATATTTGCTGAGTGCTGTGGTGTGGTGGTTGTGTTACAGTTTTTTTTTCTCATCTTCTGTCCATTAGTCGTTAGTCGGTCTTTCATATCGTAAACTTTACTCCACATATTTTGATCGATAACAAAAGCCAAATATTTTTCGGTTATTTTTGTTTGGAAATCATGTAGAATTAGTGAAACAATGTAAACACACACTCGTATTTTGTATCCCGCTAATAGCCATGAAATGTGGAACGTGTATTGATGAATCCGAGAGCACATGCCACACAGATCACATGCACACATGTGTGTGAGAAACTAAAAGTTCATAAATCATTCGGTCTGATCAGCCTTTTGTGCTGAAAAAGAAAATGGTCTAGCTTTTTCTTTGTTTGATTTGGTTAGGTTTGTGTCGATGTGATTACCCTGCAAATCTAAAACAATAAACGGCCCGAATAGAATAATTTCTCTGCCAAAGGCATAATATTTCTCAACGAATTTAATAAGATTAATGTTGCGGCATGCCTCTCGTGGAAATGCCGCTTCAGACTGTACAATATCCATACAGCATTTAGAATTAAGTACTCAAAAATATGACTCCAGATTTTCATTTCATAAATAATTCGCCTGATTTTTTACAAAAAAAATATCACAGCTCCCTCTATTAATATTATTGTCCATTCTTATCTAAAAGATAAATTATACTTTTTAAAATCATGTAAATATTTTTTTCATTGATCAACTTCGGAAAATATTTTTTCCTAAAATTCCAATTATTGACGAAGGTTACATAAAAATTTCTACTATCACTTGGTCCGCTAAATGTTGGTTTTACGTTAAACTAGGGATAATGTCTATATACTAAATATCACCTTCACTTAGGAACAGTTACCAAAAATACAGAAAAAGTAGTAGCCCAAAAACCACACTAAAGAAAACAATTAAAACCAGTAAGGAAAAGCTGAAGTTGGGCTGGGCCGACTGTATAATACCCTACACCACTACCTGCGTATATAAACCATTTGATCCATTTTTCCAGCAGACATTCCGAGTAAAGTAAATATAACTTGATCTGGAAAAAATGATCAAGATCCAATGATAAATACAGATTATACAGCGGCAATGGAATGAATCGGATTGACATTTGAAGGGGGTCTATAACAACACTTGAGGTCTGTGCCAAAACATGCGCCTATATATTTCTCATTCACGGTAGGTATTCCTAGTTGAAACCTATAATGATCTGCAAAATTTGATGAAGATCCGATGTAAGATGTAGTTTCTAGAGCTGTAATAGAGCAGAATGGGGTTATACCAAAGTATGGACATATGGGTAAGTATTTCTTGTTGAAACATATATTGATCTGCAAAATTTGATGAAGATCCGATGTGAGGTGTAGTTTCTAGAGCTGTAATAGAGCAGAATGGGGTTATACCAAAGTATGGGCATGTCCCAAACAAGTAAGGAAAGACTAAAGACGGATGGAGTCGATTTTATGATGCTGTGCCAATTTTGAAGAAAATCGGGTACAATATGAGGTTTCTGCCATTTGTATGGGGGCTATATCTAAATCTGAACCGAACTATCCTCCTTTCGCCATAAGTGCTTCAAGTAAGATTATAAGGTAAGTATAAGGTATAATCAAGTAAGATTATAGGGTGTATTATATGTGCTTTATAGAGCGGAAAAAGTCAAATCGGGAGCGACATTTGTATGGGGGCTATATCTAAATCTGAACCGATCTTACCCACTTTCAGCATAGGTGTTTCTAGTTCGATTATAAAATGTTGTGCCAATTTAAAAAAAGTAACTTCTGCCAAATTTCATGATAATCGGAAAGCAATTGCGACCTGTAGAGTGCGAACAAGCTTAGACGGACGGACATACATCGGTAAATCGATTCAGCTGGTGATTCTAAGCCGATCCGTATACTTACAGGTGGGTCTAGCTCGATTATTTATTGGTGTCACAAACATTTGGCGGAAAACTAACTTATAATACCTTAGTCCACGAAGTGGTGTAGGGTATAAAAAGCGTTAAGTTCGACCGGGCCGAACTTTATATACCCTCCACCATGGATTGCATTATAACCTCGTCAATTTTCGTAGAAGTGCAGTAACATTATACGAAAATTACATTTGTATACCCTACACCACTTCGTGGACTAGGGTATTATAAGTTAGTTTTCCGCCAAATGTTTGTAAAACCAAGAAATAATTGAGATAGACCCACCTATAAGTATACGGATCGGCTTAGATTCACCAGCTGAATCGATTTACCGATGTCTGTCCGTCCGTCTAAGCTTGTTCGCATTCTTCACGTCGCAATTTCCATGTTTTGATATAGCCCCCATTCAAATGTACCACCGATTTACACTATTACTGCTCTAAAATGCACATGATCTTGATCAAATTTTCCACACAATGTTATATTTGTACTAGCAACACGTATTTTGAAAGCCAGCCATGATTTGGTATAGCCCCCATACAAATGAGCCCCAGGTTTACACTATTATCGCTCTAGAACCCACATCTTACATTGGATCTTGATACAATTTTGCAGATCATGTTATATTTCAATAAAGAATATCTACTCTGAAAGTGATCTATAAAGGCCCACTTTTTAATGTAACGCCCTTACAAATGCGCCCCCATTTTAACCTCTATTACCTATCTATGACCAACATCTTGCATAGGAAGTTTTTCAAATTTTGCAAATTATATTATATTTCAACTAAGATTACCTACTATGAAAGTCAAATATATGTGTCCATATTTTGGTATAACCCCTATACAAATTGTTTAATGTGGTTCCCAATATTACCTTTTCCGTTCTAGAAACCACATATTTTATCTGATTGTTTTCAAAAGTGGCAAAACATATTATATTTCATCTAGAAACACCTGTGGTGAAAATGTGTTAGATCAGTTCAGATTTATATATATCTCCCGATTTGACTTTTTCTGCTCTAGAAACCATATATCTTATCAATTTGACAAAACATCTTATATTTAAACTAGGAACACCTCTGGTAAAAATAGGTCAGATCGGTTCAGATTTATATATAGCTCCCATTCAAATTTCGCTCCCGATTTGACTTTTTTGAATATTTAATGTTTCCACTAGAAACACCCATGGTGAAAATGGGTCAGATCGGTTCAGATCCCGATTTGACTTTTTTGAATATTTAATGTTTCCACTAGAAACACCCATGGTGAAAATGGGTCAGATCGGTTCAGATTTATATATAGCTTTATATATATATTCGCTCACAGCTTGACTTTTCCCCTAGAAACCACCTTTTTTCAGAGAATGTCTTCATATTGAGCATAAGACGTTATACTTGAACTGGAAGAAGCTATTGTGTAAGTGGGTCACATCATTCCATGTTTGGATATAGCCCCGATACAAATATTCTTCTCGATTTGACAAATTAGGTGTGGTCATATTAGCCTATGATTAGGAAGCATACAAAAATCCTTCCTCTTTTCAATTTGTTATTCAATTGAATTGTATTCGGATAGAAAGTGGAGTGTATCACATAGTCGGCCTCGCCCGACTTTAGCCTTTCCATACTTGTTTATTTATAATGTCTATTTTAGGTGATTCAGATAATTTGAATTACATATAAAATGAAATATTTGAAAAGTAAACAATAATTTCAATATAAATTTTCTAGACGAACAACATATTTATATACATTTTTATTTTTTTTTTAAATAAAATATGTTGTGTTTTCTTTCATTTTTGTTAAGGATATATTACTTTTGGGAAAAAAATTAAAAATTTTAAATTTTTTAAATTTTGAGAAGAATGAAAGTGGTCTAAGTCAGTACGTCCTCTGAAAGTAGAGGTACCAACATTGTCATTTTTTATAAATCCATTTTTATCCATGGTGCAGAGTATATAAAACTCAGCCGAACCTTTATGTCAGATGTTCACACGAATATTTAGATTTTCATTTGTGACTTTTGTATTCTAATTATGATACGATTCCACAAAATTTGTCTCATTTACTTCTGTTCATACATACATATGAACGTACCAGCGCATTGCAACATTAATAAAGAAATTTCTCTTTAATTCTTTAATTATTCTACTCAGCAACCCCAAACTCTAAACAGAAATGCACTGTGAACGAAATGTAAAAGTCTTATATATAAGCCCCCCTCCCCATCCAAAGACACATCTACGAAAAGAAGAAGAAAGAAATCTCTTTTGATATATTACCGAACGTATTTGGTTTATGAAATAATTAGGCCTAAATAGCATACACCTTGCTGTGAGATGGTGGCACATCAAATGATGGCCAACACCATGCCACCAACATGGTAATGGCCGCCGAGACAACCGAGTCAAGCACACAGCCACGAGAGAACTCTATCTAGCGGCAAATATGATAATTAAAAGCTTATTAATCTAAAGCAGAGCTGAGAAACATCAGAAATTGAATAGGTAAATTCCACAACACACCCCTGACCGACCAAGAGACACGTTTCGTCAGCGGATCGGACGGACCCGTCATACATAACTGTCAAAGAGAAACAGCTACTTAAGATTTTCTTCGATGTTGCCTTTTAAAAAACAATTAATTTCCGAACAAAACCCGAAAGAAATAAAAGAATTTGGATACAGTTCTGTGTGCTGTGCATCGAATAGGCATCACCAAATATTAGAAGACAAAAAAACACAAAACACAGCCACTGAGGAGCGAGCGGTGGTAAGATGAGGAACAAATCGTTCCGTAATACCTCAATACCTCATCCAACATGCAACACCATGAATATTTTAATGAGCGGTGATGTGATGGAGATGCTGCTGCTGTTGCTGAATCTGATGGAGGGAAATGGGAATATAGCCCTAGAAAACGGAAACCAAATGTCAAAATAAGCCTCAACCAATCAATTACGGCATTTGAACAGACACCAAACAAACATCAAAACAAAATATTAAGAAATACCTTCAGATTGGAAATCGGGCTATTACGAGCAGAAGAAATATATTTCTCTCCTATTATTATATTGTTTTGCTGTGTGGCTGCGGTCGCTAAGCAAATGATCGTTGACTGTAACACTAGCTGGGCTCATCTTGCAAGGTATACCACTAAAGTGATTTGATTTGGCACGAGAAAGATCAGTTATGTTGAAAGTGGGCATACCCTTCTTTCAGCAGTAACACTGGGTGGTACAGGTGGCACTTCGACTACATTTAGCTGCACCAAATCTCTTGGACTACATTTAGCTGTACCAAATCTTGTCGGAAAATAATTACAGTTAAACCATCACCCTACCAGCATGGAATTTTTCGAATATACAAGTAAGTAAGGAATTTGAGCTTGGATGCCTTTGATACCCTTAATCTTTGTGTACAAAATCTGTACCATCTGAAGTATCAGTAATTTTTACACCAATCGATGGGGAGAATTGATGGGTCTACATCAAAGTATTGTCCAGAGGCAACCATAAGCCAAAACTCTAAAATGTTTATGTTCTGATAGCAAAGAAAACAATTTGAAAACAAATAAGGAAATATTAAAGTCATGCTGGTCTGATCTGTGTCTACACGTGGTGCTTTAATATCGATGTGGCGATTTTATATAGTCTATATCGATGTCTTTCATGTTATTCCATAGTAAATACAAAAAGTGTGTTTTTAATGGACTGACTTCGGAACTCCAGATTTTGAAGAAAAAAATTGGAAGTAGGAAGCATATTGTAATCGCATCACAAAAATCCAAATGTGCATTTTTCCCACTTTTGAGGACGTCCTTTATGTAAATATCCCGGAACATTTTACTAATTGCATTTCCAAAAGTGAATGGGAACGGATTTATAGTATTGGGTCACAAATATAAGATGTCCGCTTTGCTCCCAGAAGATCGAAAGTTCGAATGATGACTCGAAAAAAAACTTTTTTGTTTTTCTTACTTTTATAAATAAACATTTTTTTAATCTATATATATATGTATATATAAATGAATCTGTGTTTGTAAGTTTGTTTGTTTGTTTGTTCTTCATAGCAGCCTAAACAACTGAACCAATCCTCTTGAAATTTTCACATTATATTCATGCTGAACCGGTAGTGAAAAGGTGCTATATAATTTTTTGATATTTTCAGTGGGCGTGGCACCTCCCACACAAATTGGGGACTTATTCGTTTTTTATAAATTAGCATATTCGGAATACTGTTGCAGATAGAGTCTTGAATTTTTTGTGAAAGTTCACAAATTGTTAGTCTGTACAGTTGTGCCAAAAATGGGCGGTATTGGAATAGTGGGCGTGGCACCTCCCATACGAAGTTAAAACCTATTATTGAATATTGTCTGGTGTCATACAACTTAGATTGCTGTAATTTTGTGTAAATGCATCTAGCACCAATGTGCGTAGTTGTGCCAAAAATGGGCGATAATGAAAAAGTGGGTGTGGCACCTCCCATGCAAAATAAAACCTATTATTGAATATTGTCAGTTCTATAACACCTAGAGTGCTGTAATTTTCTGTAAGTGCATCTAGCATCAATGTGCGTAGTTGTGCCAAATATGGGCGGTATTTGAAAAGTGGGCGTGA
Organism: Polietes domitor; assembly: GCA_947397865.1. Lineage (NCBI taxonomy): Eukaryota > Metazoa > Arthropoda > Insecta > Diptera > Muscidae > Polietes > Polietes domitor. The sequence goes on along the minus strand of OX377618.1, from coordinate 216,899,974 downwards.
CACCTTCCATACGAAGTTAAAACATATTATTGAATATTGCCAGTTCTATGACACCCAGAGCGCTGAAATTTTGTGTAAGTTCATCTAGCATCAATGTGCGTAGTTGTGTCAAAAATGGGCGATAATGGAAAAGTGGGCGTGGCATCTCCCATGCGAAGTTAAAACCTATTATTGAATATTGTCAGTTCTATGACACCCAGAGCGCTGAAATTTTGTGTAAGTTCATCTAGCATCAATGTGCGTAGTTCTGCCAAAAATGGGCGGTAATAGTAAAGGGGGAGTGGCACCTCCCATACGAAGTTAAAACCCATTTTCGAATATATTCCGTTCTATGGCAGCTACAATACTGACATTTTGTGTAAGTGCATCTAGCATCAATGTGCGTAACTGTGCCATAAAATGGGAGATATTGGAAAAAAAGGTGTGGTACCTACCATACGAATTTAAAACCTATTATCGAATATATTCAGTTCTATGACAGCTAAAATACTTATGTTTTGTGTGAGCATAAACCTGCGTAGTTGTGCCAAAAATGCAAATGCGAATATTGCTTTCGGATTTTTGCATATTTATCATCCGATTGAAACCAAACTTTGTATCGACGTTTTACCGTTCAAATATAAACAATTCGCTGGCATGTCGAAACATTTAGAATAAATGAACAATTGCCAAATATAATAATTCCATAAATAAATATGGAAAATATGCAAAAATCTAAGATCTAATAATTATCTCAGAATGTTTCGATTCCAAATTATATTGCTTCTTGCTGCATCGGGAATTGCAGCTGTGTACTCAGGTTTCGATGAATGTGCATATTTACGAAACTCCAACGAGAATTTATTTAAAGATCTGAGATGGTCTTAGTTATGATAGGTTCGGTATATGACGCATAATAAATCTTTGGTGGTTTGGTGCAATGATTACGTTCGAAGGTTATTTTCGCTTTATTTTATGCAGCCGACGAACTAAAGTTTATTTTGTGAAAACTCGCCAAAACACTGAAATTAGGTCCGTTTTGCAGAAAGACCAATCTGGAATATTATTTTCCACGTAATTTTTGAGGCATTTAGATTTTTGCCAATTCGCCGATCGTTAATAGACGAGATGAGCCTGAGAAATATTCCAAAAAAAATTGAAGAAAGATCACTTTAAGTTCAAAAAACATACACCGCATTTTTATTATAACAAACATATTATTTATGTAATTATATACTAAAAGGCTCAATTATATCACCAGGGTTTCATTACCAAACTTGGATAATTCAAAATGTGCTTAAAAATCAAAATATCAAATATCAAAACATGAACGGATGTCATCATGCGCCTTTACTGCAGCTGCTTCTATGTGAAATATAACTCTATGACCAAAATTGGTTCAAAAATAAAGTTTCTACAGAGAGAAACTCAAGCCGGGAATGACAAATGACATGCATTATGCATGCATGTATAAAACTGGAGATTATGTTCTGACTATTCTTTTACATCAATCCATCTACAATATTTTCATTTTTAAGAGCCAAACTACAGTTTCCAGAAAATCGTTAACATCGTTAACATTAGACCGAACGTTTTAACAATCACAGCCGGTTAGGTGATGCAATGATTTTTTGGTGATTTTTATCAAACACTGCCACTGATTCCACGGACGTCTCCATCCGGTAAACTAAAGAGTAGCTTGAAGTTGTATTATTATTATTTTTTTTTTGAAACACGTCACGACATTCACATTAAGTACGTTCAAGCGAAACAAGTTGCAGTTCGAACAATCTACACTATTATTTTCGAAAAATTGCAATTGTTCCGGGTCCAGGTGAGCGAACGTGCGCCCAGTATACTGAATTCATCGCGCATGTTAATTTTTCCAGTGACGTAATCCGAATTGTATGTCATGGCAGCATCCTTAAAATGAATATGTTTGACAGCAAACTTTGATGCATACAATGATCACTTAGAAAATTTTTTTTTTCATTTCAAATTGGTTTAAACATTTGAAATACCTTATCAAAACTTCAGACTACAATCACAATTAAAGTTTTTAAAATATGGACAGGAAAGTTTCTGTCGGCTCAGCTAGTATTGTATAATTTTAACAATTTAAAAATTGTTGCTAAAAATATTGTTTTATTAATGCACGTCAAATATTTTATTTTCTTATTAATTAATAATACTATATAAATCAGTAAAAATAAGTACAGTTACTTTATTTAATACTAATTTAATTTAATATTTATTTGCATTATATATTAAGTTCATATTAAATAATTAAGTTATTCACCCCTCACAACAGAATATGGCTGAGATGGATAGAGTGCAACCAAATGGTCTGATGTTCTACCCTCGGTAGCGGCGTATTTGAAGAAAATCGGTTAACATATCCAGTTTCTAGAGCGGAAAAAGTCAAATCCGGATCGAAATTTATATGGGAGATATATGTAAATCTGAACCGATCTGACTCACTTTTACCATTGTTTCTAGTTGAAATTTAAAGTGTTGTCACAAATTTGAAATGGATTGGTTGTAAGTGGTCTCTACAGCGGAAAAAGTCAAATCGAGAGCAACATTTGTATGGGAGATGTATCTAAATCTGAACCGATCTGAGCAATTTTCCCCTCAGATGTTTATAGTTCTTATTATAAGGTACTGCGCCAAATTTGAAGCAAATATATGTGGATTCTAGTGCGGAAAAAGTCAAATCGGGAGCGACATTTGTATGGAGGATATATGTAAATATGAACCGATTTGTCGGTCCTTGGGCCGGAAAACTTACTTGTACCAATTTTTGTTCGGATCGGACAATAATTGCGACCTGTACTTTGATTACAAGAATAGATGGACGGATGGACACACAGACGGACATTGCTAAATCAACTCAGAAAGTGATTCTATTCCGATCTGTATAATAAACGATGGGTCTATTTCGTTTCCTTTTGAGTGTTTCAAACAAATGCACAGCGACATAATACTCTAGTGGAGGGTATAAATTAAATAAAGTGTATAATAAATATTAATATTATATATAGTAAATAAATATAATTTTTAATAACACAAAACAAAATATTTCTTATTGCGTGATAGTCCTTGATAATACTTCAAGAGTAATAATCTTCAAAGAATATGTTTAAATTCCATAAATTTCACAAATCATTGGCGGCATTTTAATTTGTTTTTAGGAAAGTTCTACATTTAGATCGATTTCGTTAATTTTCAATTCCTACCATTCACACAGTCGCTGAAAATTGCACAAAGAATTTCGTTCCAGATAGAGCCATTTTTATCTTAAAATAACGAATTTACAAAATCCAATATCTTTCGCGTACACGCCTGATTTTACAATTCTATCCTTTTGTTTGTTACCTGTTTTATACCAGTTTATAATTTGGAAACAGGTTTTTATTTTGCGCATCTACAAAGTCAGGAATTTATAAATAAAATTTAATACTTCAAGCTGCAGCTATTTGATTGTAATAAAATTCGAAAATTTCCTATATTTTGCACGACTATGAAGTCAGAGGAGTATACACACAGAATTCTTTTATTATAGCAGCTGCCATTTGGTCGTTTTCAATATTATCCCTTTTGTCCATTTTGGCCCTAAAAGTATGAATATCGAAAAATCACTTTATTTTTCGAAAATTTTCTTAAATTTTCACCTTAAGTCATAGGAATGTGCAATTTGATTCTAGCTGCTGCCATTTAGTGGGTACCAATTTTATCCCCGTTGTCCATTTTGACCCTAAAAGTACGAAATCGAAAAATCAATTTAAGTTTCGAGTCTTGACAACCAGAGCGAAGTGTACATCGATTTTCAGTACTCAAACTACAGTTGTTTGATTTGTACACTTTCTCTCCGTTTTCCATAAAAAACAAGTAAGGAAAGGCTAAAGTCGGGTGGGGCGACTATATAATACCCTACACCACTCCCTGCGTATGTACCTCGCTTTGATTACTAAACCCATTTATTTCATGGGAGCAATTTTATGTAGTTCATATAAATTATACAGTATAAATTTTACTATAAATTCATCTTTAGTCATATTTAACGAATATGGTTAATAATATGGTAATTGATCCAATTATCCGACAGACAAATACAAATTATGCAGTAGTAATAGGATGAATTGGACCGACATTTCAAAAGGGGGCCTATAACTACATTTTGGGCCTGGTCCAAAACATGGATCTATGTATTTCTCATTCACGGTAGGTATTCCTGGTTGAAAAATACCATGATCTGCAAAATTTGATAAAGATCCGATGTAAGATGTAGTTTCTAGAGCTGTAATAGATCAGAATGGGGCCCCATTTGGGTTATACCAAAGTATGGACATGTGGGCATCTCCCAAACAAGTAACGAAAGGCTAAAGACGGACGGACTTTCTATCTCATTACAATTCAATTCGGTAAAAAAGATCGATCATACCCACTTTCAGCCTAGGTGTTTCAAGTTAGATTATAAGATGTTGTGCCAAATTTAAAGAAAATCGGGTGGTTTCTAGAGCGGAGGGAGTGACATTTGTATGGGGGCTATATCTAAATCTGAACCGATCTTACCCAGTTTCAGCATAAGTGTTTCTAGTTCGATTATAAGATGTTGTGCCAATTTTAAAGAAAATCGGGTACAATATGTGGTTTCCAGAGCGGAAAATGTCAAATCGGGAGCGACATTTGTATGGGGGCTATATCTAAATCTGAACCGATTTCCTCCAAATACCGATGGTCCTTGGTCAGAAAAAATAACATCTGCCAACTTTCATGACAATCGGACAACAATTGCGACAAGCTTAGATGGACAGCAGACGGACGGACGGACGGACAGACATCGCTAAATCGACTCAGCTGGTGATTCTAAGTCGATCGGTATACTTAAAGGTGGGTCTAGCTCGATTATTTCTTTGTGTTACAAACATTTGGCGCGAAACTAACTTATAATACCCTAGACCACGAAGTGGTGTAGGGTATAAAAACATAATTCTGATTTCGTATTTTTGCAAAATTTTGACGCCCAATGTGTTTACTTTCAATTGCAAAAATTTAATTCATGGGATCCCGCACGAATCGAAACCATATGACTGTATTTTTCAAATAAATATACTTTTTCACATATTTTTTATAATTTAGAAGTTATTTTTGTATTATTTGCTATTAAAAAAGCACGAGTGAATTCATAAATCCTTAAGAAAACCATTTTAAGAATCAAAGAATTATATTTATTTGGAAAATACAGTCTTATGGTTTCTTCTATAACTTTTAATTAATGAGAGATCTCATGGTTTTTGCAGAAACCAAACACAGCTCATAAAAAATTAAATATATTATTTTATATTATATTATATATTTTTTTCTATTGGCAAGATAAAATATATTTTTTAATTAAATCTATTTTTATATTATGAAAATAAAACGTATCATCGTCAAAATATCTTAACTATGTCGGGTCTTTGTTTCATTTTGCAGAGAATCCCACATATATACTTCATAGAGTCTAAGACTGATATTTCAAAGTGTTACAAACAGAATAACAAACATAGTATGCCCCCACTTAGTATGCCACCATGGTGTAGGATATAAAAATGATGTTAACATTCGATGTAATCAATTCGGAAGACATAGAAATTTCTCCCATTTTGTGGTAATTAGCGAAAATGTCATATAACATGAAGATTCGCTAGTCCTTAGGAGCGCAAAACGATAATCATACATTGAAGGAATCATATAAAGGGTGATTTTTTAAGAGCTTGATAACTTTTTTTTAAAAAAAACGCATAAAATTTGCAAAATCTCATCGGTTCTTTATTTGAAACGTTAGATTGGTCCATGACATTTACTTTTTGAAGATAATTTCATTTAAATGTTGACCGCGGCTGCGTCTTAGGTTGTCCATCCGCTTAGTCCAATTTTGGCATTTCCACGTTTTTGAGTAACAGAGACCCAATTGGTGCGAACGGCGACGAATCGAAAATTGGTGGTCATCATTAACACTGGCCGATACAGCTGCGATATTTTCTTCAGTTCGCACTCTACGTAAGCGTGTTGGTGGTTTAATGTCCAACAATGTAAATTTGGTGCGAAATTTAGTCACAATAGCCCGAATAGCCGCTTCAGTGGGTCGATTAAACTGACCATAAAATGGAAGCGCGCAATGAACTTTCTTAACAGAGCACGCATTTTGATAATAAAATTCAATAATTTGCAAGCGTTGTTCGTTCGTAAGACGATTCATGATGAAATGTCAAAGCATACTGAGCATCTTTCTCTTTGACACCATGTCTGAAATCCCACGTGATCTGTCAAATACTAATGCATGAAAATCCTAACCTCAAAAAAATCACTCTTTATAATTTAAAGATGCTGAATAACTATTTTCTAGTTCCATGCGATTTTCAGCATTATCAGTATCAAATATTTTATTTTATGGATAATTTTAGTCCTGTCCCAAGACAGCTACACATATACAACGATATTCGAATGATGCGTTCTTCACAGACGCAGGGTATGAAAAGTAGGCCCAGCTGCCGAGTAAGTCTTGTTAACACGATATTTGTGCTATTTTATTTTTGCGGACACAAAAACCAGTGACTTTCCCAACCCATTTGTATGTTTGTAAGAAAAACTAGTAAATCAAAAAAATTTTTTTTTCAAATCCATGCTTTATGCAAGCAGAATTCTATTGGGCCTAGAAATTCTTTTTTAGTTATCTTTTGTAGAAGGAAAAATTACTGCGTTATCAGGAGCAGAAATAATAGATTTTTAATTTGTGGTTTGTATGGGAGGTACCACGCCCACTTTTGCATTACCGCCCATTTTAGGCGCAACTACGCACATTGATGCTAGATGCACTTACACAAAATTTGAGCACTATACGTGTCATAGAACTGACACTATTCGATAATATGTTTTAACTTCGTATGGGATGTGGTACGCCCACTATTCCAATACCGCCCATTTTTGGCAGAACTACGCACATTGATGGTAGATGCACTTACACAAAATTTCAGCACTCTAGGTGTCATAGAACTGACAATATTCAATAATAGGTTTTAACTTCGTATGGGAGGTGCCACGCCCACTTTTCCAATACCGCCCATTTTTGGCACAACTATGCACATTGATGCTAGATGCACTTACACAAAATTACAGCACTCTAGGTGTCATAGAACTGACTATATTCAATAATAGGTTTTAACTTCGTATGGGAGGTGCAACGCCCACTTTTCCAATACCGCCCATTTTTGGCACAACTATGCACATTGATGCTAGATGCACTTACACAAAATTACAGCACTCTAGGTGTCATAGAACTGACTATATTCAATAATAGGTTTTAACTTTGTATGGGAGGTGCCACGCCCCTTTGTCCAATTGGTCAAATTTTTCCATTTCCTTGTATTGTCATCGAAAATGATTAAGTGTGCAAAATTTGAGCAAAATTGGTTGAGAAAAAAGCTTTCAAAAATTGATTTCAAATTTTGTGGCACACAAACATATATAGAAAGTAACCTTATATAAAGCATGGAAAAAAACACAACAAATACGTGGACATACACACGATAGCGACCATTGATTGTGAGCTTGTTACCTCATGGATGCGGTACGTTTAAGTTTTTTCTTCCCTACACCAAGACTACGACTTGGCAGGCCGTCGTCGGCTTGTGGTCTTCTACCATCTTTTTTCTCGTATCTTCCAGATTTTTGTTGTTGGCCAGCTTTAAAAGCTTAGGGCCAAAGAATTGTGTCAAAATAAATGGCCACCGCAAATGTCTGATGTTTTCTGTTTCTTCATCAACATCACCACCCGACGTCTGCCTGTGACTGCTGCCGCTTCTGCTGACTGCTTGCCGGGCTGCTGTTATGTTGCGTTGTATTTCCGTTGTTTGGGGCTAAAACCCAACTATTTATCATTAAGAAGTTATTGTTTTAGATTCTTCTTCTGGTGCAGCGTATGCTGGCTGGCCAGTGGTCAGTTTGGTCTCCGGCCCGGTAGTGGCGTTGGTGATTAGTACCCCATAGGAAAGTGAGCACACAGCCACCAAGTGCAGCGGTTAGGCCTGCGCATGCTGCCAATGCAACCCATCGCATCCCATGTTCCTTAGTGGAGATCAACACACAAAAAGAATATGATTTTATTGAGCAAATGATACTCGATTCTCGAGGAAGTAGAACATTCGACATGAAAGCGTTCCTACAAAAAAAACGCTAACGAATGAACTGCTCCAATTGTGGTTCATTTATCATAGGATTCTTTTTTATTTGTTCTCTTAAATGCACATTTGATCTAGTTTGCGATTGAAAGCTCATGTATGCTCATGGGTGCAATAATGCGAAGGCAATCTATGTGGCCTTAACGAATAGAAAAGTGGTCTTTATTGAGTGCGAAGAAGGAGAAATTTAGAAATTCATATTTAACTAACTATCAGAAAGGTTAACAATCATCCACAGGAACCGCTCATGTTGGTTGGTATTCGTCAATATATATATATGAGTGCCGGATTTTAACTGTAATTAATAAAAATTTATCGAACATATTTGCGAGATTTTGGCTCTATAGCTGCTGCTGGTAGCCAACTATTGATATAAGGACTTTAGACAAACAATAAGAAAAATATGTGTTGAGTTCGTCATATTCAATTTTTAATTTGATATCCAAATATCAAGCTCATTCTCTCAATTTAGGTGTTTTATAAAAATTCCCCAGCTGATGGTACAAATTCTTATGCATCTTTATTTTGCTTTGTTTTTTCATCGCTTCCGTTGTATAACATTCTGGTGTCTTATCAATCTACCAAAAAATGCCGGTGTAAAGAGATGTCAAGAAAATCAAATCAACCACTATAATTAGACAACATCAAACAAAATACGATCTGATCTGAAAACATCTACTATTTAGCATAATTTTCGTTGAAAGTTGACGCCTTATGTCAATGAATGAAGCACCACCTAATGTTTAAAATCACTTTGGACAACATAATTTGAGAACTAAAAAGAAATTCTAACAAATTAAGATTCTTTCGAATCTAACGATGAAGTAAAACAAAGAACAACATAGTGATTAAATACATCAAAGAAATTGACAAATATATTAATTTGTAAGAATTAGAATGACAAGGGCTAATTAGTTGTGTTGCTGGGAGAAGAGAAAACAAATATTACCCAGCAGAAGTTTTTAGACTTCATCTTTTCTTGAAATATAACTTTTAGATAAGAATCTCGGTGAAGTGAAGTTAATTATGCTAAAGAACATATACATATGTTAAATAACATGATGATGTTAACAACATATGATGTTGCACTATTAACATTAAGATTGTTACATCTTTGCAATTGAATGCCGATACAAAACCTCACTTCAAACTCCAAATTTGAATATTCATTCTCGTATTTCCACCATACTGAGCGAAATTGGAATGGGAGTTATGTATAAACCTGAACCGAGATGACCCTCTTTCATCACAAACGTGTCTGGGGGGGATATAATTGTGCAAATTTGTATGGAAGCTATATCTAAAACTGAACTGATCTGACTTGCCTTCACCTTTCTAGTTGAAATAGAAGGAGCTAGGGAGCGGAAAAATTCAAATCGAGATCGAAATGGCGGGACATAACCCTGCTCAATAGCATATACAAAGTCGTTGCTATAATAATAAATAAACGATTACAATTCATCGAGCGTAAATTGCGTGACGGACTTCGACCGCATCGCAACTGCCTAGACCAGACCAACACACTTCGTGTGATCATAGAACAATCGGTCGAGTGGCGCACACTACTGTGTGCTTTTAACTCCCTCCGTACCCACTGTATCCCTTGATAGTACGAATTTGAAAAAAAAAAAATTTCATGTCTACGTAGTCAAAGGAATGTATACTCCGAATTTCATGACTCTAGCTGCGGTAATTTGGTTTGTACTGTTTTATCCCCTTTTTTCCATGCTTTATATAAGGTTACTTTCTATATATGTTTGTGTGCCACAAAATTTGAAATCAATTTTTGAAAGCTTTTTTCTCAACCAATTTTGCTCAAATTTTGCACACTTAATCATTTTCGATGACAATACAAGGAAATGGAAAAATTTGACCAACTGGACAAAGGGGCGTGGCACCTCCCATACGAAGTTAAAACCTATTATTGAATATTGTCAGTTCTATGACACCTAGAGTGCTGAAATTTTGTGTAACTGCATCTAGCATCAATTCGCATAGTTGTGCCAAAAAGGGGCGGTATTGGAAAAGTGGGCGTGGCACCTCATATACGAAGTTAAAACCTATTATTGAATATTGTCAGTTCTATGACACCTAGAGTGCTGAAATTTTGTGTAAGTGCATCTAGCATCAATTCGCATAGTTGTGCCAAAAATGGGCGGTATTGGAAAAGTGGGCGTGGCATCTCCCATACGAAGTTAAAACCTATTATTGAATATTGTCAGTTCTATGACACGTAGAGTGCTGAAATTTTGTGTAAGTGCATCTAGCATCAATTCGCATAGTTGTGCCAAAAAGGGGCGGTATTGGAAAAGTGGGCGTGGCACCTCCCATACGAAGTTAAAACCTATTATTCAATATTGTCAGTTCTATGACACCTAGAGTGCTGAAATTTTGTGTAAGTGCATCTAGCATCAATTCGCATAGTTGTGCCAAAAATGGGCGGTATTGGAAAAGTGGGCGTGGCACCTCCCATACGAAGTTAAAACCTATTATTGAATATAGTCAGTTCTATGACACCTAGTGTTTAATTACAAATGTTGTCATTCTCAACTTCCACCTTTTCTTGGTGTGCGGCCTACGGTCAGATGACATTCCTTTATTTATTCCCCTACGTTAGATTTTGTCTACTACTTTCTTCATACAACTTTGTGATATTACGCACAAAAAGAGTAGTAACACCTTCTAACGAGTAGCGAAGGCACTGAGAGCCGCCTTTCTCCATCTAAACTTTGCTTTAGTTTTTACTCGTTATTGTAAATCTCTTGTTCTTTTGGATTTCGTCCAGACAACACCCTCACAAACTTTTGTACAAAAGGTAATATTGTTTACGACAATAAATTGAACTGAGTTTTATTTGAAAATATTAAATTTTCGTATTTTTATTTATTTTCATCCTTGCTACGCAAACATTGGTCCTTCGAACCGGATACTTGCTTCCAGCAATTAATTGGTTTTTTATTTTTTCTTCGAAGGCAAACCTGACTCCGTCAGCAACAACAACACCCACATAAATCAGCCATCTTCTTTCGCCCATCTTCATAATATATATTATTAACAAAAGGTGCGTATTGTCAGTTTTATTTAAAAGTGAGCATATCGCGTTTTGTTTATTTATAAAGAGATATATTTCCGAAAAAAATAATAATAAAACGGTCGTTTTACAACATCGGTACCGCGTCGGTTTGTGTCTTTGTGTGATTCTCATACATCCAGACGGACGGACATACATCCGTACATTAGAACATATTTTCGTTACGCGAAAATAAAGATAAATATTAAAATATTGCCGTCGCATATTCAAAATATATATCAGTGAGTGAAATAAGAGAAAAGTGTGCTGTTAATAATTATTGAAACAGATAAATAAAGTGCTGTGTTTTCAACGTTGATCGGTGGTGGTTTTTTGCAACAACAAAACATATGTATGCAAACGAGTAATTGCATTACTCTCGGTTAAAAGAAGAATAAACAAAACAACAACAACATACATTTGCCTACCATACGGCTCGAAGTTGCAAAACAACATCATCATACCCAACGGGCAGCGTATGAAAGAGTACATACGTACGTCAATACACACACAGCCATACATATATTTTCTCTTATTTATTAGCGCGGGTCGTTCTCGGTGAGGTTTGAAATTTATTAGCGTGGGTCGTTCTTCGTTACATTTGAAATTTTTTATCGAATTTTTTTCGTTTCGTATCTCGGGTAGTATTATTGTTGGACTATCCGGATATAGTAAAAATTTTTGGTTTCGCGACACCGTGTACCCTACAGTCGGTCTTCTATACTGTCAGAAAAATATTTTAAAAAAATTTTCGGTTTTCGGTTTATTTTTGATTTTTGGTTTTGCTTTTTGCTTGATACGAGCGTACATTTATTACGTGCATCATACAGTCCGTGCACCCTACTCTCGGTCAAGTGAACATATATAAGAATTTATATTTTTTTTTCGATTTTTCCATTGACTTTCTTTTACAGAGAAATATTTTGGGGCATTTTCGTGCTTCTAAATAAAAGTTCGTGTATTTTTCGATACACTGGGAAAAAATCTGTGAGGTTTAATAATTTTTAATTAAAATTTTGGTTAAATTTAATAGCAATTTGGCCAAAGTTCGTGTATTTTTCGATACATTTTGCGGAAATTTGGTTGGGCGTGTTCGAATTAACTCATTTTTAGTATTTTTAACTGATTTGGGAAGATTTCGAGCTCAGCTTTGAACATTCAGTGTATTTTTCGATACATTGGACTATTTTTGGGGTTTCGTTCTACCTTATTGCTAGACATTTTTCATTCATTTAGCATTTTCGTGCTTTTTCAAAATAATCAGGGTATTTTTCGGTACACTGTGAATGTTTTTGGATTTCTTTCTGAAATATTTTTTGGATAACTTTGAATAGTTTTCATTCATTTGGCACTTACGTGTATTTTCCTGGTATTTTTTAATACATTTAGCAAAGGTTTTACTTTTTTTGGGTTTTACTTAATTCTCGCTTGGTTCAATATGCCTCTCACTCCACTCGACTTCTTTATCAGAGCAACTGATGCCTTGGTAAAATTTGATGCGAACTTCAGTACCCTACGGGATGAAGACCTCGACATATATTCCCTTGAAATACAGGGTTCAGAAGCGAGAACATTATGGAGTAATGTTAAGGACAGGTACGATAAGTGTCTTAGTCATCTCCAAACTGCTCAGGATGCGGAGAAGGAGGACATAGATTCTGCTGACAGCAAATATGATGTAGCGTATAGGGCATTTGTACGTGTCCTCGCTGCTATTAATAGGAAATTGGATGAACTTCGAGCTACGCTGAAGTCATCCCCTCCGACTCCGAACCGTACTTCTACGGATACATGTTCGATAGATCACTTGGATTCTCCTTCTGATCGATCAGAATCTATAAGGGAGCAGCAGGAACAATGTGGGGGCAGCAACAGTATGGCTCACGGTCTTTCGTTGCCGCCATGCGATACTGACGTTTTCCATGGCGATTTCCTCTCATGGCCTACATTTAGGGATCTTTTTTCAGCGGTATACATTAATAACTCCCGCTTAAGTGACATTGAACGGCTATGTCATTTGATTAGGAAAACGAGCGGTGAGGCTCGCGAAATTGTATCCAAATTTCCACTCACCCATCGCAGTTTTATTCTAGCCTGGAAAGCCTTGAAAGATGTGTATGATAACACTCGCATCTTGGTGAACAACCAGCTCAAGATGCTTTTTGATCTTCCGATCCTTGATAGCGAAAGTAGCTTAGGTTTGAAAAATTTGCAACGCGGAATAAATGGATGTATTTCTGCAATGTCCATTTATGACGTAGCCACGGATAGTTGGGATCCTATATTAGTTTTTTTGTGTATTCAGCGATTGCCCAAAAGTAGTGTAACGTTATGGGAACAGAGTGTGAAGAATAAGTCGGCTTTGTCTTCGTGGAAAGATTTGGATATCTTTCTTACGGAAAGAATACAAACTCTGACATGTCTTCGTGACATAAAGGGTATCGATTCCACGAAGAAGTCCGACAGTAGGAAGGTGGGTGCGCATTTTACAAATGCAGGCTCATCAGTATCTTCTCGTGCTCATCAGAACAAACTGTGTATTCTCTGTCCCAGACAATTTCATCAACTTCGTGATTGTCCACGATTTGGGGGCCTTTCGGTCTCCGACCGGTTTGACACCGTCAAACGTCATCACTGCTGTGTAAATTGCTTGATGCGTGGACACGAAGCTAGAAAGTGTGGAAGTATTCACAAATGTAGAAAATGCGAAAAGAGACATCATACTCTTTTGCATCGCGATACATCGAATTCTGAGGGTTCGGCTGTTGTAGCGAATCCTGCGGGGAGTCTGGTTCCGATCACCCAGCATACTAATCCTCCATTTGTGAGTCCTTCGCTGCCGTCAACTTCTTCTGGATTTTCATCTGGTGCTATAAATAGACAGGTATATCATGCTTCGCAGGATAGAACTGTGTTATTAGGGACAGCGATGGTAAATATCGTACACCAAGGTACTTCGTACCCAGCTAGGGCTCTTATCGACCCGGCGTCAGAGGCTTCGTTCATTACGGAACGATTGCAAAATCGCCTCAACATTCCGGCCAGTTCCACTCAGGCTAGAATATCGGGTGTAAATCAGTCATTCTCGGCTACTTCTCGCAAAATATGTTCTTTGTGTATAGGGTCTATTTTGGATGCGGCGCTGTTGATGGAAACTAATGCCTTAGTTCTTCCGCATATTTCGGGCAACTTGCCATCTTTTTCAACGAAATCAGATGTGACTTCTCGTTTGCCAAATATTCGTTTGGCTGATACGCATATTTTTGATTGTCGACCTGTGGACCTTTTACTGGGAGCAGATCTTTATCCGAGAATTCTCTTGGAAGGAACTCTTCAAAACGTATTAGGTTCATTGATCGCGCAAAACACGGTCTTTGGCTGGATCATTACTGGTCCCGTTTCCTCTTCTTACATTCGAGTTTTTTCTACCTCCATTGAGTTCGCCGAAGAAGATAATCTTAACAAGAATCTTCTTCGATTTTGGGAACTTGAGGAGACCCCGAGAAGGTCTATGTTTTCTCCTTCGGACAAATTTTGTGAAGACAATTATAAACTGACGACCCGTAGAGATTCGGAGGGGAGATATATTGTTACACTTCCCATTAAATCTGAATTCTGCGGACAACTGGACTTAGGACAATCAAGGGGAAATTGTTTACGACAATTTCTGCGCAACGAGGCCTCTCTCCTGAGAAAACCACACATCAAAACAGTTTATGACGGGGTGGTAAGGGAATATTTGGACTTGAACCATATGAGGCCAGTTTCAGCCCCTTCTTCGGCAACCCCCACAGTATGTTACTTGCCTCATCATCCGGTAATTAACCCGGATAAGAAGACTACCAAACTTCGAGTGGTTTTTAACGCCTCAAATAAAACATCAAATGGGAAGAGTCTTAACGATATTCTTCATATAGGTCCGACCTTACAATTAGATCTAGTTCTCCTCATTCTGAGGTGGAGACTATTTAGATTCGTTTTCAACTGCGATATTACGCAGATGTACCGCCAGATTAGAGTCGATTCGGCCCATACTCCTCTGCAGAGAATACTCTTTAGGGATTCTCCTCAAAAGATTGTTCAAGATTATGAGCTGCAGACGGTAACCTTTGGAGTTAACTGTGCTCCATATCTAGCCATACGGACGTTATTACAACTGGCCGATGACTCTGAAGACGAATTTCCCCATGCTGCACACATTCTACGAAAGTGCATGTACGTTGACGACGTTTTAACGGGTTACCATGATCTGGAGACTGCATTGACCTCTCGTGATCAATTAATTTCAGCTTTGTCTTCTGCGAAATTCGAATTGAGGAAATGGACGTCGAATGACCGGACTATTTTAGAATGTTTTCCTACGGAACATTTAGTCGATGCGAAGCTTCTCACTTTCGTGGAAGCTAGTAGTTCTAAGCCATTGGGTATTCGTTGGATTGCTCAGTTAGATTTATTCTATTTCAATATGACTCCACCGGAGTCGGTCATAGAAGAAGCGCCATTGCACATCGTGAATCGATTTAGGAAAATTAAGGCTTTAACTCAGCAATTCTGCCTACGGTGGAAAGATGAGTATCTAAAAAATTTGCATAAAAGATATAAATGGAAATTTCCGCAGCGCGATGTTCAAATAGGCGGTTTAGTTGTTATTCGAGACGAACAACTGCCTCCCACTTCGTGGAAATTAGGTCGGTTAAATAACGTCCATCCGGGTATCGACGGTCGCGTTAGAGTCGCGGATATTCGAACGGGAAACGGTGTTGTAAGACGACCTATAGTAAAGCTGGTCACTTTGACCCAGTAATTTAAAGTTTTTTTTGTAATACTATCGCGCCATTTCTATTTTCGTAGTACAATGGAAAGCATAGTGAAGGTAGTAGTAGGACCACATCAAGGCTCCGCCGAAGTTCAGTTAGACGTGGTAACGGCTCCGAATGAGTCGGTTCCAGCTGTCGAGCAGGCCCCTGACGTCGGGATAACCCCAGTCGTCGCGCCCTTTCAGGGTGTCGTACCGGCGCTCTCAGTTGTCCCGCCGCCGGGGGTTGATTCAGCTCCTGCTGATGTCACGGCGTCTAACGTTGCGGGCTCGAATAGTCGACGTCTATGGTGTGGTCAGCAGTACTTATGGTCTCTACGAGCTGTGGTACTGCGAATCTGGGCTCTACGAGCTATATAGGGTTATTGTTAAGTAGTATGTAAGAGAAATGAAATCGAAAATAAATGCTCATAAAACTGACAACTACCCCTTTTATTTGCCTTATCAATAAGTGAATATACATATTTATATTACATTAGGGTTTGATTGAAATTGTTTAACTTTCTTTACAACATAGCGGGATGTTGCAAGGCGGGCGGCAATGTTTAATTACAAATGTTGTCATTCTCAACTTCCACCTTTTCTTGGTGTGCGGCCTACGGTCAGATGGCATTCCTTTATTTATTCCCCTACGTTAGATTTTGTCTACTACTTTCTTCATACGACTTTGTGATATTACGCACAAAAAGAGTAGTAACACCTTCTAACGAGTAGCGAAGGCACTGAGAGCCGCCTTTCTCCATCTAAGCTTTGCTTTAGTTTTTACTCGTTATTGTAAATCTCTTGTTCTTTTGGATTTCGTCCAGACAACACCCTCACAAACTTTTGTACAAAAGGTAATATTGTTTACGACAATAAATTGAACTGAGTTTTATTTGAAAATATTAAATTTTCGTATTTTTATTTATTTTCATCCTTGCTACGCAAACACCTAGAGTGCTGAAATTTTGTGTAAGTGCATCTACCATCAATGTGCGTAGTTCTGCCAAAAATGGGCGGTATTGGAATAGTGGGCGTACCACCTCCCATACGAAGTTAAAACATATTATCGAATAGTGTCAGTTCTATGACACGTATAGTGCTCAAATTTTGTGTAAGTGCATCTAGCATCAATGTGCGTAGTTGCGCCTAAAATGGGCGGTAATGCAAAAGTGGGCGTGGCACCTCCCATATGAAGTTAAAACCAAAATTACACCTACTGTAATTTTGTGTAAGTGCATCTAGCATTAATGTGTGTAGTTGTGACAAAAATGGGCGGTAATGGAAATGTGGGCGTGGCACCTCCCATACGAAGTTAAAACCCATTTTCGAATATATGCCGTTCTATGGCAGATAAAAAACTGAAATTTTGCAGTAATTTTTCCTTCTACAAAAGATAACTAAAAAAGAATTTCTAGGCCCAATAGAATTCTGCTTGCATAAAGCATGGATTTGAAAAAAAAAAATTTTGATTTACTAGTTCCTTTTAACCCCAAAAAGTATGAATTTTGAAAATTCCGTGTATTTTACTTGTCTATGCAATTAGATGATTGTGTACACCGAATTTCATTGTTCTAGGTACAGCCGTTTGGTTGGTACCATTTTTATCCCTCTATTCCCATTTTACCCCTTAAAAGTACGAATTTGGAAAAAATACTTTTATATTATGTATCTACTCAATTAGAGGAATGTACACACCGAATTTCGTGTTTCTAGCTGTTGTCTTTTAATATGTACCATTTTTAGCCCTTTTTTGCCCCATTTCATCCCCTACAAATAAGAATCACTTTATGGTGCACGTTTTTGCTATAAGGGGAATGCGCATACCAAATATCTAGCAAATATAAACAGACATATTCAAAGAACATGCTTAAATACGTTAGAATATTAGGGCTTATTATGGGTATTTTTAGTCCTTGCGAGGGAAAAATTTTTCCCTTTGGGCCGATTTCAATCCCAACCGATCTACGACTATATGATGTATTTATGCAAAATTTGGACCTCCTAGCTCCTTTCGTTTAGATGCTAGCGTGCTTTCAACAGGGTCTCAGGTCGATATTTCAAGGTGTTACAAACGGAATGACAAAGTTAGTATACCCCCATCCTGGAGGTGGATGGGGGTATATGGGGGTGACATTTAAATAAATTAAAATTTGTGTCAAATAGGGAGTGACATTTGTTTGCGTGCTATATATAAATCTGAATCGATGTGATCCATGTTCAGCATATATGTTTCTTTTTTAAATATAACGTGTTTAGCCATATTTGAAGACTATCGGTTACATTAAGTGGTTTTCTGGAGTGGAAAAATTTAAATCGGGAGCGATATTTGGGGGGTGTGGGGGCTACATCTAAATCTGAAACAATGTATTTTATATTAAATAGCGTCCGTCCTCGACCCACAACTCTAACTTGTACCAATTTTTTGCACGATCGGATAATAATTGAGACGTATTTTGATTAGAAGAATAGATGGACATTGATAAATCGCTTCCTTTTGGTTGTTGCAAAAATCTGCACAAAGACATAAGACCCTCCTAGTGGAGGGTATAAATATGCGTACAAATGTAACGTCCGCCGCTCAGGATTTATCCGAATGACAAAAAATATTGTCAACAGTAGAAATTGACTGGATAAATTCTTATAAATCGTTATTTAAGGTGAAGAAATCACACATTTTCGTTATCGAAAATAAAGTATTTTTGTCACAATGTAATTTTAAACCACCTAAGGATGGGGGTGTATTCACTTTGTCATTCCGTTTGTAACACTTTGAAATATTAATCGGAGACTTCATAAAGTATATATATTCTGAGTCGTGGTAAAATTCGAAGACGATATAGCAATGTCCGCCTGTTAAAAGCACGCTAGCTGCCGAACGAAATGAGTTAGGAGGTTCAAATGTTCCGTAAATGTGTCTTATGTTTGCAGATCGGTTGTGATTGAAACTGAGCAAAATCGGCCCAGATGGAAACATTTTTTCCGGAAAATACCGCCTAAAACTTTTTTTTTTTGAAAATTTCTGACTTATATGCACTTGAAATTTGTTGCGTACATTCCTCTTGTAGCTTGAAAGCACCAAAAAGCAAATAAAAGATTTAGCGGTCGAAATGGGACAAAAAGGGATACAAATGGTAGCAATGATACGACTGCAGGTAGAATAATGAAATTCGGTGTGCGCATTCCTCTAATTCCGTAGACATGTAAAATAGAGGGATTTTTCAAAGTTCGTACTTTTGGGACGAAAGGGATAGAAATGGTACCCATGATTCAACAATAACTAGAATCATGAAATTCGTAGATGCGTAAAATAGGAGGATTTTTTAAATTCGTACTTTAAAGGGGTTCAATTGGAAAAAATGAGTTAGATCTTTTTTACATTAGGATAACGATTTCTAAAGTTTTTATGACATGTTGTATAAACAAATTCATAATAATTCAATTTGCCACTAACACCCTGAATTGTCATAAGAAGAAAAAACAATGATCTTTAAATGGTTTTCGGAATCGCACTATCGATTTTTCATAAATAGTGTTTTAATTGACAAACTGCAAAGGTAATATTGGCCCATTCACCTCGTATAACCGTTCGTAGGGCTGTAAAAAATTTATATTCCATTTTTCATTTGGTTTTAGCGACGGCCACTCTCTAAACTGGGAGGCAATTTGCCACTAACACCCTGAATTGTCATAAGAAGAAAAAACAATGATCTTTAAATGGTTTTCGGAATCGCACTATCGATTTTTCATAAATAGTGTTTTAATTGACAAACTGCAAAGGTAATATTGGCCCATTCACCTCGTATAACCGTTCGTAGGGCTGTAAAAAATTTATATTCCATTTTTCATTTGGTTTTAGCGACGGCCACTCTCTAAACTGGGAGGCCCAATAAATTGTTTTGGAGTTTTGGCCGTGGGCGTTTTGATCTCTGGGGTATATGCGAGCTTAAAGATTTCGTTTGAGGTAAGTCCAAAGTCTGCTATGCAGAGTAATATTTTGGCAGTCCTAAAAATGTGTATGGAGAATTCGTTGTATTAACGAACCTGTCTTCACGAGCATATAAACATAACTTTTCGCCAATCCTATGAAGCGTTATTAGTATATATAGCCTACGTTAATAAATATCTGAAAGAATGTTTCGTTTGTCTGTTAATACAAATTTAATTATTTGTGTGTCAATTTCGAACGAAAATCCACAAATAAAATCTGGCTGGGAGTTCCCATCAGCACCTAAACAAAATTACGTTATATAACTTAAATTGGACTTTTGATTTGCTGCATAATGTTCAAGAAGAATACCAGTAGCTTTCGCAGCCGTTAAAATCGGAACAAACAAAATCCAGCGAAACTTATGACTAAATATTCATAAACGTAACAAAAGACTTAAGACACGTGCATAATGCATACCAAACTCACTGGGATTCTTTGTGAACCACTTCACCCCAAATCTGTTAGATAAATACCCAATCAAAGGCAATTAGTTAGACAAATCTCTTGACAGTGAATGCTGGACAAATTCATCTTCATCCGCTGAAAAGAAAAGAACCGTAAATCCATCACAATGGTTTACCTTTCATTTTCCATTCCATTCGATTCCAATTCAAATGAATGAAATAAAAAGCGAAAACGAAAACCGATTGAACACCAAAACTATTGATGTGGGATTTGTCTGCCGGTGTTAGTTTTCCCCCCAGGTTTTGTTGTGATACCCAAATCACAAATAAGAGTGAAAGCAATTTGTTCGATCACAAAAAGCAGATCCACCAACTGTCATTGCCCAGGTCGACAGAGTGACAAGATTGAATGGATAGAAGAAATCCCCCCAGTCCAATAAAAACAAAACAAAAATCTAACGAAAACAAACACTGTACATTTCTATTGAAATTTACAACCACTCAATGGTATGAACGAACAAATTTGCATACAATTGTGACAATAATAAAAATTTAAATGAGCCACAGACTAAGGCCCAGACTGCAGTGGAAGATGAAGAGGAAGATGTGAGATAGCGCGATCGGATGGAGAAAATGGAATTTGTTTGTGGTTCAGGTAACCACAAATTAACCGGAAATCTTTTACGAAGATCATAGAAACAATAAGACGAGTAGAATGGCTACAGTACTATCGTCAAATGATGATGGAACAAGTGTCACCTAGTGGCTGTATAGGAAGCTGAGGATCTGAGTATTAATAAAATTAGAATTTCAATTGCAAGCGCTTTAAATGCTTTCTTTTCGTCTGGCGCACAGATAAGAGTGGCTAAGCGGCGAACACATAATTATTTTGGTGATGCTGTCCATTATTCGCAATTCATGTGGACAAAATAATTTTCTGGTGCCCAGTAAATAGTGTAAGACAAATATTTGAGAGTGTTTCCCGTGGCATTGCAGTCATCAACCAGCGAAACCATCTCCAAATCAGCTTTCATTGCCCCTTTGAAATCTCGCTCAACGTATCGGAAGAAACCTCCACCACCGCCACCACCATCATCTGTTAGAAACCGAAATGTTATTAATGATCCATGGCTGGCCATCTACATGTGGCTCTCCCTTTGCTGTTGTCCATCATTCGGTGGGACCTACAGTGTGAAATCATAGCACTTTTTGAACTTGTGAAGAAAGTGAATTTTTTGTGGAGTTTGGGCCTATTAGAGCCCGGCACCATTAGGTAATTGCCCCTAATGGTCTCTCATGGAGTTTCCTATGTAAATTATATATGTATACATACCTACGCGGTGTTGAAATACATTCTATGCCGACGATGTCAATGTAACTCTTACTTTTACATCATTTGTAACGAAACGATAGCGTCAAGAAAGTGGTCAGCCGTACAAGTATTTGGTAATGACAACATCATTAGGTATTGGCGAAATGTTGAAAGTTTACCGTATGGAATGGCAAGCGGAACTATTCATTAAATTTGTTTGAATAATTATTTCTCATGATGTACGCCTCAATTTAAATAATGTTTAATTGAAAAAAAGTGATGAAGTTCACAGGCATATCAAGGCCTTGAGAGTAGGAAACGACTAAAAAATGAAACCAACATGTGTAACCATTTTGTCGTTACGTTCGTAACACATCGCGGCATCCATCGTATACGCTGTAAATATATACCTATGTATATTAGACTGGGTCACGGTACATACAAATGGAAAACCAAGTTCCAGTCACCCCACGAAAATAAAGTTTGGATTGTTTAATGATGATTTGCAAAATTGTTCATTCCTCGATCAAGACATCTGCGAGCTAAACGCTCCTGAAAATACTCCTAAAAATTGTGTTTTTCCCGTGGATTTTTTTGTGCCACATTTTTTTCAATTTTTTTTTCAGAAATTATAGACCCTTAAATATAAATTTTGATTCTTGGTCGAATTATTGGACGTTTATAGTATTTTTTTGTGGTTTTTCACAGTAACAACTGAGAATTTTTCGTATTTGGTGGAAGTATTAAAAAAAAATAAATAGTTAGTCAGCCAATACTATTGAGTCGGTTGAACATCGGAATGAAATTGACGACGCAGCGCTCATTTTTGTCAAAAGGGTTTGGACAGTTTGGTTCTGAAAACCATCTTCTGCATTAAAATATTTCACAAAAATGGAGTCAGAGAGCTCATTTTTCGTCCGATATTTATCATTTAGGCATCATTCTATTTATTTTTCATAAAACAACATACAATATGTTTCCAGGAAATATGAGTTTTAAGCTGTCGTCTTGAAAAACCATTAAGTCCTATAATACGACTAATGAGTTACTCTAAGACAAGAATAAACATTTTTATTTAAAGTGCTTCCAAGGGACTATTAGTTCAGAAAAATTGTGGACACAAATGCAACATAAAACAAGTAAGAAGGCTTTAAGTTCCGCCGGGCCGAATCTTATATACCCTCCACCACGGAGTGCATTCCACAGTATTACCAGCAGATTAAAGGATGTCGACAGAGACAGACAGAGAAGTACAGAACCATATTACGAAAATTGTGATATGCTTATGCACATTTGATTACTATTTCAAACTATAATGTATACTTATGCGCACTGTTTACTATAAATAAATACAATGCTGTAATTGTGAAAGTGAAAAGTGTTTCGAGTCTTCATAGTCAGACCACCGAGTACACACCGAATATATACACCGAATTTCATGATATTAACTTCAGCGGTTTGGAAGGTCCCATTTTTATCCCTCTTTTTCAATTATATCCCTTAAAAGTACGAATTTCGAAAAATCCCTCTATTTTACGTGTTTATGCAATTAGAGGAATGTACACACATGATTCTAGCTGTTGTCGTATCATTGCTACCATATTTTATCCCTTTTTGTCCCATTTCGCCCGCTAAAACTATTATTTTCTTTGTGGTGCTTCCAAGCTACAAGAGGAATGTCCGCAACAAATTTCAAATGTATGAAAATCAGGAATTTAATTAATAAGCCAAGGCTACCAATATTTTTATACTACGTATATATAATGGAAATAATACTTCAATTCATAAAGTAAATATAATGCAGCAATCGTAAATACCCTAAATATTGGGGGATATAGAGTGTATTTTCAGCTACATATTTTGGTTGGTTGTATTTCCATCCTATTTTAATTTCAAAAGTATACATTTGAAAATACCTTATCTCTCACGTACGCAGTGTAAGACAACTTCATGATTCTACCATTTTTTGTCGTAAAAGCAACAAAATAAAGTACGAATTTGGAAAAAAATTAACGTGGCTATGGACTCAGAGGAATGTATACAATTCCATGACACTATCTGCGGCCATTTTGTTGGTACCATTTTTATCCCCTTTTTCGCATATTACTCCTTAAAAGTACGACTTTCGAAAATGTCATCATTCCAGCTGTAGCCTTTTAGTTGGTACCATTTTTATCCCTCTGCTCCCATTGAATCCCTTGAAAGTACGAATTTGGAAAAACGTTTTTTTTCGTGTCACTCAGTCAGAAGAATGTATACAGCGAATTTCGTGGTTCTAGCTGCATCCATTTGTCTGGTACAATTTTTATCCCCTTTTTCCATTTTACACCCTAAAAGTACGAAAATTTCCTTTATTTTATGTGTGTACGCAATCAGAATATATGCACCGAATTTCATTATTCTAGGTGCAACTGTTTGGTTGGTACTATTTTTATCCCTCTATCCCCATTTAACCCCTTAAAAGTACAAATATAGAAAAATACTTGTATATTATGTATCCCTTTTCGTCCCATTTCGCCCCCTACAAATAAAAATCACTCTATGGTGCCCTTTTATGCTATAAAGGTAATGCGAATTGCAAATATCAAGTAAATACACGCTATTATGTTCAAAAAACATGCTGAAATATTTTAAATATTAGGGGTATTTTCAGGCCTTGTGAGGGAAAAAATTTTTCCTTCTGGGCCGATTTCGCCCACTTTCAATCCCAATCGATCTGCAACCATAAGACACATTTAGGAAAAATTTGAACCTCCTAGCTCATTTCGTTCGGCCGCTATCGTGCTTTCAACAGACTGACAGACGGACATGGCTATATCGTCTTAGAATTTTACCACGACCCAGAATATATATACTTTATGGGGTTTCCGAGGTGTTACAAGCGGAATGACAAAGTGAATATACCCCCATCCTGGAGGTGGAAGGTATACAAATTACACTGGAAAAACATGATTTTAAGAGGTGTTTTCAGGAGGGTTTAGCTCACAGATGGCTGCAATTTATTTATGTATACAGGCCGTCTGTCGGACTGCTGCAATCACAGGTGTTTGACAAAACAAAATAAATTTAGGGATTTCCCATTTAGACTTTTAATAGAGACGGCTACATTTTCAAGCTTCATTAGGGCTATGTTGGAGTCAGAATAATCGAACATTTATAATACTCGATTAATCGTTTATTCGAAAATAAATAATTTCCAATTATTCAATTCCTTTGACTACGTTGACATGCAATATAAATAATTTTTTCAATATTTGTTTTTTAAGTAGGAAGGGAGACCGGACGCTTTTAATTTCGTCTTACCAAATATGTTAGATAGATATTTGAAGAGATTGACAAATTCTAGTTTTACTAATATCTGATCATATATCTTATTTGAACAAATAATATAATACTTACATTAAAAAGACATATGAATTAAGAATCAAATTAATAGTTTATTTACACTTTTGTACCAGTTTTGTGATATATTATTATCGACCTATATTAAATAAAAAATGCGTCCAATCGACAAATGAATTTTCCGCAACCTGCCACAACTTTACGAAAGTTCTTAACATCATAGGAAAATTTCGTAATTTATACCAAAAGTAGGTAACATCAATGACAATGTATGAGTGTAATAAGGTCTAAAAAAATTCTAGACATCTGTTACAACTGTATTCCATTTACACCACACCCTAAAATTCAGTTTTGGGGACAGTTTAGCACCAATTCCAAATAGTACTAAATTAATCATAAAAATATTTTAAGATTTAACTTATTTCTGTTGCTTAAGTTGTGTTTTGAGTTTTGATTTATTTGGAGACTTATAGTAGAATTTTATGGCAAATATTTTTGTAAAACCCGTATATTAATGATCCAAAGGGTTAAAATGTTCATCGAAGTGTTATAAGTAATGTTGCTGAAGCCATCCTACACCTTAAATGTAAGGATCACAAGGTTTCATATGCCGATTCATCACAAGAATTTGCAAAAGGGATCCCCTAGACCCCCCTCAAAATCATACGTAAACTTTCTAAACGCTGACACACGTATATTCAAACAAAATCCATTGTCAGAACCTTGTTATTTATTTTGTGTTGCAGAGCGATATTATACTCGTACTAGCAGTACCCAGCCAGTTATTTGCTATTATTTTTTTCCGTCTCTGTTTTTGGTTAATATTTATTTGATTTTTTTGGTGGATATAGATAAATCTAAAATAGTAATTTGGAAACCTACTATTAGATAGCACTCGTATACAGTCAAAGGAATGTGTTTGTCGATGTGCACTATTTTAGCTGAACTCTTTTCGTATGTATAATTTTTATCATTTTTTACCCAGTTTTGAACAACAAATTACAACCACAGAGCCTTTTATATCCTCGACCTCATGTTTCTAGATGTACTTTATAATTTTTTGCACCTCTTTCCAAAATATACACATTTTGAAAAAATCACTATAGGGTTTAGCTTATCCCAAGTTTATCCCTTGTTATTCCGGCTCCTCCTTATAAGTAGAATTTTTTAATATCCATTTATGTTCCGCGTTTACGTAATTAAATGGTTGTACACCATTTAGTTGGCACAATTTGTTATTCATTTTTATGCCGTTCAGCCCTTTAAAGTACAAAAATGCATTTATATTACGCTTCTATATGGTGAGAGGAATTTACATACCAAATTTCACGATTATAAAGGGTGATTTTTTAGCTATTATCTTTTTGCCAACACTGGTTTAAACAGCTGACGCACGTTTCGTGTTTTGTTTCACTGTCAAACATCTTCAGTTTGGTCTATAATTTAACCATGAATCGTCTTACAAACGAACAACTCTTGCAAATTATTGAATTTTATTATCACAATGTGTGCTCTGTTAAGAAAGCTAATTTTACCGAAAAATTGTGTTCAGCGACGAAGCTTATTTTTGGCTCAATGGGTACGTAAATAGGCAGACTTGCATGACATGTGGTTTCAACAAGACGGTGCCACACAGCACGCGCAACAATGGACTTATTGAGAGGCAAGTTCGGTGAACATTTTATTTCACGTTCGGGACCGGTCAATTGGCCGCCTAGATCGTGCGATTTAACGCCTTTAGACTATTTTTTGTGGGTCTATGTTAAAGCTCATGTCTATACAGAAAAGCCCGCTTCAATTAACGCATTGGAAGACAACATTGAAAAAAGAGTATGCCAAAATTGGACTAAGCGGATGGACCATTTGAGGCGCAGTCAAGGTCAACATTTGCATGAAATAATATTCAAACATTAAATTATATGGACCGTACTATCGATTCAAATAAAGATTTCATGCATTTTTCTGAATTTTATGTTTTTTTTTTTAAACTTTCCTATAGGTTTAAAAAAAACACCCTAAGCTGTAATACTTTAGTTGGTACTATTTTTATCCCTTTTAGTCCCGCTCACACCTTATAAGAACAAATTTCGAAAAAAATCTATTTGATGGCGCTTCTACGTTATTAGAGGAATTTACACACAAATTTCACGACTATAGCTGCAATACTTTAGTTGGTACTATTTTTATCCCTTGTTGTCACTCTCACCCTCTATAAGTATAAATTTTGAAAAATCCATTTAGATTGCGCTTCTACGTTGTCAGAGGAATTTACACTACAAATCATTGAAAGATCTTGGATTGCAATACTTTTCCAGTTTTTTATATACGGCCTTATTTGTATAACGTGAGAATGTAATCCTTTCTTTTCAGATTTTGACAACATTTTGTTGAAAAAGTATTGATTCGGCGGTATTGTAAATTTGAGAATCGAGCAGCTCTTCGGATTGAATAATATCAATATTCATCGCTTGAAACTAATAAACAATACTGAGATTTTGGACGTAATTACTCAAAGTTTCGCATCTAGGATATTATGGCTATTCTTTTTACCAGGAAAGGAGACCCATTACTTAGTATACCGGTTGACTAAGAATTTGAAAAATTGGTACAAGTAAATTTTGCGGGCCAAGGACAACGCTATTTACTGTGAATCAAATCGATTGAAATACTTTTTACGCTCTAGAAACCACATATTTGAACCGATTTTCTTCAAATTTTGCACAACACTTTATATTTCAACTAAAAACTTCTGTGGTGGGTCAGATCGGTTTAGATTAATATATAGCTACCGATTTGACTATTTACGCTCTAGAGATCACATATATAGTACCCATTCAAAAAGCGTTCCCGATATCACTTTTTTCGCCGAATTCACTTGTAATGTTTTATATTTGAAATCTTCGAAGTACCCATTCCATATCTATTCTCCAATGTTCTTCCACACGTGCCTTTCCTTAATACACCTCAAATTTTCATTTTATCTAAAATAGATAGAGATTTTGTACCCACAGTGAACTTGCACACGCATTTATTACAGGGCAGTGGAGTTGAAGTCGAGCAATTTTGCCTCCCTGATACATACAGACCAAAAGCTCCTGGAATTTTTCTCTAACATTATTTTCAATGCCTACTTTGATACGAAGTAAAAAATAAATAAAATAAATAATTGAATGCAATCAATTTGTATTAATGAGGTACAACAGTAAGGGTTGTAGAATACATTATAAAATACAAAAGTCAATCTGGAATAATGGGTGTTTCCAGGATAATTAATAATTCCCTGGAAAGTATAAAAAATCCTTTTCATTGTTTTCCAATTAGTTATTTATATATTTTCTGCAATTTGTACAAACAATTAATCATAAATCAAAAAACGTGCTCTTAAAGAAGTATCAGTTCAATGCCCTTCGTGTAAATTAGAGCTAAAATTAATTAAATAATGTCTGCCTGTATTCCATGTAAACGGCATTAATAGGATTATTAAATTTCAAATTTCAATTCTTGTGAATCGTAACTAGGTATAACTATAAATTCGTTTTTAATTCAATTCTTCATTTATGTGTACAAAAATTTTTCATTTATCACATTTTAATCGGGGTTTCAGCTGCAATGGGAGCGGGAAGTTCTTCAAAATCTATTGTTTTCTGATTTTTACGCATTTTTTCGTTAAATGAAATTCTTTCTTTCGAATTATGTAGAAAAATTCCTCAATTCTTGTGAAAAGTGATTAAAATACAAAGTTGATTGACCTGACCTGTCTGTGTGCTTGGCTACCTAGAAATATATGAAAATTACGAAATGAAGAAATGATTTAATCTCTGACAGACTTTTCTAAACAACGACAGCGCAAGAGTTTTACTTTTTTTTTCGCCCAACACTTGGCCAAGATAAAGTGTTAACAATTTGCCAAGACGGTTGGCGAAAAGATGACTTAAAGTGTGATAACAATTATTATCAAATTAAATATTTCGCCTTGTTTATGAATTAAATACAACTTATCTGTGGACCAACAATCAAAACAATCACATCACACTTTTCACACATAAACACAGACAGGCAGCTAGGCAGGCAGGCAGTCAAACGATCTGATGGATGGATGGACAGACACTTGCCGGGCACGCAATGATTAAATAATTATCCAAAACAGCAATGCCATTGATTGTGAATTTAATAATACCAACCAACCAGCCGAAAACGGCGGAGCTATTCCGTAATAGCCGGCACTGTTTATGAATTAAATGCGATATTCTCACGTTTCGGGGAGATTTGAACTTTATGAAATTGTTTTTGTTTGTTTGTTTGCCTCGTTTTTTGTTCTATGTAGAGTAAACTTCT
This sequence comes from Polietes domitor, assembly GCA_947397865.1. Taxonomy (NCBI): domain Eukaryota; kingdom Metazoa; phylum Arthropoda; class Insecta; order Diptera; family Muscidae; genus Polietes; species Polietes domitor. The sequence goes on along the minus strand of OX377618.1, from coordinate 216,870,524 downwards.
TTTCTTCTTATCGGTTTCAATTGTTTAGTTTTTATTTTGTTGACTCTGGTTTTGTTGTATTGAAAACTAGAGGTACAATGACCAAAACAATAAACTTCCTTTTATTTTCCTCTTCCATGCAAACTGTTCTTTAGCCGATCATTGTTTTATCATCAGATAGCCGGCGTTTTTTTTTTCGTATTCATTCTAAACCTTAAAACGAACCGAACTTATAGACAACAGCGAATAGGTTTTGTTGCTAGTTTTTAGTTTTATTTTTCTCTCTCAGAGTTTTTGTCCATAAAGTTGATAAGAATCAGCCTAAAAGCCAAATTATTTTCTGCACAAGCACAAGCATACACAAGCTGAAGTTATTGAATATGAAAAAAGAGCCAACGAAATATTTTGAAATTCATGCAAAAGGTGAGTAAACTTTTTTCGGGGTACAAACTGCCGGAGACATTTTCTGTGGTTCTTTGGCCCATTGTAATGTTGTGGTTGAATTGGGATTGTAAAGTTGGAAAACAATGTTTACATCGCAATTACCTGTTTAACTTCAAGGGCAGCTGATGGGAAGACAAAAATTACAAAGAGAAACAATTTTTCGTTTCTAGCCAAGACATAATTTCAAATATTATATTCTTGTTAGAGAGTTGTAAAGCCGGAAAGCAGTTGGTACACGTGTGTGGCTGTTCAACCGGCCAAAATGTGAAAGATTGGGCGAATGAGTTTATTATTAGTCGACTATACAATAAATATTTTTCAACTGCATCCCCAACAGATCAAAGAAAACTCCTCAGTGAATCCCAAAACAAAGAAACCGATACCAACAAAATGTAAAATTTCATAGACCACAATCTCCCTTTACCGAATTATATCGTCTTGTTTTTAATATCATTGAGTGGAAGGAACCAGAATCACCCAATTTAAAACGCATACTTTTTACAAGTGTATCAGATACTACCGTTGGATAAAAACACTTTCTGTTGTTATCTAATGAAAAATTTTAAATATTAATAATTTATTACTTTTATTATTTATATATTTTATTTTAGAGGCTAGAAGGTGACCCAAAGAAGATGTTATTCAGACTTGTTCAACCTGGGCCTGAATAAATCCTCTCAGCCTTATGACACATAACCATATGGTTTTTAACAACCAAAATTAGGAGATACTCCCAACTTATTATACAAATCGATTTATAATCGATGTAGTTTTTAAGGCTGGCTGACTATGCTCGTATATTCTAACCTTGCTTCATATTTATATGTTGCTCCTTATTAATTCTTTTGCCTTAAAAAGTCTTAATCTTAGAGTCCTAATATTTGTGCGCTCTATGTAGACAGCTACTCCGATGCCTATATTCACTATCCCAACAAGCAAAGTAATACGAAAACGATTCGAAATCGTATCGTCTAGAAGAAAAATAATATTGCGGCAACAATCATATTCGTATTGCGGAAGTTACCTCAATTGGAGAAGTTTGTGCGGCCAGGGCGATACGCCAAGGCAATACGAAAGCAATACATCCGGATGATAAATCGGTGATATTGCCAGATTATCGTCCGCAAGAAATCTGGATGATATCGCCATAATATCACCTGGAAGATAAAAACGGGATATCGCCGGATAACCACTTAGAAGACAAAAACGCAATTTTCCATATGTTTCATATTTCATGTTTCAAAATTAATAATTACAAGAAGTGGTGAATAAAGACAAACAACAAAGAGTTACAAATTAAATAGGTGGGCAATAGAAAAATATAATACAATTCGTCTTAAGTTCTTTATTATTTCGGTCTTTCACATGTAAAAAATGTTTCTGGTTAATCAAATGGACTTGGGTTTAGGAAACAACTAAAACATATACCTGACAATGAAATGCACAAGCTGTTTTAGTAAAATTTCGCTTACATACCTTTAAATGCACAAATGAATGAATCGATAGCTTTTCCTTAGTTCCCATCAATGTAAATTGGGTGACCAAGGTCAGTTAAACGATTTTTGAGAGCATGTCTTATCAAAACTGCATGTTACACCTCCAATTCGTTTTGAAAACATTGTCTCTATGAAATGCAAAAAATGTGAATGTCTTATAAAATATACCAAAAAGATGTGTATCAATAATCAACTTATGAGATGGCTTGTCATTTAGAACTTCAACTTGCAGCTTTACGTTTATTTATACCGTGCTAGTTCATTTTGCAATGCAGCAATAAAATGTGAAAAGATACACGAATTTACAAAAAATATGATGTTTTCATGTTATTTTCAGGAGCGTTTAGCTCACAGATAGTTTGATCTAAGAACGAAATATTTTGCAAATCATTATTAAACAATCCAAACTTTATTTTCGTGGGGTGACTGGAATTTGTTTTTTCGTTTGTATGGACGGCAACCCAGCCTAATGTACATATATGTATATATGGGCAATTACAAAAAAATAACCATATACACATGCTACATTCTTCATCCTTATAAATCTGAATCTGATGATAACGAAAAAAAGAATAAAATTATAGAACATTTTTCAAAAATTTCATCGCGAAATTCTGCCTTATCATTTCTTATAGCCTTGCAACACATCATGCGAAATCTAACTGAAATGACATAAGATCGACTTACAAATGTCAGATCCCATACAAATTTGACATTTCAAAACGAACTTATGTCCTTTCAGCTAGATTTCGCATGCAATGAGACAAGGCTATTATTAAAATAAAGCTATTTCATATTTATTAAGGTGAAAGATTACTAACTTTAACGTATAAGATAAATTTCGATAGACCCTTTAACTATACTTTACTATACAGAGATATTTCAATATTTTAAAAATTTTGTTTTTCTGGAATGCTAACATGCATTCAACAAAAAACGTCATTGGACTTTACTGTTATGTTGAAAACATGTAGGAGCTACAAACGGAATGATAAAAAACATAACTCTTTTAATTAAGAAGGGTGCACAATTTTATATTTTATGAAAGTATTGCAGATCAGATTTTGCTAAGCGCCGGTTAGTTCTTTTCCTACCGTAAATACTTCAGCTATATACGGGACGAAAAGAACACAGAACAAAACTAAATTTTTATTTTGAACATTTCAAATTGTTTTTGTTTGTATCGTCAAAACGACACAATAATTCATTATTATAGTTGCAGTAGTTTTGTTTTTATCTCTCTATTCCCATTTCACTCTCTTAAAAGTACAAAATTGAAAAAAAAACATTCATTTTACGTGTCTACATACGTAATTAGCTGTTGTCGTTTTCATCGCTCATTTCACCCCCTACAAATAAGAATCGCTTTATGGTACACGTTTACGCTATAAGGGGAATGTGCATATCTATTATCAAGTAAATATAACTAGACGTATTCGAAAAAATGTTTAAATACTCTAAATATTATTGGTAATTTCTGTCCTTGTTAGGTAAAAAATTTTCCCTCTGGACAGATTTCGCCCATTTTCAATCCCAACCGATCTACAACTATAAGAAGTATTCTTGGACGTCCTGGCTCCTTTCTCTTAGTACTAGCGTTCTTTCAACGGACATGGCCAGATCGTCTTAGATTTTTTTGAGGTCGACATTTCAAGGTGTTACAAACGGAATGACAAACTTAGTATATCCCCATCCTGGAGGTGGAGGGCATACTAACTTGTGTAAATATGTATTTATAAGTTTCAAATGGGCTGCCGTAGGTAAAATGAAGTTATGATATCGATAATGAAGCCATCTCTTCCAAAAAAAACACCGAGATAACCAACTTTGGACCACTGTAAAACTTAAATCACGCACTAATTTGAAACGGTAAACGGTATATTACCCGCAACCACTAGTAGAATGTATGCAACAAATTTCATCAAAATCGGAGAGTATGAAAATCCAAACCCATTTTTTGTGGGTCGTTTTCTGTTGGAAAAAAAAAAAACAAAAAACGGAAGCAAGTTTATCGTTCATAGAATTAATTGTCTAAATAAATTGGTAATAGTATAATTTCATAATTTTTAATTTTATTTATGAGTAAAAAGCCATATAAAATAATAAATTAGCCGAGCTGACTCTAGAAAATAGTTGCCTTTAAATGAGCACAAAAAATGAGCAGAACAAGAGAAACGTCCTCTGCCCCTTCGGTGACGTTTATGGGAATATTTTTCATTTATATGCCACAGCGATTAATAGCTCGGCCATAGCTATACGGGTGGTCGTTTTCGCTGCTTCAATAAGTTTATCAAATGCCTTCTGAATCCAGTAACATTCAGAAATAAGATTTCTATTTTGTTAATCAAAGTGATTCGAAAAGAACAGAAATTTGATTATTTATTTATTATGAATTACAATACAAAGTAAATTTATATTCTAATTTTTGGGTCCAGGGACCATTGTAGCTAGTTGATTCAGCGGCAGACCAGAGCCACGCTGATAGCCGAGCACGCTACCAAATCGACTACCGGGGCGCTCGAAAAAATTTGATTAATTTCGTTGTCGTCTGTGGTTTCGTTCAATCAAAAAATATTTTTTTCAATTGTGTTGAACCGTTTTTTCAATTTCTTTATTCATAAATTTATCGATTTTTTAAAGATTCGGCCTATTTGCATTTTTATGTGGTATTTAAGATTATATTTCCGGTTATAACATCATGAAATATAGCTGTGTTGGCAAGCTGATGTCTCTCCGTATGACCATCTAAACGAATAAATCAAGTAGACAGAAATTTTCAAATATGCATCAAATAGTTCTAGATCGGTTAGGATTGAAAATTGGTGAAATCGGTCAAGTACCACCCAAAAACACCAAAATTTGTATGTAGAGAGTTAAAACAAATACTTAAAAGATTATCGATTACTCTGTTTAATGTGCTCCACTTCACGAGATGCCATCTACATCCAATATTGGAGCAACTTCGTTACTTTCTGAAGTAGTGAAATTTAGTCACTACGAACCATTAGCTACCCGTAGCAGAGTGTGTTTTAAACTAGCAAATTAATTTCTACAAGTGCCAACAGCTTTAAGTAACTTCAGTTTGTTTTGCGCTTATCGCGAATAAAATAATTCTGGCTTTGCTGGGAACGAGAAGAGTTGTAACCACTTGCAAAAAACGCCTCCTCCTCATATAAGTCCATGGCATGGTAGTATGAATGCTGGCTGCACACTCTGCCATTAACTAAATGTTTGACTTCTATCTAAATGTTTACACATTAATTTATTAAATATTGCCCATTATATGGAGTGGAGTTTGGAGGCATTTAGCAACAACCGCCGCTACCAGACATTGTTGGCACAAATCACGTGGGGGTAGGAACACCTCGTCGAGGCTGCGAGCCTTGTGGGGGAAACAAGGTTTGGCTGCTGCTGCTTTTCCTTTTCCTGCAGAAATCTATTAGATATATTTGTGAGATTTGATTTCGTTAAACACTTAAACAATTTACTAACTTATCTACTGTGGCAAGGTAAACTGGCAAGAGTCATTAATTTAATGAGACTTTAAAACGCGATGCTGTGCAGTGCAAAATGTTTGGCAACATTGTTGCCTAACGGAGGCGGCGAACAGATTTGTTAAAATTAATTGAAATAATTCAATTAGTGAATGTTGGGGGTGCTTCTTAGCGGAGAAAATTTAGAAATTACACAAGTCAAATAACATGTGGCCGAAACAATGCAAACTCTTTTATGATTTATGGCAAAATGAATTTACCACATTACATGGTTAAACATATTTTTTCTTATTAAATGAGACCTAAATTCTTTTCTGGGCATTGAGGCAAACCTATCATCATATGGTGGGGAGTGTAAAAAGTTAAAAATATCAATTTGAAATATCAATAATACATCACTCCACAAATAGTGCCGGATAGATGCCTCCTACCAGGTATACAGAAGAATAAAAAATGTTATTTTAACAAACCTAGAAGACATGATATTCCCCACGAACTGTATAAATGCCAAGCAAATTTCTAACCACTCAAGTGAAAAATGCCAACTTACTGTTCGCAAATACTGTTCCTTACGGTAGCACTTCAACCGAAATATGCCCCCAATGATCAGGTAGACGACTATGCTTGTCACTCCGTGTCGAATGTATGACAACACGTACCACACGTAGTACCACATGTTCCTCACATTACCGAGCATACCAGACATTTTCACTTTGTCTTTCTGCCTGCTGCAGAAACAGAAGCAAAAGACTAAAGACTGAAGACACAAACATCTAATCTAATACGGACAATATAAAATATGCCACATGAACAAATATTGACAGAATACACTTTCATTGTTTGCTGCGACGCTACGATCTCAATTCGTAAACGAACATATACATTCCTTGCCCCCATAGACACGAAGAATATGATGAACCACAAGTGGCCAACGCCGATTGCAACATTAATGATCGAATTTCGTCTGTAAACAATTTTCTTTTTCCGACCTTAATATAAAAAAATGTGCATCTAGGGATCGATTGTTGATGCTGCCTTACCACGCAATCCCATTTCCTTTAGCGTGCCGAGCAAACGAAAGACTTAAGACACAAACGCGGCCGGTGCGTGGCTACATTACGTGGTTGTGTGTGCATGTAATGCATGAACCCCGTGCTACCATTTGAATAAATATTGACGCATTACACAAACTTTCTATAGAATTAAGATCTTTTAGTTTTAGAGAAAGAAAAAAAAAAACAAGACAAATAAAAATTTCCCATTGATAAATATTTAAAGAGCCGCGCACACACTCTTCTGGGGTATCATTCAAATCACTGGCAGGGAGGGGAGGAATTATTGAGTTCTCAGAGTTATCTCAACGAAAACACATTAATACATATCCAAACAAACAAAAAGAAAACGTCAATAACAGGCAGCAAAACACTTGTTAACACCAACCACATGAAACGGTAGTAAAGATAACACCCAGACACATATACTTAGTAATGTGTGTGTTTGATACTTTCCGCATTTGACATACTTTTCTGTTGGAGTACCCGCCAACCTGTTCAAAAAGGGTTCTACAATTAAAACTGTTTTCAATGCAACACCACAAACAAAAAGAGGGAAATCAAATTTTAATTGTGTGTCAAATCGAAGAATAGGAAGACCTTTTTCTTCCAATGACCACAAAAACCGAAAAATGGGAAAAGAAAACGAAAAGGAGAGATATAACAAGAGAAGTTGACATGCAATTGATATTTTTGAAAATAGTCAAACATGCCTTTGGAAAAACAAAAATAATAAGACTGACAGTACTGTTGCTATGGCATCTGCACCAGCAACTACAACAATATTAACTCAACACCCAACATTAACATGCATTCAGAGGTGGTTGCATGTTTGTCGATTTTTTTCCTGTCGTTGGTAAGGTAAGAAGAAATATTTCCTTTCCTCTCAAGGTATGTGCATGCGGTATGTTAAATGTGGTTTGGATTTTTTGGATGTACAGGAGACTGTAAAATATTTTTGTAACTATTCCGCCTGGCCTGTATTCAATTAAAATTTCAATGATACCAAATGACTACAAAATACTCTCAAGGCTTATTCTTAACAAACCTGGGCAAGTGAACTAAAGGGTGATTTTTTAAAAGCTATAGAAAGTTTTTCAAAAGAAACACATAAAATTCAGAAATATGCATGAAATCTTTATTTGAATCGATAGTACGGTCCATATAATTTAATGTTTGAAGATTATTTCATGCAAATGTTGATCTTGGCTGCGCCTCAAATGGTCCATCTGCTTAGTCCAATTTTGGCATTTCCACGTTTTTGAGTAACAAAGGCCCAATTGCTGCGAACGGCGACGAATCGATAATTGATGGTCATCATTAACACTGGCCGATACAGCTGCGATATTTTCTTCAGTTCGCACTCCACGTAAGCGTGTTGGTGGTTTAATGTCCAACAATGTAAATTTGGTGCGAAATTTAGACACAATAGCCCGAATAGCCGCTTCAGTGGGTCGATTAAACTGACCATAAAATGGAAGCGCGCGATGAACTTTCTTAACAGAGCACGCATTGTGATAATAAAATTCAATAATTTGCAAGCGTTGTTCGTTTGTAAGACGATTCATGGTTAAATTATAGACCAAACTGAAGATGTTTAACAGTGAAACAAAACACGAAACGTGCGTCAGCTGTTTAAACCAGTGTTGCCAAAAAGATAATAGCTAAAAAATCACCCTTTATAACGGCTTGTGGAAAATCATAGAAAGAACGTTCAAATATGTGTGGAGATATATTGAAATCTAAACAGATTTCCTTCAAATTCAATAGCTACTGGTCCTTGGGATCGGACAATAGTTGATAGCTAATCGGTGATAGAAAGACGTAGATGCAGTACACTTCTGGAATACCAAAGCGACATTACCAAACCCCTTCTACTACATCCCTCCCACACAAATCGTTGCTTACAATAAAATTTATTAATTTCCATACGGATAGTCCAAATCAGTTGTAAATTGATATTTGAAAGTGCTTCAATCACTTTAAACCCTTGTAGTACCTTCCATACAATTGTCCCCATCTGGGTAAAATTGAATCCTTTGTAACTTCTATACCGCTGCTTGTAATCCATTATGACTTGAAATTAGATCATGTCTTTATCACAGTTTAAATATAGAAGCTGGATCCATATGTCACAAGCTTTCTAGTACTTCACACACAAATAATTAAAGTATAAATTCCATACATCAATGCACATCAATTCCAAATTCTCTGAGAATGAGTTTTTCTTCTATTTTTTCCCGTACAGATAGCTACATATGTGGTGGAAAAACTTTGAATATTTCTGAGTGGTTTAACAATGGTTTCTAAGATATCAGCAACAATGTAGAAATTTACATGTTTTTTTTTTGTTATTTTGTGTTATAACCGCAAAATACTTAGGTTAATACTTTTAAAGATTAAATTTTAATTTTTAATAATTTTCTGCGATTTTGATGCATATAATCAGTAAATTCAAGAATGACTTCTAGTTCATACACGCTTGCTAAGTGGTTAATAACAGAAAACTTAATTTTGTAATATACCGTACGATAATTTTTTACACTTACACTTGAACCGGATGTTATAAGTCTGAAATTATTTGCAAAGAGTGAATTGACGTTTTTAATTTTCTCATCCTGTTACCACTTAAAAAAGATTACAAAGAATAACATTTAAAAAAAAGTGTTAAATATTTGTTCTCAATCGACGATACAGATAAAAAGTGACAAATTGCTTTTATTTGTATTAGTTTACAGTCATTTCAAGTTTCTCCCTTAGTTTATTACTATTCCTCTTGGCTTGAAATGGTTATTAATACATAATAACAGACATTCTCCTCTTTAATCTGACACTTACATCACATATCGATATCATCGGATGCGAATAAGTATTTAAAACTTTTTTTGTAACCTTTGAGTTCTGGAAGTCCTTTTAAGGGACAACATGATGATAGCATCAGACGTATATTATGCGGATCAAGCGTCATATATTTTTCTATCAAAAAAAAAATGATTTTATTTGAAAATTAGCAACAATTCTAATAAACACATATTCTACAATATTAACGGAATTCTCTAACAAACACACTAGTACTAAAAACTTAATGTAGCTGTAGATAGACAGTATGTATAAAAAATGATATATTTGTACAAGAGGTAATATGTACTTTATAAAATTAACTTTTTTACGGGGACCCCCCCAAAAAGGTGGGATGATATGGACAAAAACACCTCTAGCCCTCTATGACTAGGGGTTATTTTGGCCAATTTTAGTTTTTTGCATGGAGACTCAAAAAGTGTGCCAGATAGAGTTTGTTGAGGAGAATTGTTCAGGACGAAAATCTGTAGAAATAATTATCCTTCGAAGGGTCACCCACCATACAGTGGTTATTAAACATTCGTTAAGTGCTTTTAAACATTTTAAATTCAAAGACAATGGAGCTTTTAATTCAAAAATCTATGTTGTAGATAGACAGTTTTGCAATCATAAACAAATATCTTAGTATATAGAAAAATGATAAGACACATGAAAAATGTTTACAGTAGTAGATGCATATGGGACCAGTGGTGAGTTTGGCATAATGAAATTTCGTTAAAAGGTAGATAGACATTTTTGAATATAAGCCATAAGAGTATCATGAATATCATTGTACGCATTTTAATTTTTATATTTTTCATATATCATTTTGCTATAAATATATTGTAAGTAAAGTGAGTGAAATATATTGTCATAATTATTAAATTTATAACTCCTAGAATCATGACTTAGGAGTAAATAACATTGGATTCAATTGATTGAAAAGGGCTTATGAAGTACTCGAATGCATGATTTTAATGATTTATTTTACCGAAAGTTCGATGTTTCGATAATACAGTTTTAGGAAGATAATTTTAGCATGCGTTTTCAAAACAACCTTGAAAAAAATCATATACACGCACACTCTCAGAGAACCTGCGTAGGAAAGAATTTAAATTTTACTTAGCGCCGGATAATTTGTGTGCAAGGTACTAGAATGTTTTGGCAAATGGTCGCAGCTTCAGATTGGTAAATAATAGTAAAACCATCATCAGCTATGAAGTCATAGTAAATTTCAGGCACCGTTATAGGAGTTTTAAAGGATCTAATTTTACCTAGAATAGATACAATTGCATGGCAGGAACAATAAGGAACTTGGCTAAAGAATACATACAGTGCTCAGAATTGTGGGTGTATATACAAAATACATATATGCAAATTTTCGTAAAAAATGTAAATGTAATATACAACTAATAACATTATAGTAATGCAAGCACTCCATACAGAAGGATCACTGATGATTTGTCCCTACACAGGACAATGAAATACGTATATGATCAAATGTGTGTATGGTTGAGTGTGGTTCTCTTCATTTCTATTACCAAAACAAAAACTTATTCTTAAGAAGAAATTACTTGATTGAATAGTTGGAATTCGACTTATTACATTCAAAACACATACAAAATCAATCAAATAACACGAAAACAGATATATATGATTTATTTTAACCAACGCTTATGACACCTTGTGTGGGGAGTTCCAGAAGGGATGCGGAAATATCGCCCATATTTTATGTGAATCCAACGTCTATAAAAGCATTCTCAAATATCAAATTGCACAATATTCAGATCATCCGTATAGAATTTATAACACCTTTAATTTTAGGGTGATTTGTGTGGGAGGTACTAGAACGAGCATGAAAAATCCCAGGTGATTCCTTCATTGTTTTTAACTTAAAATAAAAATATGGGCCATTTGTGTGGAAGATACCAAAAGGGGTGGGTCAATATCGATCGTCTTCGAAGTTAAACTAAGTTGGGGAAAAATATTATCATGTTCTTGGACCATGAAGCTTGAATCGATTTCTTAATCGAAACGGATTTACGGATTAAACGGACGGGCGGACGGACACTCATTCAATTCTGTTCACTTTTACTGTCCCAAATGATATATACCCTCCTACACTGTAGAGTGAGGGTATAATAAAATTAAAACAATTGATTGTTTTGACATATCAATTTGTTATTTCAATTAAATATAACTTCTTAAAAATAATATTCAGGTTTTTATAATTGCTAAACGATTTATATTCTCCGCATGTTTCCCTTTGTATTTGAAAGGTTCCAAAATAAAAAAAAAAAAAAACAAAACTGGCAATATGTCGGTATACAACCATCAAATTACTTCAATCTGTGGAAGATAGAATTTTTAATTCTCTATGAAAGTACTAAAATATTTTCGGCACTGTATCTAGAGATGCTCGTCAGATCGAATTATATGAATTATATTCATTCGGAATTAATTAATTTTTTTCTCAAACATTGAACAATTTAATATTAGAATTATAGTAATGTTGTTTTTTCTTTCTTTATTATAAATATTTATAACAATACAAATTAAAAAAAAAAACTAAACCAAAACAAACAATCAATTTTTGCGGACATTTTTGGACTTAAATTTTACGTGGGCTGGTCAAATGTCGGTACTAAATCCGTCAATTTCAAAATAAAATACACTGTTTTATTTCACGCAACGACAAATAAAAAACATGAAAATTACTGGTTTAAAAATGTCTAAAATGGGCGGGATTTTTATATTCTGCTAATTAAGCAAGGAAAAATTAAACCTTTACGTTCTTTTTATTTTATATTTATTTTTTATCGGTGCTTTGAAAAAACAATTGTTTTGAAGTTGGGACAGTGTGGAGAAAATATATTATTTTGTTCATTTTCTAGCCTTAAAGAAAAACAGCCCTAAGTCTCATTATTCCAATGGGCCGTAGTAACTATTTCCATTTTCCACAAATAGATTATATTTCAACCCACTACATTTTCCAACTCTTCCGAATTATCGCACTAACCCCCTCATCAATTACATTCCATTTCAAACACAAAGGGTATAACTAACATTCAAATGCCGCACGTACAAGATTCAATGCCAAAATTGTTAACATTACTGATGGATTGGATGGTCTGCATGGCATACCACCAAACACTTCAGACGAAGGCGAAGACCAACAAACATCACCAGTCGGCCGAGTCAGGCCACAAAGCTACAAAAGACACAAGAACAAATATGCTCAACGTGAGCATTCGAGCAGTCGACAACAAACGCACAGGTGTAGCAAACTGCAAGAATTCCAACCACACAAAGATTCAAAATGCTCATGGCAAAAATGAAGAAAGCCATCCGGACTCCAGAGAGTTAAGAAGGGAGAGAGAGAGAGCCGCCGAAAGAGATCCAGTTTGTGGTTGGAAAAGCTGAACTTTCTTTTTGAGTTTCACTCAAAGCTGAATTACACTCAAATGAAATTTAATTTCAAGGCTTTCTCTTCTCTTGCCGGCTTCACAACTTAAGAGCGGCTGCGTCTGCGTTTTGCGCTTTCCTAATGAATTGCTGTTGGAGTGCGTGCTGCTTTTAATTTTTGTGTGCGCAGATCGTGGCTGGCGCTGTAGACATGAATGAGTTACATTTGGCGCTTTAATTCGTGTCTGCGTTTCAATAGAGGCACAACACCAGCACCGCAGCATCGGTGTAAGACCCCAAACAGCGGTCAGCAACTAGCCGTCAAATGCCGTCACCGCGTATCATCTCCATTTATATGGTTTTAAGATAAATTTGGCGAGGCGTCCAGCTGATTTGTTCGATTGCACCCAGCGCAGAACTAAATATTGACATTGATGCTAAAGTAAACCTTAAATAAAATTAGCATATTGTCAAATATTTTCTCCAGCCTCTCGGTCGGACGAGTTAAAATATTTTTTAAGCATTTATTTGGTATTACCTGATAATGCGTAAAATCTTTTAATTTCGCATGAGACCAGATTATTAGGTTAAAATGGGTCAAAATGTGTTCTGCGGTTGTGTTTTTAGAGAAATCAAATAAACGTCTATCCAAATAAATCAAAAATAATATCGGTTAAAGCTAAAAAATCAGATGAAGAGCAGACTAACAACATATGTAAAAATATCTACACCAAGTCAAGCCATTTTCAATTATCCTATACTCCCATTTAACTTAACTCTTTATCATCTTTGTCAAGAATTTGATAAAAGTACAATCAATATTTGGAGGAATTCAAAAATAGTGATCGGAAAAGAGTTATTAATAATGGGTACTATGTGGTACGGAAAAATTAACACATATAATCCCACGAACATCCCCGAAAGTTCAAAAGCTCGCTGAAAGTTATTTAGTTTCGGTGAGCACAAATAATGTTTTTTTAAAAGACTTTATAAAATATTTTACTCACAAATGCCGTCAGTATTATTTAGATGACACCGAAAATATAATAAGAAAACATTGTTCTGTATTACAGCCAGAACAGCTCAAACAAAGTTTCATTTAAATCATTTACCAGATCAATTTTTAAACGTGCATTAAGACATTCTGGTTCATATTTTTTGTCGACGGATTGTGGAATTCAACAAATAATTCAAATTCCATTTTATATAATATGAAATTTGTTTAGTGATAGTATGTCACAATAGTAATCACTTTTTCTTTAATTGTGAAAACAAGTCCACCACCATCATATTTTCCCGAAACTATCCTAAATTTTTTTGCGATTTTTGTGTTGATTCACACTCACTTTTAAAATCAACACACTTTTTTTAATAAAATGTCAATTTCTGACGAAGTTGCGACAACAAAAACCTAAATAAAAAGTTAAAATTTAACTCAAAATTAAAAAATCTTTTTTAAATATGCCACCAACATCAATATCAATATGTATATGAAAACAAATTTTCATAAATATTTTTATGTTACAAATATTGGGCTTAACCTAGATAATTATTCAGTGTCAAAGTCAAATTTATGGTTATCGACAAAAATGTTTCATTTTGGAAAATTTGTTTTGATACTAATAATTACAATGTTGAAAACAATTTTTTTTATTTTGTGTTGAAAATTTACTTTTTATTAAGGTTTTTGTTGTCGCAGCTCATTATCCCGGCTTAAAGAATATATGTACTATAATTTTGGTTAAAATGAAGGTGGATTACAAAACTTCTGTATATCACATTCAATGGAAACATTAGTTTAGAAATTAAACAAAAATAATTTTGTAAATTGTTTTTTATTGTTGCATAAAAACCCATAAAAATAAATAAAAATGTATACTTTTAAGGGGGTAAAATGGGAAAAAGGGGATAAAATTGTACCAACCAAATGGACACAGCTAGAATCATGGAATTCGATGACCACATTTTCCAAATTCGTACTTTTTACTTTTACGGCAAAAATTGGGTGAATCATGAAGTTAGGCTATCATGCACTGTGTACTTGAGAGATAACGGATTTTCAAAATTTGTACTTTTGGAATTAAAATAGGATGGAAATAAAGTCAACTTTAGCACCCACTTTCCACCAAGATTTATGGTATTTAAGCTTTTTTGAAGATTGCTGTCTTATGTTTACTTCTTGAATTGACTTGAAATATTATTTCGATATACAATATGTATATAGTACAAACGTATTGGTAGCCTTGTCTTGAAATACTAAAAATTTTATATTCATTTATAAAATTATTGTCTCAATATTTTTATTCGTTTTGGTGTGGCTATATAACAAAATTGACATTTTCCTCTAATGTTACTGCACTTCTACGAAAAACGACAGCCTCTGTGGAATTCAATTTACGGTGGATATAAAGGTCGGCCCGGCCGAACTTATCGCCGTTTTACTTGTTTTGAATTAATAAACCCTTGGAAGCAATTTAAATATAAATTTTGATTTTTGTTTTTGAGTACTTACTGGTCGAATTATTGAACGTTTTCTGTACATTTGACGAACTATTTTGCAGATCATTATTTAAAAATCCAATCTTCATTTCTGAGGGGTGATCACACCAATTTATTTTCATAACCCATCCTTATGGACATATAAAGGTTGATTTTTTAAAAGCTATAGGAAAATTAAAAAAAAAAACACATAAAATTCAGAAAAAATGCATGAAATCTTTATTTGAATCGATAGTACGGTCCATAAATTTAATGATTGAAGATTATTTCATGCAAATGTTGACCTTGACTGCGCCTCAAATGGTCCATTCGCTTAGTCCAATTTTGGCAGTTCCACGTTTTTGAGTAACAGAGGCCCAATTGCTGCGAACGGCGACGAATCGATAATTGATGGTCATCATTAACACTGGCCGATACAGCTGCGATATTTTCTTCAGTTCGCACTCTACGTAAGCGTGTTGGTGGTTTAATGTTCAACAATGTACATTTGGTGCGAAATTTAGTCATAATAGCCCGAATAGCCGCTTCAGTGGGTCGGTTAAACTGACCATCAAATAGAAGCGCGCGATGAACTTTCTTAACAGAGCACGCATTTTGATAATAAAATTCAATAATTTGCAAGCGTTGTTCATTTGTAAGACGATTCATGGTTAAATTATAGACCAAACTGAAGATGTTTGACAGTGAAACAAAACACGAAACGTGCGTCAGCTGTTTAAACCAGTGTTGCTAAAAATATAATAGCTAAAAAATTTGATCCAAATCAAGTACAATATGTGGTTGTTAGAGCGTAGAAAAGACAAAAAGTCAAATCGAGAGCGAAATTTGTATGGTGTCTATATCTAAATCTGGACCGGTCTTGGATCGGACAATAATTGTGACTATACTTCGTTTACAATAGAATAGATGGACGGACGGAAGGACAGATAGACAGACGGAAATTGCTAAATAAACTCAAAAAATAATTCTAAGTCGATCGTTATTTCGTTTTGGGTGTTACAAATGCATGAAGACATAATATCCTAGTGGAGGGTATAATTGTTTTTTTTTTTTTTCAAAATTTGTTTTCATATACACATTGATATTCATTTTGGCGACAATTTTATTTTTTTATTTTAAGTGAAATTTAAACTTTTTATTTATATTTTCATCACAGCTGAGTTATTGAGACTTAGGGAAAAACAGCGCTAATATTAGGGAGACGATTTCAAAGATTATAGCGGAGTTTTCAGTCCTAGGGACTTTTGCAATTGAAAGTAAACACATTGGGGTACTTCTAGAAAAAAATATAAATTAAAATTTTATAAATTAAATGTTTTATATTTTTCCAAAAAAAAAATTATTAATAAAGGAAAATACCCTCCAAACGTATCTTCGCGCGTCAAAATATCTTAACTATGTCAGAAGTTATGGAATTTAGAAAACAGGAATCATTTCTATCAATTGAAGAGGGAGTTTGCTGTTTAATCATCCACCATAGCAATATATATACTTCGTTGACTATGTCATTATATTTGCCACACTTTGAAATATTCAGAGGAGATCACATAAAGTATCTACATTCTGAGATGGTGGCAAAATTCTAAGACAATGAGACCATTGTCTGACTGTTGAAATCACGCCTGATTGCGAATAAAATTAAATAGGGATTTACAATATTCGACAGATATGTATGCCTCGCCAATGATTGCAAATCGTTTGGACTTGAGAGATCCAGATGGAACAAATTTTCCTCACAAGAACACAAAATATTTTTGATGATTTCTGCTCAATAATCCACTTTATAATAATTTAATTAAGACAGCCAGCTCCTTTGTGCTGGTCCTTATACATATGTATGGGCGTATAAGTTTGTCTGCGAAAAAGTAGTCGTAAAGAGCAAATATAAATATTTTTCTATAATGAACTAAAAGATCACTTCACTTTTGAGAAATATTCTTGTATATACTTATATGAGTCTGGATATTCGATGAGCATTTCTTTGATACCGTTTCTGTTTCGTGAGGTGTTTAGTGAATTCTGCCCTCAAATGTATCTGTTAGAGCTCATGATAATTGTTTTTCATTCGATGTTACGTTTTCCTAGTAAGAATTGAAGAATTTCTTTTCTTTGGGTTTCTGATGTTCTGTGTTGAATGTACTTTTTTGCCTTGCCCGTGATTTGGTGGACCATCAGCAATGCACTAAATGAACGGATGGATGGACGGATAGACAGACGGACGGACGGACGGAAACCCAGATGGTTGCAAGAATTGCGGCACGGATGGCTGGTGGTTTGTTTGCTGTTGCTCTTCACTACTATTGATATAGACAATCGTGACCATCAGCGATTATAAGGTGGTCTCAAAACCATATTTTCTTTTCGTTTCGTTTCCTTTGTTATGTTCTGTTTCAGTTTCGTTTGCAATCGATTTTGTTTACACTCGCAAAGACTCGATTCAAGTGAAATTCAAGCAGCAGAATGTACAAGAATTCATATTAGTTTTTTGTTTTGTATTACATTGTTCTGATTCTATTAGGAAAAGCGGAAAATTGCCCCTTGATGATGATGATGGAGATGGTGATGATGCTGATGAATTTAACATGAAATTTTCTATTAGTTGCCCAAAATTAGAAATTATTAAATTATGTTTGTTTATCTTGATATACTCTACTATATGTATGTATTTTGATATAGTATCATGGAAATTATGTTAATTAGATTATACCATAATGAGCAACCGAAAACAAAATAACAGCCACAAGACTTAAACGAAAGACTTAAGCAACAAACTCATGCAAGTTGTGAGTGTTCGTTCAGCTTTGATGGTGGCATAGATTTGACTTTGTTATCGCAAACATAGAAGTAACAAATTGCGCTTAAAGTACCTCAATTAATCGCAGAGCGTGTGGATGAAATTTGTTTGGAATTTTTTCCACTAGAATGATTTTAAATAAATCATGAATTATTAGCAATTTAGAACTAATTATCCGATCATAGTAATTTGAGGAATTTACTTACGAACGAACGTTAGACTTTCTTCAACACTCACTCACATTTAAACACTGAGAACTTGGGTGTAACATATATGCCAAGATATTCGAATAGATTAATTAACTATTGTGGTAAGCTTTAGCTAACGATAATAAAAACAATCTGTCTAAGCCTCTTATATCCTAAGGGCTTGAGGAATGAAAATAAAAGTTTCAACATAAAAGGCCCTGCAGTTGATTGATTCGATGAAATTCGAGCTTGCTACTCGTTTTGGTTGTTTTCGTATTGATTGATCGTATTAGCTACTACAATAAATTAGACGAATGGATGTAAAACAAACTAAAGTGACACATTCTGCCAAAACACCTATTTCCTAAGACTTGGCATGTGTGCAAACAAATGACTTGCGACGGATACCCGTAGACTTACATGCATAGGGGAGGAATGGATAGATGAACATTAGAAAAATATGGGGTGGGCCATTAAAAACTTTATATTAGAATCGGCTATAAAAAGTTATTGGAAGTTTTATTGGAAAGGTTGAACTTTGTCATTAAATAATGGAACAGAATATCTTTCATATGACTACCACGACTGGCACGGCAGTACCTCATCCGATCAACCCAATTTCTCAGTACAGCCCAAAATCCACACCAAACAGTGACTGGTTGTGGATACATTGTCTTCTCAATAGTCACGTGTGGGTTCTCTGAACCCCATATCCGGTCATATCCGAGTTGAAATCATAAACCTGAAAATAAAAATAAATGTTATTCTACATTTCAAAGTTAAATTAGTTCAAAATTTTAAATGGCCCACCCTATATATCCCAATAGCGCTAGAAGTACATTGATATTGAAAAACATCAATATTTCCAAGATACTTGCAGTCCTTGTTAGTTAAATTTTTCCCTTTGGACCGATTTCGTCCATTTGTAATTCCAAGCGACCTGTGCCATATGTTGGGAAATTTTTACTACCTCATTTCAACAGTCTGAATATATACTTTATTTGGTATCCGATGGATATTTTAAGGTGTTGCAAGCGATTATTCATACAATCCCTTAAGTTCGCACTTTTCCTTGAAATTATTTTTCTTAAAATAAATCAAACATAAAATCAAACATAAATAATTTTCTCCACTCAATTAAACTTTAACAGAATATCATGAATATTTTGGTGAAAGTTTCCTCAGCGCAAATAAAGATTTATTTTTTTCTTATGATATAAAGAAAGAGATAACTTAAAATATGGTCAAAAAAATTAAAACTTAAAAATATATGACTTTGCTTCATGGTATACTACCAAACACATATAAAACTGGCATGATGTAATTCTCAAACGTTTCATGATTCCATTCTGCCACAATGAGTTGAGAAATGTGTGACGATTGTTCAAAATAAAATTTAAAAAATTTAACCACACCTGGACTAAAAATCTTTTAGTAATTTGGATAGTAAATTTTAAATTTTTTGATTTCAATTATTAGTTTTTGTGTTGTTGATTAGTGATCGATTGATTGATTTTCTATGAGTTTTGAATGTAATACATTCTCCTCCTTTCCATTGCGAAAAACAAAGATTTCCTTCTTAAGAAGAAATTACTTGATCGAATTAGCTGAAATTCGAATGTAGTACATTCAAAACGCATAGATTTTTTTCATTTTCTCTCAAATATAACAAAAGTTACAACCACAAGTACGAAACACCATCACCAGGGCAACCATATTGATATAAAAAGGCTTTTGAAAGAATATTTCGGATCCTCTCAAAATTGTAATTGTAAAAACATTGTCAAATATCAATTCATAAATTAGCGAAAAATAAGTATGTATGTCATTTTGATTTTATTTTAAGCAATAAGAATGCCAAATTTTATGCCCGAGACTTAAACATTTTTTGGTGCATTGAGACTGATTTAAAAATTTATAGATATATTTTTAATTTTTTTTACTAAAATTCCAATTTTTGTCAAAGTATACTTAATATTTGTACACTAGTTTTGGAAGTACAAGAAATATGGATAAATGTAAAACCTATGCCCTCTTTGTAGGGCCAAAAAAATAATATTTTTAGTTTTTGTGTTGTTTGATTAGTGATTAATTGATTGATTTTCTATGAGTTTTGAATGTGATACTTTCGAATTTCAGCTATTTGACAATATACGTATTTCATTGTCCTGTGTAGGGACAAATCATCGATGATCCTATGAATGAAGTATGAAGTGCTTGCGTTAAAATGATGTTATCAGTTGTAAAGAGTGATTTTTTTGAGGTTAGGATTTTCATGTATTAGTATTTGACAGATCACGTGGGATTTCAGACATGGTGTCAAAGAGAAAGATGCTCAGTATGCTTTGACATTTCATCATGAATCGTCTTAAAAACGAACAACGCTTGCAAATTATTGAATTTTATTATCAAAATGCGTGCTCTGTTAAGAAAGTTCATTGCGCGCTTCCATTTTATGGTCAGTTTAAAATTAATTATTGTTGGACATTAAACCACCAACACGCTTACGTAGAGTGCGAACTGAAGAAAATATCGCAGCTGTATCGGCCAGTGTTAATGATGACCACCAATTTTCGATTCGTCGCCGTTTGCACCAATTGGGTCTCTGTTACTCAAAAACGTGGAAATGCCAAAATTGGACTAAGCGGATGGACCACCTAAGACGCAGCCGCGGTCAACATTTAAATGAAATTATCTTCAAAAAGTAAATGTCATGGACCAATCTAACGTTTCAAATAAAGAACCGATGAGATTTTGCAAACTTTATGCGTTTTTTTAAAAAAAAGTTATCAAGCTCTTAAAAAATCACCCTTTATATATATCTACATGTAACCTTTCGCATTACCATTTGCTGTAATCTGATGGTGTTTCAACACGGTTCAGATCTTTTTTAAGTTTATGTTAGATAGCGCAAACCTACATTTGTCCGAATTATTATGATAGTGGTGTAAGTAAAACTTTGTCAATTTTTAAATATTTGAGTAAATTGAAAAATATTTTTCCATCCAAGCACAATTTTTTTCTCAGAATATTCTACTATTATATCGAACTTTTATAAAAAAACAATAAAGTTGGTACTTCTAATGGTACCAGTACTTTCAGAGGATGCACTGACATAGACCACTTCCATTCCACACAAAATTTAATAAGTTAAATAACTAAATGAAAACGGTTATCTCTATAAAACCAAAATATAAATTTTATTTTAATTAGAATTTACTTGTTCTACGGCGTTACGTTCGGCCGGGACGAACTTTATATACCCTCATATCTATAGAACACGCAGTCGATTTTCGTAGAAGTGTAGTAACATTACAGGAAAGTGTCAATTTTTTAATATAGCCAAACCAAAACAAATAAAAATATTATAATTTATTTATAAATAAAGATCATATTTTTATATTTCAAATCACGCTTACAAGGCAAGGCTACAAATACGTTTATACTATATATATCGAAATAATACTTCAAGTCAATTAAAAAAAATATATATAAGCCATCAATCTTCGAAAAAGTTTAAATACCATAAATAATGGTAGATATTGAGTGCTTCAGTTGGTTGTAAAGGGTGTTTTTTATTGAGGTATAGAACTTCGAATTGAAATAAAACACAAGAAAATCGTTTTAATGTCCATCAATTTGGCTTTATTGGAAGGATAATTTTATGCCATTAATGTTTAAATATGATTTCGGGCATGTGGCCGCCGCGGCTGGCTCGAATATAGCCAATTCTACAGGTCCAATTTTCAACCACTTTTTCGAGCATATGGGGCCGTATGTTGGCAATAACGCCGCTGTGCACGGTGGCGAATCGATTCATTTGGGTCCTCTTCAACACTTTGCTCTACAGCGGCAATTGTTTCTTCGGTGCGCACTGTTCGACGTCTCTGCGGATGCGTATTATCACATAGAGCAAACGTAGTGCGAAAACGATCCATGGTTAACCGAATTAATTGCTCTGATGGACGATTATGTCGACCATAAAATGGACGGAGCTTGCGGTGAACTTCGCGAACTGAACCATTACTTTCGAAATAAATTTGCACGATTTGCAAGCGTTGTTCTCTTGTCAACCTGTTCATAATGAAATGTCAAACCAAACTAAATATTAATCACTTGACAGCTGACAAAATGGCCGCCAGTTAAAAAAGTGATGCCAACTTAAAGTTCTATACCCCAATAAAAAACACCCTTTATTTCCATCCTATTATAATTCCAAAAGTAAAAATTTTTTAAATCCATTATCTTACGTACATAGTGCAAGATAACTTCATGATTCAACAAACTTTTGCCGTAAAAGTAAAACAGTACGAATTTGGAAAAAATCCTTTTATTTTGCGTGTCTATGCAGTCTCTCTTAAGAGTACGACTCTCTCAAATCTCTTTATTTTATGGGTCTACGCAACTAGAATTTCACCACTCTAGCTGTAGTCGTTTAGTTGGTACTATTTTTATCCCTCTGTACCCATTGTATCCCTTGAAAGTACGAATTTGGAAAAAACTTTTATTTTTCTTGTCTACGCAGTCAGGGGAATGTATACTCCGAATTTCATGACTCTAGCTGAGGTCATTTGGTTGGTACTATTTTTATTCCGTTTTTTTTTTCATTTTAAACCCTAAAAGTACGTATTTCGAAAAAATCCGTTTGTTTTACGTGTCTGCGCAATCAGAGGAATGTATGCACCGAATTTCATTATTTTAGGTTCAGGCGTTTGGTTGGTACCATTTTCATCCCATTATTCCCATTTTACCCCTTAAGAGTACGACTTTATTTTATTTTACGTGTCTACGCAATTAGATGGTTGTACTCGCCGAATTTCATCATTCTAGCTGTAGTCGTTTAGTTGGTACTATTTTTATCCCTCTGTACCCATTGTATTGTATTTATCCCCCTTTTTACCGCAAAAAGTACGAATTTCGAAAAATGCATTTATACTTGTCTATGCAATCAGATGAATGTATATATGGAATTCCATTATTCTATGGTTGGTACAATTTTTATCCCTCTATCCCATTTTATCCCTTAAAAGTTCGAATTTGGAAAAAATACTTTCATATTATGTACCTACTCAATTAGAGGAATGTACATACCGAATTTTTATCCCCTTTTTGGCCATTTTAATCACTTTATGATGCTTGTTTTGTTATAAGAGGAATGCGCATAATCAATATCAAGTAAGTACAAGCAGACATATTGAAAAAACATGTTTAAATACTCTAAAATATTATAAATTATTATGGGTATTTTCAGTCCTTGTGAGGGTAAATATATATTATTTCAAGGTGTTGCAAACGCCCCCATCCTGTTGGTGGAGGGTATAAAAGCATGATTATTAAAAAATATTTTGCTCCTACAAAAGAATGCAATAATTTTTACATATATATGTATAGATCTCTTACAAATAGACATTGTTTTCTTCGACATTGTTTTGGTTATTAACATAGTTTTTCTTCTAGATTTGGAGTTTTTTCGTGACAGCAAAAAAATGTTATTCGATAGAAAATCTTCTTTTTTAAGCAACAGTTGTATCTATCATAGGTACCTTTATATATGAACATATAAGTTGGTGTTATCGGACTTATGCTTTCAAAGTGTCAATTACGTTCAACTCCGAAAATAAACTGAGCTTAGGGGAATTATTTCCATGTGCAAAGTTTGAATACATTTCTTAACTCCTTTTCAAAATTATCGTATACACCAGCCGAAGATATATACTTTTTGTCTTTCTCACATACATGGTGTGGCGCATAAAAAGCTACTTTAATATATATTTTGAAAAACCAATTGAGGTGTTTAAAAAAATTGTATCAACGTGTTCTCAACTATAAAACAATAATTAGTTCAGGAAAATATAACATATCCATATAATTCTGAAATGCGTAAACAAGAGTAACGAAAATTTAACAAATTAAGGGTGTAATGCATAGCTTACAATTTTGAAAAATGCAGTCAAACTCACGATTTTCGTTAAAAACTTAAATAATATAAATATATGAATTAACTCTCTTTCTTCTACGCCAATAAGATGATTGTTTTCAGTCCATGGTAAATTTTCTTCAGCGACCAGTATTTATATTTTTCAAGTCACACACCGTTCATTCGAAATCGATTTTGCTAAGCCTTTAGGCTTAAAAAAATGTCCAATTTCATAGTGCATGTGCATGATAATGCCTTACTTTGTTCTCTTGAAATGGAGTAATCGACACACACACATCCATACATATACTCCGTACATCTTTATAAAGTGATTGCAACCCTCTTCCTTGGAGCAAGGAAATACTAACATCGTGTTGGTCCAACATAACATGCATTTGCACAAAACTACCACTCTCCCCATATAATAATTTATTTAAATTATCAATGGCAGCAACACGTGTTGTAAAATTCAACAACTATGAACAACATCACATGTAAGCGCAATGCGAATAAGCGGAATAATGAAAGCTTCAAAAGAGCCGGTGGAGAAAAAAACGGCCAGAGTCAAGAAAACTTATATTTGTAATTAAATAAAATACAAATTGAAAGCCCTCGCTGCCTCGCTGTACAGCACACACAATTCAACACGGGAACACTGGAACTGCACATAGTTAAGCAATTACCTATGATTAAATAGATTTTCAATTGCAACAGCAACACGTCAACAACGGACAACAAACAATAACAGCAGCGACAACAAGAGCCAACAAATAGTACCTTATAAATCGCGAGCACAGTGCTTCGTAGCAAAAAAATCAAGTAAAAATAAGCTGGTCCTGACGGAATCCTATATCATCATGTTTGGATATTATAAAAAACGAATGGAGAAATGAAAATCCACAATTTTAAGAAATTGCTGAAATAGTGAAATAGTATATATCATTGTGGGTATATATTTTTATCCCCTACACCACTTCGTGGACTAGGGTATTATAAGTTAGTTTTCCGCCAAATGTTTGTAACACCAAGAAATAATCGAGCTAGACCCACCTTTAAGTATACGGATCGGCTTAGAATCACCAGCTGAATCGATTTAACGATGTCTGTCTGTCCGTCCGTCCGTCCGTCTGCTGTCCATCTAATCTTGTTCGCACTCTACAGGTCGCAATTGTTGCCCGATTATCATGCAATTTGGCAGAAGTTACTTTTTTGGGCCAAGGACGATCGGTATTGAATTTGGAGGAAATCGGTTCAGATTTAGATATATCACAATTGTCGCTCCCGATTTGACTTTTTCCGCTCTAAAATCCACATATTGTACTCGATTTTCTTTAAAATTGACACAAAATTTTATAATCGAACTAGAAACACCTATGCTGAAAGTGGGTAAGATCGGTTCAGATTTAGATATAGCCCCCATACAAATGTCGCTCCCGATTTGACTTTCTCCGCTCTAGAAACCACATATTGTACCCGATTGTCTTTAAAATTGGCACAACATTTTATAATCGACCTATGATGAAAGTGGGTAAGATCGGTTCACAGGCCTCAAGTGTTGTTATTGGCCCCTTCAAATGTCCGTCCGATTCATACTATTACCGCTGTATTTATAATTCGATGTTTTTCAAATTTTCCGGATCATTTTATATTTACTTTACTCGGAATAGCTGCTGGCAAATTGGATCAATTACTTTATTATTTACCGTATTCGTTCAATATGACTAAATATGAATTTATAGCATACTATATAATTTATATGAACTACATTAAATTGCTCCCATGAAATGCCTCGGTTTAGTAATCAAAGCGAGGTATATACGCAGGGAGTGGTGTATGGTATTATATAGTCGGCCCCGCCCGACTTTAGCCTTTCCTTACTGGTTTTTTATTCAGTGTGTCCCAAGGCAATGTACACTGTTTGTAATAGATACAGGGCTATTACAAAAATAATAAGTTTTAGTAGGTAGCTTCATCACTTGTTCTGCATTTTATTTTCCGTCTGACTTATCACAATCAAATTAAATTTGAAAATTATGTATTTTCTGTATTCTTCACTTATCATCCTGACGAGACAAGAAGACTAATTCGAACATTTATTATCAGTATGTTGCATTGCATCAATGCGTAGATAAATATTTAGCATAATTATGAATTCAAAATCTGAATCTTACAACTTATTTCTGCCTTTGACCCACTAAGCTCAAAAATATGAATTTATATATTTTACATAAGTTTTTGTTTTCAATAAATATACCTCTGAAAGATCTTTGATTATACATATTTCTTCTTATGTTGGTAATTTTAATAACCAAATTATTAATAATTATAATTAATAATTTTAATTATTAATTTCAAAGAAATAGAAGAGCGAATCAATCAACACCCTTCGCATTATATCTATAAAATGAATATTGGGAAATGTTTTCGTTGAGCTATTTTCCTTGTAAAAATAGTTTAAAACAAAAATTAACTGCTCCGCTGTCATTTTCCTTCCGATATTCATTATTTATGCATCATTCGGAAGCGATTCCATATATTCAGAAAAACATCCACAAAATACGAAGAAGTTTTTAGTTGTCACTGTGAAAAAAACAATTAAAAACTACTATAAACGTACACTAATTCCACGAATGTAAATTTAAAGTGCTTTCAAGGGTTTTATTCAGAAACAAATAGTGAAACACAAAAAAAAATACTCTGGAATAACATTATTTTTAGTGTGTTCTGCTCACGGACGGCTTGACCTTGGGACGAAATGATTTTCATAGTATGATTAAATATTATTTTTTCATTGTATGGGCTGCGATCCAGTTTAATAAACACGTCACAGTCTTGAATTAGACAATTCTACTCAGATATTCGAATATGTAAGAACATTCGTCAAAGTGTTAGAGTTCAAACACACCAAAAGGACACTACGGTTGTCTTCAGTCACAACAAATCGGATGAAGATTGCAACCTTTTTCAAAGAGCACTGAACTTGATTCAATAAAAAGTATTTTGAAAACAGAATAAATATTTAATATTTAAAAATTAACATCATATTAATATAAATTATAAGTTACTGAAACGTAATTCATTCAAACTATTTTACAATAATTTTTTACTTTCTGTGAAGAAAGATTGAACGTAACTTGAATAAAATTTCCTTGACACCGCTAGACTTAGTATTTTTACGTTTTTTCCGGATTTGTAATAATATTTTTTCCTACAATAAAATAATGAATTACACTATAAGTTACACTGTAAGTTTTACGTCACAACAGTAGAAAATTTAATCCAATTTGAGAAATTTACTGGAATGTGTGTAAATTTACAATTAACATTTATAATTTGTTTATTTACCTATTTGCTATTTTTTTACTCACAGCAAGATAGCTATAAATTAAGCTACAATAAATTTTACAGGGCGAAAATAACTTAGATTTGGGAAAATAAATCTTTGGCGATCTTTTCGTTGTTACCAAAAATAAATAACATACACTGATTTTAATGCAAATGTTAACTTATCTTGGGATTCACTTTTCCATATTTATTTTGTCACTAGCAGACCCGACAGAAACTTTCCTGCCCATATTTTAATTAGTTTATTTGTGATTGTTGTGTGTGTTTGGAACAGCAATTTTAAACGTTTAAACTAAGTATAAATAAAAAATACTTATCGGTGATCATTGCATCCATTATTGCCGCATAGATATTCAATTTAAGGATATGGCCGTGAATATTCAATGCAGATTTCGCCAATAATAAGGGCAGTATTCTGCTGGAAATGTGTGTAAGTTCGCTCAACTTGATTTTCAACAATGTTTAGTAGCACCTTTCGGATGAGTTCGGGTTTCCATACGGTACACTAAAAAATCGACTGGGAATATAACGCGGAAAGTAAAGATCGCTTTTTCCATTAACAATTTACAGCAAATCGAAATGGTTGATCACACTTATTTTGAATGTCGTGACGTGTTTCCATAAATAGGACTACTTCAAGCAAGCCTTTAACTTAACTGCAGCAGCCGGGCGTGAGATCACTGCTAGTGGTGGTAAAAATCATTAAAAGAATCATTGCAACACCTGACCTGATTTTATTGCGGCAGAACTTTAGCAGTCGAATAGATCTTCGAAAGGTTGCACGTTGCAATTTCGTTAATTTGCATATTCAGCGCAACTTGAGTGCTGGTAATCTGGGTACAGAGAGTTTAAATTCGTTCGAATAGTTGTCAACATCATCTTGTTGGATTTCGTTACTAATCTACCGATTCAATGTTTTCGTTATCAATATAGCACATAATAGAGCTTTATTTTGAGTAATATTTGGGAACACCTAACCGAGTTTGATCCCAAGGCTTATTGTGCGCCATAGTAAACTTTACACTTCTCCGAACCGATCAAAACGTTGTTTATCTCAGGTGGAGTTTAGTCAATTTGCACATTCATCTCACCTGAATGTTTTTCGGCAGCCTTACGAATATGAATGTGAATATTTTGTTGCCGATTCAACAGCGGAGAGTTCGTTAGAATTTATACTCGCAGTCATGTTGTTTTTTTTTCGCGTTGCAACTCTTGATTAGCTGATTCCTGCATCGGGCGTAGTCATTCCTAATTGAGATAATATCAATAAAATGTCCTCATTAAATCCCTGGTTGTGAATTTTCTCCTTCAGTTTCAACCGTGGATGATCAGACATGTCATCTTTGTATTTGGTCCACAAATCGGTAACAAATGAAATTAAGATAATTATAGAAAACTACTTTTGTATTAGATGAATATTTATCGTAATCAAAACATCTTCGATGATATAACCCAATGAGTGTCGATCTAAGGCATAGTGGAAAAAAACATGAAATATCTGAAACTGGATTACATTTATTTATTGATATAAAATGTAATATACTGGTTTGGATGTTCTCATCATTATCCTATATACCGAAGATTTCTTTATTGCGACTCAATTTTAAGTAAAGTGTGTTGTCGTTTAATTTTCAGTGTATTTGTTCAGTAGTATTGTTCAGTGGAATTTTATCGTGGTGGCAAGCAATAGACCGTTTTATGTTTCTTGAGGTGTTGAAGAAAGATGGAAAATAAACAAAAATTGTTATATGCCGCACTTTTTTATACAACGAATTTTCCATATAGGGAATCAGTTATCATGTCCCTTGGAATTC
Source organism: Polietes domitor (assembly GCA_947397865.1). Taxonomy (NCBI): domain Eukaryota; kingdom Metazoa; phylum Arthropoda; class Insecta; order Diptera; family Muscidae; genus Polietes; species Polietes domitor. The sequence continues at coordinate 216,841,259 of OX377618.1, read as the reverse complement.
GTTGTAGATAGTCGACATGCTTGTTGTTGTGCGTTAACCGTTGTGAAGTATACTCTTTTAATATTTTCCATTTTTGTAATTTGACTGAATTTTCGGACTTTTCTATATAATAACCTAATTTTTTTGTATTAAAATCTTTCGCAGAATTATAGCGAACATAACAGAAAACAAATTCGCATATCCATTGCTTAAATCGAGACTTACAATCTTGAGATGATTCAAAAATCTTATAGAAAAAAGCACTTTATTATAACCTCCACCACCAGGATGGGGGTATACTAACTTTGTCATTCCGTTTGTAACACCTTGAAATATCGACCTGAGACCCTATAAAGTATATATATTCTTGATCGTCATAAAATTCTAAGATGATCTAGCCATGTCCGTTCGTCTGTCTCTCCGTCTGTTGAAAGCACGCTTGCATGTAAACGAAAGGAGCTAGAACGTTCAAATTTTCCATAAATGCGTCTTGTAGTCGTAGATCGGATGGGATTGAAAAGGGGCGAAATCGGCCCAAAGGGAAATTTTTTTCCCTCACATGGACTAAAAATACCCACAATAATCCCTAATGTTTTAAAGTATTTAAGCATGTTTTTTGAATATGTCGCATTCCCCTTATAGCAAAAACGTGCGCCATAAAATGAAAAAGGGGATAAAAATAGTACCAATCAAATGACCGCAGTCATGAAATTCGGAGTATACATTCATCTGACTGTGTAGACACGAACAATAAAAAGTTTTTCGAAATTCGTACTTTTGGGGTCAGAATAGAAAAAGGGGACTTGGGGTTACTAAATATGTGAATATATGTTATGTTAAATCAAAAATAAATGAAAAGTGACTAGTTTGGTAAGACAACAGAAACTGTAAAATAACACGAAATATAATGTTTAAAAAAAAAAACATATTCAACGTCTGATTTTAAAGCTCCCAGTATATGATCAAATTTGTGGTCTCATTTTAAAGCCTATGATGTCTTCTTTACAACAAAATTTTACTTTTGTAATTATGTTCCCTATTTCAGAAGTTATGATTTTTGCAACGGAAAAAGTCAAAAGGCTCATTTTTACTCCAAGTAATTTTTTAACATTGTCGTCAACAACAATATAAATGTTTGTATTAAAACAAATTAAGAAAAAATAATTTTATGTTGATATTTTTCGAATTAGCCTCGATAACCAATAGATAGTTTTCCAGACTAAATCCAAAAATTCTTATATAGAATTATTTTGTTAAAAAATGATATACGCACATCCATATTGTTGTTGACGACATTTTGATCAATTACTTCTTTCCATTGAGTGAAAAATTAACATTTTGTCTATATTTCTGTTATCGCAGATTAGTTATACCGGCTTAAAGAAAAGCACCCCTTAATATCGAAGTTATAAGTACTTCGGGACTTCTAGGTTACATTTCATTCAGCTCTTCTGTATTAGTTAGAAAAATCCTCTTTCTTCCTACTAATTCGATAAATTCGCAGAAACATTATTAATATCGCCCTTTTTGGTTGGAAGCGACTGTGCAACGATTGTAAGAACAGAATCACAGACCAACCAACACTCCATGAATTGTCTAAGTGCCAAGAACACCAATAGTGGCAACAGACCATGTAGCATTAGACCGAAAACACAAAAGGGAATAGTATTGAGGCCGAGTTGGCCGGTAAATCAGACTCATTGGCGCTCTTTCATTAGCTAGAGAAATTGGTCTCTCGCTCACACACTCACGTCTCTGGCCACACTTTCAAAACACTCTTTACGTGCTCTTGAGTGTTTTCTTTCCCAAGCGGGGGGAGCGGGGACTACCATGCCACTAAGCAATCTTTTCTTCAATGAATGAAAAGAAAGATGGTCTAAACACGGTGTGTTGGTCGTACTGTTGTTGTTTGCAGTGTGTTGTGTGGTGTTCCGTACAATTGGTGTTGATTTGGTTTGCTTTACATCCACTGCTACAAGCAACAAACAACAAACAATTGTTTGGTATTGCTTCGGCTCTTCTTCCTCGTCAGCCGGTTAGACGGAGAGTGAGTGCGGGCAAAGCAAGCTTGCCTGCCTTACGAGTGCTCCATCCAAGTGGCGGCCGTAGTTGGAGCTGCTGCTGCCGTGGCTGCGGCTGCTCTTGCTGCTGTTAGCTTAAGTTGGTTTGGCTCTGCTTGGCTTTGCTTGGCTATTTTGGGCCGATTTCTTCTTTCGCTTGCCGTATTGTAAAGAGTTATGTTTGGCATTCATAAGCATTGCCATTGTCAAGGTGATCGTACAGACAACGCGCATCATTGCAAGCAAGCAACAACAACCAACCAACCACAGCAGCAGCACCAGCCACAGCAGACATCTGTAACAATAGCGGCATCTTCAGTTCGGACCCGTGAGCAGCTTTTGAGCCATTTTTTTCTTCGTAACTGCTGCGAAAAAGAGCGCAGAGCGCGCCTGAGATAAAAGTCTTTCTTTTCTTTCTTTTTTGTTGTTGTTGTTGTATCGGCGGTGGGGTCTGTGCCAGACCAAGCCAAAAGACTGCAGTCTTATATAACGACGCCGTGGTTGGAAGAATAAGTTAGTTATTCGGTCACCTTTCTACGGTCAAGTACGCTTACCTTCCCAAAAAAAAAATATTCAAAACTTTTTTTTTGTGGTCTAACATTCCAACAAGGAGACCTTTATAACAACTGAGTTGCAATAGCCGAGATCACCAGCCAAAAAAACTGTGGATAGTTTTGCCCAACATTAAAACAGGAAATTTATCCTAAAAGAAATTTCAAGTGAAAAACACAAAAAAACGAAATTCGAAAAAATATATTACCAAAATATTACGTTTTGGTTAAAAAAAGCTCATGGAGCTTTAAACATTCAACAGTATTCGAAAACAGTGCAAATATCTAACAGACAACAAAAGTGGAGAATCATCAGGATTAAAGTTAACCATAAGAAAAAAACACTGGATTATTTGCGGCGCAAACAATTCGAAGATTTAAGAAAATATTCGGAAAAAAGTGAGTGTATATTTTTTGAAAAAGAAAAATGAAAAGACACAAAAATGCTGATGTTAAAATTGGTGAAAAAATTAAATATTAAAGAAAGAAAAGAACAATTTCAAAACATATTCAGCAAAATCAAAATGACTTTTGAATATTTAAAATAATCAGTTCAAAGGATATGCCCGAGATTATATGTTTAACAATGACAATGCCATCAAAAGGATATCATACAGTTTGCCACAGTTCAGTTTTTAAATATTATCAAAGCTTTTGAGTTTAAAATAATGCCAAAGTTTTCCATGGTTTAAAAAAATATATATGTTAAATATATTCAACCAGTGACAAAACAGGATAATCGTATATAAATATAGAAACGGCAACACAATCAGTCCACATATTTAAACAAATCAACCTTGGAGTGAAATTTCCGCATTTGATGCGTATACAAAAATCCTTCTCCAAATCATAGGATTTTTAAAACAGTTTACTGCATGATAACCAATATATAAAAAAATGTAAAATATATGCGAAAATCTTTTCCCCCTTGTGTTGAAAATAAATTATTTTATTCTTCATATTTCCTAGACTTGATTGGAGTCTGTGCAAAGATATTTTACCCTTCATTAGAGTCCTTGGAAATGTCGTTCACATTTATTTTCTAAAAGAGTGAAAAAAACACAATTCCAATAAGATAAAAATCAAATATTTATTTCTTCATCAGACTTCATGTGAAGCTATTTTTATCTTCATTACATTCCTTGATAATTTCCTAAAAATATAAGAAAATTCAAGTCCATTGTGTTAAAAATAAATAATTTTTTTCACATTCCTTAGACTCTGGCAAAAATATTTTATACTTCATTAGAATCTTTGAAAATTGCATTCATCTTTATTTCTTGGAAATATGTGAAAATTCCATAGTGTTAAAAATGAACTAATTCCCCCACATTCCTTAGACTTCACCAGACTCCGTGCAAACATATTTTACCCTTCATTAGATTCCTCGAAAATATAATTTCTATTTATTTCTTGGAAATATAAGAAAACTTAATTCATGCTAAATTGGATTTTTTACAAAAACAATTTACAAAATCCGAGTAAATAGAAACAAATCTATAAATCAGATTTTCTTTAACAATTTCCCCAAACTTTGGAAAAAATCCAATTAATTACATGCAAAAATCCTGTCCACCCTTTTATTTCGTGGAAATATTACAAAATTCGGTTCAAGCTCATTAGGATTTTTTTCGTAGAATAATTTAAAAAATTTCCCAAAGTTTGGAAAAATCCTACCCATTTAATTTTTCTAATTTTTAAGTTAATTTCATGCAAAAATACAATATAAGAAAACTTAGTTCATGCTAATTTGGATTTTTTACAACAACAATTTACAAAATCCGAGTAAATAGAAACAAATCTATAAATCAGATTTTCTTTAACAATTTCCCCAAACTTTGGAAAAAATCCAATTAATTACATGCAAAAATCCTTTCCACCTTTTTATTTCGTGGAAATATTACAAAATTCGGTTCAAGCTCATTAGGATTTTTTTCGTAGAATAATTTAAAAAATTTCCCAAAGTTTGGAAAAATCCTACCCAGATTAATTTTCTAATTTTTAAGTTAATTTCATGCAAAAAATTCTTTTCGCCCATTTATTTCGTGGAAATAAGAGGAAATTTGTTTCAAGTTCAGTAGGACTTATTTTTAAATCTTGCTACAGATTAGTAGAAAAATTACAAAAAATGAGTTTCTTTAAACATTTCCCCAAACTTTAGAAAAAATCCTCGCCAATTTAATTTTCTAAATTTTAAATTAATATCTTAAAAAATTCTACTCTGTTGCTCCAACGAGTGATATTAATGAGTTACATTCCAAATGCTTTTCTAAGTCAGCTGAAGTGTTTTCTTCTTCCATAAAATACATTATTTGATTCCAACGAAAATCTATTTAGCAAAATATTCAGAATGTCCTTGATCTTGATCTAATAGATCTAACCCGTCATGCGTAATCAAATCGAATTGTGTGCAGTGCGAAGCTAAATAAACGGAAACAATTATAATAAAATTTAGAAAATTACAAAACATGTCGATGAAGACACAGTTGCCAAACAAAAGACTTAAGACACAAGCGTACAATCTTCTAGTGTTGATAGCAAATTGACACTTGATCCGTGTATCCTTTCTTCCCAATGAAGGGGAATTGAAGTAGATTTTTTGTTTATATATTAATATAAATGAATTTTTATATGAATTTTCCTTAAATAATATAAAATCATAGTTATCAATTACAATTAATTCATTAAAAAAATATTGGTAAAATATTTTTAAACTAGTTGTCATGAGAAAGGTATAATTTTCTAATTCGAAATTATTCACAATGTAAGCAACTAAAAGATCATTTGAAATTCCAAGTGAATAATATTTCCCAAAGAATATAAAACTAATTCGATCGATCTTTCTTTATCATTTTTGTCAAATTGATAATTTATTTGAAACAAAATAATCATATTTTTCGAAACGTTGAATTTAAAAACCCGAATTGATAGGGAACACAAATTCTGGAATTTGTTGCCTTTTATTTTTGGCACTTTATGTATCATAAGTGGATCCTAATTATAATCCAATGACTGAACAAAATAAGAAAATAATGAATACAAATATTTAACTCCCATTTTTTGACTAAGGACTGGCTAACATTAGCACAGAAAACATTAGTCCTTTTTTGCCAAAATAATCATTGACGAATTAATGAGAATCTCAGATATTTTTTAAAGATTCCTTTGGAGAATATTTCCTGGAGAAATATGTCAGCCTTATGCTGAAAAAAATATTTGTAGTTCTTTTCTGACTAAAAACATTTCTTTTTATGAGTACTTCGAACTATCTCAGGTTGATCTGAGAAAATTTACGAATAACACTATATCCATTCTTAACCTCAGAGGCTTGCCAAAAAATTCCATGATATTTTAGTATCATAACTATTTATTTGAATGAAGTGCATATTACCAAATTCAAATTTTTTAATAAACTAAATTATGAATAAAGTAAATCATATCATAAAATCAAATAGCATCAAACTAACATCATTGTTAAACAAATACCAAGCTACTTTTATGTTGCTCCATTGCCCGGAAAAAAATCAATTTCCTATAACGAAATGAATTGCCAATTTCTCATCTAAATCAAATGAGCAACAAGTCAACATCAACTGCAACACCTTCCCTTTGCTCCAATGCTTGCCAAAAAATTCAATTTCCTCTAACCAACCGGCTACTCTCTAAGCTCATCCGATTTTTTTTATTAATTTCAACAAAAAATTACCCATTAAAAACAGGTGAAAATCTGTTATGATAACCACGATAATGCGCCAACATTAAACACGAATGTAAAACATTATAATATATAACACGTTATGTGCTTTTCTTTCTGCACTTGCAGACAAACGACAAACAAGTATAAAAAACATATATTACTTTCATGATAGCCGTGCAAAACGAAAAAATGAAACCATAAAGGTTATGAGATCAAAACGGAAGAGAGAAAGATAGATAGTTGAGGTGCGGGGAGGCCAGAAAAACGCTTTTACATAATAAATTTCAAAACCAGAAAATTTGCACGAGCATATGGACAACATGTGTTGGTTGATTAATTTATGAGGGAAATTATTTAAAACATTTTTCAAGGGAATTTTGTGTTCAAATTGAAAATTTCCATTTTTAATGAATGACTGATTATATGGGATTGTGCGCCCTTGTAAACAATCCGGTTTTAGGTGTTTCTATTTTCTTAGAAATACCTTTCGAGAATGTAGACAAATTTTCCTAAAAAAACACAAAACTGGGTTATGTCAATGATTTGAAGTTTACAACATTCCTCATTTGCTGCATAACATTTAACATATTACACAGCGATGAAAAAATTCCCCCACTTGATATATATGATTAGTTGGTGAATCTATTGATTTACTGTTTATGGGTTTAACAGTAGTAACTCAAAGACGAGAAAGGGTCATGCAGTTCGACCTTTTTCCTATGAACAGCGTTAGAGGGCTCGCCCTCCTCTTATGTGTAAAACCAGCCACCATAGAAATATGCATTTTAAATTAGGCATGCTTGGAATTTTGTTTTTTGTTATGATAAATTTATATTTTTGTTGATTTTCTTTTTCAATTTATTTGGAAATTTGAATTGACTGTTGTGTTTGGATTCATAAAAATACAAGTCTTGTGAGTCATAGCGCGAAAGTTGTTTTATCGAATTAAAGCAACCGCCAGTTACTACTGGGAAAACAAAAGACTTAAGACACATGCATTTTATATGAAATATTTGAGCAGCAGAGGATTTTTTCTACAATTTATTCGACTGAGAAGAATGTGTTTTTAATACTGAACAAGTAATTTAGCAATTTTATTAAAACCAACCTAAAAATTAAAGATTTTCAATTTGATGAAAAAAATTCGAAAAACTATGCTTTCCTAACATTTCTGAGGGTATTGTAATAATATTTGAAAATGTCAAGCAAAATATATTTAATTTTTTTGTTCAATTGACTAGAAATTTGATTCACAAAAAAGTCTTATGAGTCATAGAATGAATGTTGTTGTTTTCATAATAAATAAAATCAAAAGACTTAAGACACATGCGTTATAGATGAAACAAGTCAGCAGCAGTGGAATAGATATGTCTTAGCAGTTTCTTTACAATCTAATTGATGGAGAGGAATGTGCTTTAAATAATAAACAAATAATTTAGCAATTTCATTAAATCCGTCCAGAAATGAATGATCTTCAAGTAGTTGAACAAATTCAAAAAATTATGGCTTCATAACAATTCGCAGAGAATTGTATATATTTGCAATATATCAAGCAAAATTGCTTTTGTATTTGCAATATTGGCCTGGCTGGCTTAACACCCCAAACAAATCAGGTTCAAAACCAGGATAGAACAGTCGACTTTATTTAGAAGAGGTATCACCTCTTTAAAGGTGGCTGCATTTCTGAGTAAGAATCTATTTAAATCTACTCCAGAATTTAATCGTTATATAAAAGTAGGTTCCCCTTCAATGACAATAATATTATTTCGGACTCATATCATTGTTTTGGAGAAACTTCCCCTTATCCTTTCGAAAATGTTGATGGAATTCTTTGTATTCTATTTTATGTCTATTGAGGTCCAGTGCATTATCTTCCCGATTATACTTCTTTCTCTGTCTATAAACAGTGACAATAAAATTATAAGCTCAAGCTCATTTCATTGATCGAAATATTTTACAACTTTAGAGATGATTTGTATTTTTTCCAACTATTGAGACCCACCTTAGGACTTACCGGAATTTGTAGGTTTTTTTCAAGTAGCTGGTCTTAAATAAGTTTGAATAGTAATTATTTTGAATCCAAAAACGAATATTTCTTGATTTGCTACAGGGATGTTTATGGGATTCTGTTTATTTTGTTTTGCGTCTGTTGAGGACTATTCTGTCTGTTGGTCCTTTTCAGATACAATAAATGTATATTGTGCACAGCATTTCGATTGAAATAATCTTCTGCTTGTCCTTCGGGTTTGATTTTGGGTATTTTTGAATTTGTTAACTCACCTAAAAATTTGCTTGACTTTGAAAGAACCTAAAAACGGTCACAGATAATAACAAAAAAGAATTATTTCATATAAACAGTAGACATGTTCAACACTTCATGGGCATTGCTGATATGAAAAATTATTTGAAATTTATTAAAGATACTTCCATATGTTCAATATTTCCAGAAATTTCCTTGATCTGTGATATCAATGGTTCAAAAAAATCTATTTATTCGTTAGTTTTGAAAGAATAATTAAATTAATAAATAGTGAAAATATTAAAAAAATCCATGGGTATTTCCTGATTTGTGATATTATTTGAAGCAAAAGTGGATTTCAATTCCATGCTAATTAAAGAAATCTATTTTATTTTTATTTTCAAATGAAAATAAAACTTTTGAGTCGCTACTCCAATTCTTGGTAGTCAAAAAATCCACCACAATTCCCCTCTTGCTCCTGAATAGTAGTTCTTCCTTCTAAAAAATCCGTTTAAAGATTAAAGATTAAATTAAATAAATTTATTATTAATAATTTTTTAAATATTAAAAATTCTGTGGGCATTTCTTGATTTGTGATATTATTTGAAGATTTGAAAATAAAACTTTTGAGTGGGTATTCCAATTCTTGGTAGTCAAATAATCCACCACAATTCCCCTCTGGCTCTTGAATAGTAGTTCTTCCTTACTTCTAAAAAATCGATTTAATCTTTTGTTTCAAAGATTAATTAAATGAATAAATTAAATAAAATAATTATTAAATTAATAAATTGGTAAATATTAAAAATTCAGTGGGTATTTCTTGATCTGTGTTATTATTTGAATCAAAAGTGGATTTTCAAAAAATCTATTTTATGTTTATTTTCAAATGAAAATAAAACTTTTGAGTGGGTATTCCAATTCTTGGTAGTCAAAAAATCCAACACAATTTCCTTTCATGCTCTTGAAATCATTCTTCCTGTACAGACTTTGGCCATTGGCATAACTATAAATCATGCTCGGTACCCCGGTAGTTTTCTTCCTGTCAATTTAACTCCGTTTTACTTTACAGCACTATTACATCATTTTGAACAAGTCGAACAATAAATTACACGATTTCATAATAAATGGTACTCTTACAGAACACAATAAAAAAACGAAAAGGCTCTGAAAACCCGTCAGCACTAGCACTAGTTAAATGGTTTCTAGCACTCGCACACACACACATGCTGAACTGAACTGCTGAAGAGACAACAGAAAACTTGTCATGCTATCAGCAGTTGGGCAAAATGTATAACATTTTACATTGAACAGCACAAAACCCCATGAAGACGACAAATTGTCTTAGATACATATGAAAAAGGTATAAAGAAATCGGCGAGGAAGGAAATTCGAGATTTGCCATAAATATATTTTCTTAAGTAAAACAACATAAATCTTATCACTTCAATACAATTTTCACCAACAAACGAGGATATGTATGTTTGTGCACACACATAAACCAATCACTAAGTATGCAACAATATTTAATACATCTCTGGGCTCTGCAAAAGAGGTGGTGCAACAACTGTTGTGGTTGCCCATTGTGACTTTGTCTATCAAGACAAACTTTAACTTAACAGCACGTTGATTGTTGTACGCCAAAGTAAACACAATAAATAACAACATTTGCAGCAAAGCCAGCCAGGCAGCTAGACAGTAAGCCAAAGTACCAAATGCCAAACACCAACTCAGACCAAGTGCTGATCCATCGCAGATGGGGAGCAGGCAGGCAGGCAGCAGAAAAAGGCAAATCAAATTATATGGCAATTGCAGCATACAATCACGTGCCACAAGCACTTCCTGCAAAATGTCTCTTCACTTTTAAGATGATGTTTGTTGTTTTTACTTTTCTGCTGGAGATTCTAAGCTTAAGCTTAAAAGCAAAATAATGTAACAAGGAAAACACAACCAATTGAAAATTTTCAATTTTTTGTTAGAAACTTGTCTCCTTTTGGTAACATTTGTTGCTTATATTGTTTGGCATTTTAGCCTAGCCCATCTATGCATCAAGTGCCGTGTTAAGTGTTGCTGATCTTCGTCTGCTCTGCTCTGCTACAATTTTCGTTGTGTGTTACCTTTTTGATTTTTCCTTCAGCATCCACATCATCAACACATCATGTTTTGTGAGATGTTGTGATTTGCGGCATTGCGTTGCTCCGCTCTGCAGCCAACAATCTAAACATGTGTCAGACTTTGTAGCATAAAGACATAAAACAAGCATTTACCAGCTATAAAACGAATCCAGCAACAACAGCTCCTGTCAACCTTAACGGCAGGGGCATCATCAGCCCCTGAATTATATTCGTACAACACTTGCAAGCAATTATGGGAAATTAAAAATGTTCAAGGGGGGGCTAAACATAAAAATTATTAAGAAAAATTGGAAAAGATCCTCGAAAGTTTGTCAGCTGTGCAACAAGATTTATGTAACAATTGTTAGCAGAGAGCAGAACGGCCCAAATAGCCAACCCAGTGTGAGAGTCCATCATGTCACCACTAGCCTGCCTTCTCGATGGCTAAAAGAAAAAGTTAACCGCATTACCAACTGCCAAGTTACCCTTGAGGCAAATAACAGCTAAACCTCAATTATTGTATGAGTGGTGTGTTTGTGGCACAAATCTAAACCCCATTCCAGAGTTTTGGTACATCTTCTTTTTGTTTTGTTCTGTTTCTTTTTTGTTGTTGTTAGCTTAGAGCCAGCCACTCTTTATTGGCCATTGTACGGTACACAAACATGAAACCCAAAGACAAACAATAACCGGCAATTATTTTACGAGTTATTAATCAATGGTCATTAAACAACATAAATAGACATAAGGAATCTGTCCGTCCCTGCCCCTTTGTGCAAAAAAAATTAAAATGCCAGAATTATTGTTGCTGTTGTGAAATGTATCTAATTGTGGTTGTTGTTTTGGTCTAAATGATTAACGGTTTGTTGCGATATGATATGATATGAAACCACAGTCGAGCAAATAAACCTTGGCAAGATTATACAAGAAATTTTAATGATAGCAGCTAGTAGACAAACAAAAGAGTTAACAAATTAAATGCTAACAATTTGGTCATAAAGAAAGTCCATGAGAAAAACATGGAATAGGAAGAATTATTTAGATCGTAAATTGAGAGATTGAGGTGAAATGATGAAAGGTACAGCTGATAGCTGGAAGGAAGTAGTGAATTTAAAAAAAAATACTCTCAGAAATCAACAGGAAGTGAAAAACATACTCAAAGACACCAACGCCCACAAAAAAAGATTTAAAACGTATGTCTCAATGACATCAAACCAATATCTAATTTAAATAAAATATATCTGTAGCATAAAATACTGAAATTCAAGGCATGGAAAAGATGGGAGATTAAAAATGTCTCAATGACATCAAACCAATATCTAATTTAAATAAAATATATCTGTAGCATAAAATATGAAAATCAAGGCATGGAAAAGATGGGAGATTAGAAATGTATTGTTTGGCAAAAAATGGAATACCCACATTAATGAAATGCCTTTAATTAGTTGGCGAAATTCGAAAGAAAGATTCACTAGGAATTCTCAGGGATTATAGAAATTAAAATGTTCAGCAAAATCCTAATACAAAATGTTGAGGGTAAATAATTTATTATTTGCTCTTAGAATCACCGCCTTCAATTAGTTAGTGAAATTCTAAAGTCATTAGCAATTCTGAGGGATTAAAAAAATTACTGCTTTGGAGAAATGTAGGAAAGGTTAAGCAAAATGTATGATCCTAATGCAAACTATTGAAAGCAAATAATTTAGAAATTTCTCTTAGAATCACCATATCAACACATACATACAATGAGTTGGTGAAATTCTACTACCAATAGCTGGATTACAAGAATTAGTTATATAAAGAAAAGTAGAAAAGATTAAGTAAAATTTATAATACTGATACAATCTAGTGAAGACAAATAATTTGTAAACTTCTCACAGAATCCCTATATCTTATAAAATTAGTTGGTGAAAAAAATGTTTAAATTCTAAATTCGTTAGCAATTACGAGGGATTATAAGAATTAGTTATATGGAGATATGTAGAAAAGGTTAAGCTAAATTTATTATCCTAATACAAATTGTTGAAGGCAAATAATTTAAGAATTTCTTTTAGAATCACCACCTTCAATTAGTTGGTGCAATTCGAAAGTCGTTAGCAATTATGGGGGATTATAAAAAATACTTTTTTAGAGAAATGTAGAAAAGGTCAAGCAATACTACTAATCCCTAAACAAGAAAGTTACGGCTTTTATTCGAACACCCACATCAATAAAAGGCCGCTAAACTTTATTTATATAGGAAGGGTGGAGCTTTCAGGAATATTCTTTGTGATTTCAAAGAGTCTTTCATGGGAGAAATTAAAAAAGGTCTACTTATAAAATCTATAAATTATTAGGATGAAGTTTCCATCGATTTGCTGATAAAATACTTCGATGGAAGACATTTTTAATCCCAGTTTCATTAGAACCCCATGATCATGTGCTCTAATTGGTTGATGAAATTGGAAAGATTACACAAATTAATTCGTTGGAAGAAATTTGGCTGGTACAACTTTCACAAGAGAGAATCCAAGCATCAATTTAAATTGAAATGAAATTCACATAAATTTAACCTCATAGTAAATACTAAAAGGGATTATAAAAATGATACTATGTAAAAAAGGTCAAGCCAAATTAATAATATGAATATAATCAAATGCGGGTAGGTAATTTGCAGCTTACTCTTATAAGCCCAACCAAAAACATGGCTAGTCAGTTTTTCTATATTCGTGGATTTATTTATGGTCTTCATGTTTATAAAGACTAAGGGCGAAATTCATAATAATAATTAAAAATTCATTCAAAAAAATCAAAAGACTTAAGACACAAGCACAAACTTAAGAAAAACCTTAAATTGACAAGTTTCGATGTAATTTTTTGGGTTTATAAAAATGGATCCATTCCTTTGACGAAAATATTGAATACAATTGCCAGCATAGTACAAACATAAGACTTAAAACACAAACTTGATATAACAAACTTTTCATATAATAAAATAAACACTTAGCGTTCCACCAATCCTTTTGCCTTAATATCAGATAACTGATACCAAATCACTGAATTAGGTACTAAAGTTCAAGGAAAAAATCAAGAGGTCTCTAGACATAATACTACGAAATTTCACAAAACAAATTTGAAATAAAGCTATAAGTTTTGCTTTCATTCAAGCACACTTAGCCATGGAATTGGATTTGAATTACAGCAATAGCACGACAACTGAAACTATTTCAATATTTATTATTTTTCTAATGATAGAACATATTTAATAGCATGGAATTCATTGTAGAGATAGAAAACAAACGATTTAAAATATTTTCAATATTTATTAATTTTGATGATAGCACATCTATATTAGTTCAGAGTACATCCTGGAGATTTGTAACACAATCATGAACTAAATGTACACATATTGTGTGGGGAAGCTAGATGCCTAATTTTGCATCGTACGATATATTATTTCAACTATAGAAAATAAGCAATATTCGAAAAATGGTCATTTACCCATAGATTTTCCACAAATAGGCCTAGTATTCTTAGCTAGGATCCCAGCTATAAACATAAAAAAATAATTTTGTTACCAACTTTGTAAAAGATTTTTGACGCTACCTCGTCTACATGGAGTGTCATAACTTCTGCATTTACCATTTTACCCATAGTACTTTTAAATATTCACATTATTTTATTTATTCGAATATTAGCTATTAAAAATGAAAACAAACTATTTTTTTCGATTTTTTCCACTTTTTATGGTTTTTTTCATGCAGAAAACTATTTTTTTGAGACTAACCTAAACCACCGAAGCTATGTAATATTCACAACATTTATATTCATCATAGAAACCTTTTATTTATTATGTATGGGGTATTTATTATTGGACTTATATTTCGAAAATGAGTACAAAATGTATTTTTTTTAATATATTTTTATAAATTATATTTATTTTTATAAATAATAATAACCCATAATTTTTTTTAATATTGTGTTCGAGTTTAGAATGCCAGAAAATATTACAAAATGTTATACAAAGTCATTCGACAATGTTTTTGTTACATAGTTTTTTATTGAAATATTCAAGTGGATAGACCAGCCAAAACATTACACCAATGTTGCCATAAAGTGTTTATCATTTCGGAATCTGCTTTTTTAATAACTCCAACAATCTTGTACTATCTTTCAAGTCAAGTCAACTTCAAATTAATTTCAATATAATATGATTGATATAGTAATAACAAGTTGTGGGGTTCGATTGTCGAAACATCAAATAAAATCAGCTACAGTATGGGCCTAGAATAACTGTAATATATATTGAAACCTAATTTGTATCACTTATTAATAAATACTGTACATATGCAACCAAGCGATTTATCTGAAGCAAATAAACCTTTTCCAGCTCATTGAGTTCTTTCTCCAATCTCCCTGCAATTTCCAAAACTAATATTTGACACACCTCGCGGCATTGGCATTGTTCATACAAAACCACAAGCCACTTGTTTTTGAAATGCCCTGATTCTACAGAATTTAGCTGTACCACAACTGGGGGAATGCTACCTACCACAGACCTTAATAGCTTCCATTAGGAAGCCTGCTGCCGCAACGGCAGACCACCTTAATGGCTAACCAATGTAAACCAGTTCATGTCGAACAGCCACTTACAATGGCGCTATCATTATAACATTGTTCTAAACAAACAGAATGAACTTAAATGATGACGACAGAGCGCAACGAGAGCAAGCTTAGACTTGGAGTGGAGCCGTAGACAGTTGGCTAAAAGCATTTACAGAACACCGACAACAATTAAGTTTAAATGCTAATCTCAAGACGATAGACTCGACTAATCGACAATTCAGTGGAACACCATACAAACACCAACATGATGATGATCATTCACATCCACAAGGGGGAACACAGCCTCAGCCTTAACGTCTTTAGTATAGAAACAAACAAACAAAAAACTAAACGGCCAAGACAAATATTTAGACGAGCTGAAAAAAGGCTACAAACATAGCGGTGTAAGTCTTTTAAGAACTGGGTCAGTTGGCTAATGTGGCTCTGACGTTTGTTTGCTTTGGCTTGGTTGTTTGATTTGTTTTTTTTCTTTCCTTTCGAGACGAAAGGAAAACCGACCATCATCAGCCATAGAACAATTAAAATATCTCCGTTTTCTCGAACATTTGATTTCTAAATAGCCAATGCCGCCACAGTCTTCGGTAGAGAGTTTATGTTTCAAAAATGTAATTATATCAAAGTAATTATTTCACGGACATACTCGCACAGCACAGCTCGGCACAGCTTTATGGGTTAAAAGATCACAAAACAACAAAAACAATGGCATGACTTCAGTTTTCATTGCTGATTAAATTGCCAGAGCGGCGCAGTGGTCGCTGCTGTGAAAACGATCAGTAAACAGTAAAAATCACATAAAATGTGGTGGGCAGCAGCAGCCAGCCAGCGTTCATTTGGTGTATGTGTGTGTGTTCCTTTTTCTTCCTCTTCTTCTTCTTTTCAAAAAAAGGCAAAAATAGCCATAAAACTTCATAAAAATCATAATAAATAAAACAACAGTTAACTTCTGGCCGAGTCGTCTTCTTCGGAGTGTCTTCGGCTGTGGTGTGTGTGTTGGTTTTTTGGTTATTTCGTGTTTTTTTCTTCTGTTGGTATCTGTCCACAATTATATGGCCATAAAATGAATGGATGGCAAATAAAGCTGATGATAATCACCAGCACGTAGATCGTTTTAAGAGTGAGAGTTTTCATAAAAACTAATGCCCCCGATGATGATGATGAGCATGATGACGCTGATAATAATAATAGCCATAATGATGATCATGTCTCTTGATGTTGATATTTATTTCCTCTCCAACACTTTGAAAATGAAGTTGTCCGTCAGCCGTCGAGTACAATGCGAAAGGCCATTAAAACTTTGTTTATAGCGAACGGAGTAAAAAATCGTACTTTTTCACGCGCTATTTTTTTATGTAAACAAATACGCTTGTTCGTTTGTCTGTTTTTATGAATGAATGGATGATTTGTTCAGTTTTTTATGGCCATATCAAAAACCAATTTACGCTAAAGGTTGTGTTGGTAGCAATTTTTGTTAGCTTGGCTACTGCTTGATTGAAGTCGAGACGAGTCAAGTGAAGTGATTGTTTTCTTTCTGATGGTCAAGTGGATGTCCTAGGGCTATGTTTTCGCCCGATAATTAATTATGGAAATTATTGATAGGAATATGATGGACAGAATCGACTCTTTTGGTTATTGGATATTGGTGTCGGTTTCAGTTGGCTGGTAATTGAAAAGAGTGTGTGTTATTTTAAAAACAATAAACAAGAAGTATGAAGAAGATCTTTTTGATCATGGTAACATGATTTATTATTAAAGTTTCCAGTTGGCTTTCGAGAATTATTAAGTGGTTTTCAATTGGCCATTAATGTTATTGCTACTTCATTTATGAAGAATGAATGCCCAGGAGCTGAAATTTATTGTTTTTAGAAATTATGAAATCAATACAAAAAACAACAGCGTGAAATTATGTTTATGTACTGCAAACTTAGCGAAGGAAAAAGGCCTATCTGATGAAATCCTATGGAAAAATGAAGAAGTTATGGCTCTTCATAGAGAAGTACATGTCACGACATACTTAAACAATTTTTTTCTCAATTTTTAGCAGACTGTTCCTAAACCACTGTTCCTATAGAAAAGTGAAATTAACAAGATTTGTAGCCACAGTTTTTGTTGTTAATTCAACATATAAGCCATTGCGAACGGACTTATATTTATCAAATGAGAGTACATATATAAAAGGTACTTTCGATGAAAATTGCAATTTTAGTAAAATGTTTGCGCCTACAAAGAGGGTTATAACTTCTACACTTGTGCATAGATCTTCTGTAGCTAAACATTGGTTTATTCACTATAATCTTAGTTATTCAAAAATAAAACAAAATATTTTTGTCACATTTTTTTCTAATTTTTATGGGATTTTTCGTGAAAATAGAAAACGTTTTCTATTTCGAAAAATCATATTTTTCTCAATTTTTTGCAGACATTCCTAAACCACTTTTTCTATGTGAAATTGTATATATATCGAAAGATTTATATCCATCCCAATTGTCTTTAATTGAACATATTAGCTGGTGTGATCGGGCCTATATTTCTCAAATGAGAGTACAAATATAAAAGGTACCTTCGATGAAAATTGAAATTTTAGTAAAATGTTTGCGTCTACAAAGAGGGTCATAACTTCAGCATTTGTCTATATATATACTATATCTAAACCTTTTCTTCTTCGTTAGAATGTTAGCTAATCAAAAATGGCCCAAGATATTTTTCAGATTTTTTTTCTATTTTTTATGGAATTTTTTGTGCCACCAAAATATTATGTTTTTTCGAAAAAAAAATAATTTTTGTGGAAATTTTTGGGAGACTAAACCACTGTTTCTGTGTGAAGTCGAAATTCCTAACATTTGTAGCCATCCTAATTGTGTTTAATATAATATAACCTGTATGTTCGCAATAAATAATGCAAATATTAATGTTAAAAAAATAATAATAAAATATATATTTTTCTTTTCTCATTTTCTTTCACTCTATTTTTTCGGTTTTCAAATATAATAATAATGCAAATATTAAAGTTACCATCGACGGAAATTGAAATTTTAGTAGAAAACTCAAAATGTTTGCATAATTTTCTTAAAATAGTTTCCGAGTTTAGAAAACCAAAATACACAAATTAGACAATTTTTGTTTCATTTAAAGCGTTTCTTAAATGTTTATGTTTTCATTGAATAAGCCACTGTGCGCGGTGATTGTTTTTTTGTCACATATTTTTAATAAATAATAAAAAAATATTTGTAAACAGGTCAAGGGCATAGAGAGCTACAAAGATATTGACTTTATATCCTTTTGCAGATTTAGTTGGTTTTGGTTTTATTCCAGTTCTTACCAGTTCCAACATATATCTCATGTAATTTTCACTACATTTTTCAATTTCAAAGGTAATTTCGGAAAATTGGACATATTTCTTTACAGTTGAGGTCTAAAGCCTTAGTTATCGTATTAAGGGAGCGAAGCCATTGTATGACATGTTTGTGTCAAACCGAGAAAATTAAAAAATAATAATAAAATATATATTTTTCTTTTCTCATTTTCTTTAATTCAATTTTTTCGGTTTTCAAATTCAATTTTGGAAAATTAGGAATCTTTCTTCTCTGATGAATTTATTATTCATCTTTCATAAAGATCTTTCTTTAAAGTTGAGGTCTAAAGCCTTGGTTATCGTATTAAGGGAGCGAAGCCATTGTATGACGTGTTTGTGTCAAACCGAGAAAATTAAAAAAAATAATAAAATATATATTTTTCTTTTCTCATTTTCTTTCACTCCATTTTTTCGGTTTTCAAATTTAATTTTGGAAAATTGAGGAATCTTTCTTCTCTGATGAATTTCTTATTCATCTTTCATAAAGATCTTTCTTTAAAGTTGAGGTCTAAAGCCTTAGTTATCGTATTAAGGGAGCGAAGCCATTGTATGACGTGTTTGTGTCAAACCGAGAAAATTAAAAAATAATAATAAAATATATATTTTTCTTTTCTCATTTTCTTTCACTCCATTTTTTCGGTTTTCAAATTCAATTTTGGAAAATTGAGGAATCTTTCTTCTCTGATGAATTTATTATTCCTCTTTTCGTAAACTTTATCTACCGTATTAAAGGAGTGAAGCCATTGCCTTGCATGTTTGTGTCTTAAGTCTTTCGTTGGCTTGCCTTGGGTGATTCATAGAATTTCATTTGCCATAAATCGTCATATTATTTCCACTGCCCTCAGGCCAACAAAGGCCAATGAAAACGAAAGACATTTTTTCTCAATGAAAAAAAAAAAAATAATAAAAGACGAAAAACAACAAACAGAACATGATATGTCACATGCAATAAATAAATATGAGTTTTGTGGCAGTGAACATGAAAGGCCATTTCTCTTTCATTTGACCGCAGTGACCAGAAAAATGTATTTAAGAAAAAAAATGTGGCCAAAATGAAAACGGCAACGATGGCAAAAAGCCTTCTTTACGGCTGCAACTAGTGGCAACGGCGGTTGGTGTTGCTGCATCTTCCAAAGATCATCTCTGCCAAAGAGGATGTGTTCAATTACAGCAAATGTAATGGCAACTAAATGCCAAAGACACAAAAAATCGAAAAACAAACAAACAAAACTATCTTTAAGCTTTCACGGGAGAAATTTTCAGTTTTTATTGTTTTACCAAACAAACAGTCAAACTCTTTACGAACAATATATTATTATATTTTTATCAATTATAAAAATCTTTGCCACAACTAACTGCACTGAAAATTGAAATATGTTTGAGTCTTGCAGTGTATAATGTCATTCGAGTTGGCAAATGTACTGAAGCGCAAAATTACCATGCGCCAAATGCGCACAAGATAGGCAAAAATTTATTCAAATTAATTTTCAAGTTCAAGTGCCATGGCCGTATAGAAGAAGAAGAAGCAGAAACATATTGGTGGTATTTCGGTCTGCTCTTGTAGCATGAATGAATCGTAGCGAGTAAGGCAGTGTAAAAAATTCCTTTTTTTGTGGCAAAGCCGAAAGAAAGTTTTTTTGCAGCGACAAAAACTCCATCACCACCGACACCGCCACCACTTTTTCCTCGTTTTTTCCTATATTTTTTGTTTTAACTGAACAACGGCAAAATTGTTAAATATTTATCTCAATTCACTGAATATGTATACATACATTTATTTAAAGCAAGCTGCAGCCGCAACAGCAAAATTGTTTTAACCAGCCACCAACACCACCACCAGCAGCAACATATTCATGCCATGCATCAAGAAACATCCTTTTGGATTTGGCCACAACAGAAAAAGCGACTTTTAATGGCATATATGCAAACGGCAACTGAAGAAAACATATTGTGGGGTGGGCAGGGGAGGTTCAGGAGGTGGGGGCTGAGAGACAAGTTGTTTGAAATGTTGCATACATTTGCTTTCATGACTGTGTGTTGTCGCACTGGGACAACAGGCTGCACACAGCAACAGCAACAACAAACGACATTTGTCTGATGAACGAAAAAAGCGACAGAAAAAGAAATCGTATTATTTGGCTGCTCAGCCAAGTGTTGTATTACGGTGGAGGAGTTGATGCTATAAATACGTTCGAAATTTATTTATTCGACTGTCAACTGGCTCTCGTTATGTGGGGGAGGGGGTTAAAAAAACACTAAATAGATATATATTTCATTTGACATTCCATTTATGTTTGTTGAGATTTCTTTAATACAAATGTATTTGTATTATTTGCGAATGGCAAATCTTCAATAGTAGTGATATTAAACAATTATGATTTTTTAATTTTCCTACACATCCAGGTGGTCTTTCGACCCCCCCCCCCCCTTGCAGGTATCATGATGGCCACCATGAGATCATGGTAATCTGTGTTATCTCTGCTGTTGATGATGCCATTCATTTGATCTTGCCAGCCTGCCTGCCTGGTGCTGTCTTCCAACGATTTGTTTCTTAGTTGTAAATCTTTCTACACCTGATTATCTGGTATCTAAACACCTGGTGTTTTCCTCTAGCGAAATATTCGTTTTTGTTGTTGGCTTGTGTGCGATTTGATTGATATTTTTAAATGTCAGAAAGACACAAAATAGTAGCTGAGAAAGCTTAGCTTGTATTTTCACCATGGTGGCCACACAAATCAAATGTTTAGTTTGTTGCTTAAGTCTTTTGTTTTTCATGGCAAGAGCGAGAGAGAGGCTGAAAGAGGAAATAGGCAGAATTTCGTAAGAAAAGTGAAACCATTAAAGAGAAAATGAAACTTGTCTAAGACATGAAGTTGCAATAGTTGGCAATTAATAGGAAAGACAATAAATTCTTTTTATTAGTTTCCAATTTGTGAAGAATTAGGGAAATTTGTTGGCCTTGAAAATGTTGAATGTATTTGGAGAAAAATGTATATACAATATACAAGTTCAAATCAGACTTACGACTACATCCCATGGATTCAAATGTAAATTTATAGCTTTATTCTCATGAAATATGACATGATATGTAAACATGGCTTCAAAGATAACATTGTGGGACACAAAATAACTAATAAGATTCTGAAAACGGATTCTGATAGAGAGGTGAAAATAATAATATACGGCGTTTTGAAGGTGGTCTTTTTAGAGGGAGGCCATTTTTGCGCATTCTTATTATGAATCGTCATAGGAAACCTTATGATCCTTACATTTTATGTATAGGACGTTTTCAGTAATATTACCTAAAACACATCGAGGAATACTTTTGTGAAACATTTTAACCCCCTAGCTCCTCAATTTGGGGGTTTTTTTGGTCCGTTTGTGGAAAAAGGTAAAAAACACCATTAAAACAGAGGCTTGTTTCACAGGTTAAAATGTTCTACAAAAATGTTTGCCATAATATTCTATAAAAACACTATGAGCAACATTTTTGTGGAACGTTTTAACCCTCTCGCTGCTCAATATAGGGGTGTTTTTGGTCCAATTTGTGCAAAAAGCTAAAAAACACCCTTAAAACAGCGGTTTCACGAGTCAAAATGTTCTACAAAAATATTTGTCATACAATTTTAGTACGAGTCTCTGAATATGACAGAAATAAGTCAATAATTAAATTCATTTTAGGGTTAATTTCGTACTTTTTCCGATTTGCTGCTAAACTGACCCAAAAAACTGAATTTTAAGGGGGTCGTATGAATGGAAAAAATATTCTACATCAAATTTCACTATAAGTCAACGAACAGAAGAAAGCTGTAGATATATTATATATAAACAAAATATCAGTATTAATGTGGATATTCACACAAGAAATTAATGAGCAAATTGCAATAAGTCATATATATTGTTAAAAAAATTCTATAAATTAAGATACTTTGTTCGGTTCTTCAAATTATTTAAGAATCTAGAGTAAGTAGTTTTAACTGCTGTCTACTCATATCACTACAATACATCTTATGTTGGAATATTTTAAACAGAAGACTTAAGACACATACTTGAATTTATCAAAATATTGCAGCAGGCTTTTTTTCCACTATCTCCCACTAGTTCTGCCAGTATACAAATGTGACTGAGCAAACCAGAAAACGAAAATCTTAAAAATCCTTCCGGAAGTACTCAAATATTTCATAAAAAATCATTTTTTTTCTTCACGTAATCCATGATCAATTTAATTTGGAAATATCCGAAAATTTTGAAATGAAAATTTGTATTCCTATCATTACTATCAACGAGACCTTAGTATTATGTTACCAATGCTATTTGACAAATGGATAATTTGAGTTTCATTTCCTTTTTTTGAGGATCTAGAATAAATAATTGAAACGGGTGTCTACTGTTGGCATTTCATCATATATTGTAGATTTTAAAACAAAACACATACATGAATTTATAAAATATGCACACAATGCAGGCTGTTTCCTCAAGCTCCCAACATGTGACTAACTGCAATAAAGCAGCTCAAAATCGAAAATGTAGCTGTTACTCAAATATTTCATAAAAAGCCGACCTCCACGTAATCCTATCTCAAATTAATTTGAAATATTCCAAATAAACTGAAATGAAAATATACATGATTATAAGACCAAAGGAAATCATTGCATTCCTACCAAGACCTTTGTATGTCTTACCCCTGTTGATTTTCTTTAAATCGATATTCCCTGCAATCACACATTCCATTAGATATTATCCCACCAAAGCAAACTATATATATATAAATATATATTTTAAATTACCCAATTATTTTTGGCCATCAATTACCCAGTGTCGTCTCTCCCCAAGTCCGACTGCCACCGCCAGTCAAGTGTGGCAACGAACAGCCTTCACCACCCAATTTAACACAAGTACACATACACACATGTGAAAACGAAAGTGTTTACCAAAAATAACGTTTTTCATTTCATTATAAAGACAATAAACTGAACGAAGCAGAAAGAAAAGAAAAAAAAACGGAAAAACAACCATCATTTTCTATGCAGACAGACAGGCATGCCAAACGATGCACACCGAGATTTCAGTTTAAACTGCTTTTGGCCATTAACTGTCAATAATGTTACACTGAGCAGCATGGCATGGCCAAAGAGATTTTGAACGAAAACCGAAAAAGTTTAAGGTCAACTCTTTCCGAAAAACACACATACACATACCAAAGTAACAGCATAGCAACATGACTGACGGTCTGACAGACAGGGTTTCGTTTCGTTACGTTTAGTTTTTTTTTCATTTTGGGTTTACTCGGTGGATATTTGCCGGTGCATCTTGGCCATTGCATTGGCTATGCGGTGGCGAAAAAAAATAGAAACAATTTTTGGTTAATTTGATGCGCATCTTATTTTCAATCTGTTTTTGGTATATATGAAAGCGAGGGGAGTTTAAAGTTTGTGTCACGATTTCTATGATTTCATTTCTGTTGGTGTTTTCTTCATTACGTTAAGGGGGAAGGGAGGGTGACATATTTGTTGGCATGTGGTATGGACGAAGGTACATTTAATGTGTTTTAGTGTTAAAACAATTAAATAAATTATATTAGATAATTAAGGTGATTTTTTTTTTGAGAATGTGTTAATTAGTTATGATGTGGAAAATTATATGATATTGTAGACTTTCGGGGAAGAGGAGTAAATTAAAAAAATAAAAGTTTCACATCCCAGTCTTAGGTTTCAATTTAAATTTAAAAACCCTGTCCCCACTTCGCAGGATTTTTTCAATCTAACTTTATTTTATTACTTATTCTCCGGAGTATAAACTCACCTGTGGCCTGTGGAATCAACTTCCAAAAATGTTTACTCGTTCAAAACAGATTCTGGTGCAAACTATTGCCCAAAGATCACGGGTATCTAAACCTAGCTCTACATCTCATCTTATATTGAAAACTCAAAAGACTTAAGACACATACTTGAATTTATTAAATATCAATCAAATACAGCATTTTTTCAGAATCTCCAACCATAAAACAGTTCTGAAAGCCAAGATCATGTTAAGCAACCAAAACGTAGTGAAATATTTCTTACAAAACCAGAATTTCCATTTCATTTGGAATAAAATTTAAATGCAGAGAAAATCCACACGAAAATGTAGGGTGGACCATTTAAAATTTTAAATTAGAATCGGCTATAGAAAGTACTGATTATTTTTTATAATTTCTGGATTTATTGAAAAATGGAATATAATATCATTCATATGACTACAACGACTGGCTCGGCAGTACCTCATTTGATAAATCCACTTTCCCGATCAGCCCAAAATCCACACCAACCAGTGACTGGTTATGGATGGATTGATCAAGAGTCACGTGTGGGTTCTTTGAACCACATATGCCTCAATTTTGCTTATTACATAGCCATCGAGATAGAAATGAGTGTCATGAAGGCAGAACTGAAGGCCAATCTCTTCTCGAAAAATTTCCATATAAATTTCTCGCAGTTTGCATTAAAGACTCATTACTTTGGTAGTAAATTTTTAATATTTCTCAAATTTGTCCGCATGGGACCATTTTGATATTGTCAAACATAAACCTGAAAATAAAAATAAAAATGAATAAAAGTCAAAGTAATCGGTAGTTCATACTTAAAATTTTAAATGGGCGACCCTATACAAAAGGAAAGGCTGAGTGTATTTAATTCTCCTATTAACTAAGGGGCTTCCCTCAATTCTTCATTTCTTACACCGACAAGAAAATTTGCAGAGGAACCTCACAAGAAAATATTCTAATTTAGAATTTTCGATCCCAACTTCATGAGTCTGTTTCAAGAATTATTTTCTCTCACCTTTTTTTATATAAGAAAGCTATAAACAATGTTTAGAGTTTTTTTAGAGGAGAGTTTGTTTTTTCGAATTTATTTTTTTTTTTAATTTTTCAAAACCTCTTCCCATTCACAATTGAAGTTCGTTGCTTAAGTCTTTCGTTTTCAATTCAATTCAATCTTCATTTATGGTCTATTTCACATCTTCCCAAAACAGGTCTTATGTTATTTATGCACTCTTCAGCGCTAAAGTTCACCTACTTCTTCTCGTCAACTAGCGTTTTTTTCTAGCTACTCTTTCAATTGTCTACTTTGCCAGAGCTTATCAGTTGAATTGGTCTATGGCTATACATGTGGATGAATGTTTTATCTCAACAGCAGATATGCATCTGTGAAATGACATTGTGGAAGAAAAATGAAGGCAGTATGACAGTGTTACAAATATTACAAAAAAACGGAGCAATGGAATACATTTGGAAGAAAAATAATAATAAGAAGAAAAAACACTTAAAGAAAGAAAACAAGGCCTTCCTTCCCCTGACAGAAAATCTAATGAGACGTAAGAAAAACACTCAAAGCTTTGCCAGAAGAAAACAGTTCAAGTTTGTTGCTTAAGTCTTTTGTTTGTCTAATTCCCAGGCCTATGACAGACAGTTGGGTTATAAATACATATTTTTGACATATTCACTTTCTTTGCAGTCAACGAAACGTAGTTAAACAATTTGTCTGCTTGAAATCCGAAAAATTAAATAAAACCGTTGAAACGGCATTAAGTTGATATGTATACATTTAGGATTTGATGGCTTTCAATGATACGATCTTAAATGACCGGTGATTTAAGAGACCAGACAAACAAATTCTGGTGAAAATATGTGCCCTAACATTTCTTAAAAAATGAAAATAAGAAAAAACAATAGTTTAGTGGGTTAAATACCAAAAAGGTCGGCCTACACCGAGACGAAATTAAGGTCGATTTACACTCAGTTTGCCTTGCCAACGAAAAACACTTGCCAAGAATTCCTCTAGCCTGGCCACTAAGCCTATGAACCGTACAGCAATGCCAGAAATCGTTTTGTGTTGGCACTGGAAAATATTTTTTTGGTTATCCCTTGCCAACAAGTGTTCAAATGATGTTTGATTCACCTTTGTGGCCAACTCCAAACTCCTCCAAACATTTGCCGCCTGTTGCCTGGCACAAGAAGTAAATTAAACACCTTCAATTTAGTTTTTGGCAATTTATTATCGTGTTGAAAGCATCTGCCTACCCATTTTTTCGCGTGTGGAAAGTGTCAAAGTTTATTTAAACACATTCTCTTTAAAAGACCATAAATTCGTTAGTGTTTTGTTTTCTCTCGTTTGGTCGAAGACAAAACCTAAAGAAAAAACATTTCAACTGAAAATAGTGCTTTTTAGGCAAATCGTTTAAAATTTATTACCACCATCATCACCGCCGCCACCACCACCGCCACCACTTGACTATCAATAAAAATTATTTATTCGTTTTCACATACATACAAAATGTTGTTTACTTGAGGAATGATCTCCGAACAGCCGTTATGCAGGCTGCTGCCCTGTTGGTTGCTGCCTGAGAGCAGACGCTGTTTGGTAACATCACGTTTAGTGAAATCATCTCTGATTTGAAAATATTTATTTATTGAAAAGTTCATTGATATTCTCTCCCCAAGAAAAAATTATTTGCCTTGTCTTCGATAAAACCAAGGAAGAAAGTGAATTTCAGTTGATATTGATGCCAATGTTGCCTTTGTTGTTGTTGTTTGTATTGTGCGGCTATTTGGTTCGTGAATTTGAAAAATGTTAAACAGTCGCAAAGATCACATGTGTCAGGTTAATCTTTATGAATTTGCATTAATTAAGCAAAACCATTAAAGATTATATTGTTGTTGAATTTTTGTGAAGGAAAGAAAGAAAGTTGAAACAAAAAAGGATGTCACAGGGCCAGGAAGGTCATTTATTGAATATTATCTTGAATTATGATTTGTTTTATTCGATCTGCTTAGTTTAGATTTGATGCGAAGATAAATGGGGGAAAACAACTTGCTCTAGGGTTTTTATTGACATTATTTCTTAAAATAAAATTTAAATTTTGTTGCAATGTCTCATTTCGTTTATTCCAGCAAATAAATATAAAAATAAATTAAATCTAATTTTTAAAAAGAAAAACAAGAACAAAAAGTCCAAGTTCGTGAGTCGAATAAATTGTTCTATGAAAAGGTAAATAGAATTGGTGGGACATTCTTAAGGACAAAGAATATCTGTCGGTTTTTTTTTAATTTTTATATTGGCTTATATAGGGTGGACCATTCAACATTTTAACATTTTAAATTAGAATCGGCTATAAAAAAGTGGTGATTATTTTTTTCAAATTTCTGATTTTATTGAAAATGGAATAGAATAGCATGCATATGACTACCAAGACTGGTTTGGTAGTACCACATCCGATCAACCCAATTTTTCAGTACAGCCCAAAATACACCAAATAATACGTGTGGGTTCTCTGAACCCCATATGCGACAGTTTTGCTTATTGGCATAGCCACCGAGATGAAAATGAGCTTCTCTTCTCAAACATTTTCCACAGAAATTTCTTGCAGTTTCCGTTAAAGACTCACTACTTTGGCAGTAAGTTTTTAATATTTCCCAATTTTGTGCGAGCGTATAGCGTCCCATTTTGCAAATATCAAACATTTACTTCCAAAGTCAAAGTAATCGGTAGTTCAAATTTAAAAATGACCCATTTAATTTAATTTTAAGAGCCAACGCTCATTTGCTTATAGAGGCCGGGTTTGATGTTGAAAAGTCGCTGCGAAGCCACCTGAATGAAACCTTTAGACAGGGTGGAAATCATGATAGTGGTAGTCTGCAGCCAAGTAATAAATGTCACCATGCCATTTGTAAATAAATTTGCATTCTATTAAATATAGATGCAAAATGGTCTTGAGCCAGGACAATATCCCAGTTCAAATCAAATATTGATTACAGACCAAAAAAAAATTCAAACGAAAAAAACTAAAATAAATTTATTATTTTAATATTGAAAATGTATTTTGGTTTTCCAACATTTTGTTTTCCTTTGAAGAACATCTTCAATGGCTCGTTTCGAGGCTATTAGTTTCATACCACAAGAAAATACAATTTCTTTCCAAATATGGAAAATGGTTTTTTGCAAAAAACGATATTTTTCCTTTTTGCACACTGTACTTAACTTTCCCACCGACCAAAAAACCATATTCCTAACATATCTAGCTCATATAGTGACCCTGAAACGGAGCCTTTTGGTATTTTTTGCGTCTCCTTCAATTAAAAGATTTGGTTGAAATGGTGAAAGAAAAATTAAAATTTAGAAGTAAAATTAAAAATAATATTTATTTTTTTGTAGATTTTATAATATAACATTAATAGTCAAATTAAATTTATTTTTATTTTCATAACACAAAATATAATTATTTTATAAATCGGATTCATGAAGTTTTTGCTCAAACCAAGTTCGTTTCTCAAGTCTTTTGTTTTCCGCAGCAATAATTGTGCAATAAAGTATTAAATATGTGTGGTTGCATCTTCTCTTCCGAATACATATATTCAATTAGATAAAATAAGTCAATCTAAACAAAAAACAATTTCTCCAACCACGGCTCAAACGGTGGCTTGTGATAATTTAAATTTAGAAAAAAAATATATTTATTAATATTTTTAGATTTCGGACAAGATACAAGATGTTTTAATATATATACTGAATACAGTTGTATTTTCATAACACAAAAATAATTTTCTTTTTTAAATATGAAATTTTGTTTATGAAATTTTCCTCAGACCAAGTTTGTTGCTTAAGTCTTTTGTTTTACTCACTTCTCCCATTAAATGAGGTATTGCATTGTTTTCTCTTCCGAACACATATATACTATTAGCCTGGGCTCGATCAAAATATTAATCGATCTCAACAAAAAAAAAACAATTTCTTTTTTTCAGCCGGTGGCTTGTGACAGTTTAGATTTAGAAAAATAAGGCTAAAAAATGTATTAATATTTTTTCGATTTCAGGCGATAAACATACTAAAGAGAGATGTATTTTCATAACTTTTAAATATTTCCTTTTTAAATAAGATTTATGAAGTTTTTCTCAAATCAAATTTGTCGCTTAAGTCTTTTGTTTTACGCACCACTCCCTACAAAAACAGGTATACATATATTCAATAAGTATATGGCTCGATTAAAATATTAATCAATTTCAGCAAAAAACAATTTCTCCATCCACCTCTCAGGCCAATGTTGTCTGTTGACACTTTCTCATGGTCGATTCTTGGCTTTCATAAATTTCTAATAATTAAAATGGGTGCACAAGCTTTACAGTTTGGCTCTAACCAACTCCACCCCCTCCGCCACCCATCTACCTGGCAAATTCTAGATCACTTGAAATAGTTTGCAACAATTTAGCACATTTTTCCTTGTACACCTTCGCCAACATCTCTTCGCTCTTTTATGGATTTTATGTATTCATAAGCCGTTGTTTTTAATTCATTGTTAAATATTTTGCCATGAAAAGTGTGCGCGTGCGAGTGTGTGTGTCTCTGGCGGTACATACCATTTACATTATTTGCCGGCAACACACACACACAACTCCCCAGAGTGTAGTGTATGTTCGTTCGTTCGGTCGTGTAAATTAATGTGGAATGTATTTTTTCCGTTTTATTCATTATGTTTCGCGGCTCGCTTTTCACAATGTTTGTTGGTTTGTTTGTTGTTCAAGCGGCCGGAATACAAGCAAATAAATACACACAGTGTCTGTGGCCTCAATAGAAAGTGGGGCTGCAGTTCAATGTCTTTTTGTTTGAGCTTAGCTGCATGCAAAAAAGAAACAAGCGCAACAGTCAGCGGCACGGCGAAGGAACAACGAGTGCATTGTCAGTTCATTAAGAAAAGAAACAGAGTAGAGAGCTGGCATATAGCTGGTGAGGGCTTTGGAGAGATTTTGGAGGAGAAAATTTGGAAATTCATTTATTTGGAGGAGGAAAATTGTGAACATTTTTAGAATTTCTAGGGGGATTAATAAAATAGATCAGGTGTTTTAAGAAAATTATGGAATATCTTTATCCTTATCTCTGTTTCCTCCAAAAGTATCTTATATTTCAATACGATCCGGTATGACCACCACATCTTAGCTATATTGTAATCATTTCTATTGCCTTTGATCGTAATGACTTTATGGAAATCCTGGCGGTATTTGAAGTAGAAGTTTCTATTGATGTGATGTTGATAAACAAGTCTTGAGCTAATGATTGAAAATTTGTCATATATTTATCTTGAAATTTTTAACAAAGTGTTTATTGACAATGCTCTTGGAGCCGTAAACGTGAATACACATACAATGTTTGTCTTATACATTGTCAATAAACTGAAATCAAGTTTGTGTTCTAAGTCTTTTGTTTTGAGAAAAATGAATTTCTAAATATATTTCTTTTGTCACAAAAATATGAAACTAGCAAAAATAAATGATTAAAATGTGGCTCCATCGATATTTTGTGGAATGGAAATTTATTTGCAAATGTCGTAGTGACTTTTATTACTTGATTATATCATAAAGTTTGTTTGAAATTCGCCATAGTCTGAATTTCACACTTTCTTTCTTTTCATCACTTTCTTTTCAAAGAACCAAATATGGGATTATGTTTTGTCTGTTTTGTGACTGATGATGATGATATATCTGTCGAACATAAATCATTGTGTTTTTAAAAAATATATTGATTTATATGAAAGTTCTTTATGTTTTCTTTTCTCATTTCATTTCTCTTCTTTTCGTTGAATGCTATAATCATTTCACATGCTTGCCATTCTGTCATTCTCTCGGTTATCCTCTTAAGTTGCTTTGTACCTGCCTACTGTTCAATAATTTGCCAGCCAATAAATGGTGGTATTTATTACTGTAGCAATAACAATAGTACACATTAAAGCCGGGCTACTGTTGCGAAGAAAAGAAAATTTAAAAAATTTGTTAACAATAACATTAATGATGATAACCATGGCCAGACAGACAGAGAGAGAGAGAGAATGAGGGAGAAAATAAAACCCGCCAAACCTCTGCACTACACTAAACCACAAACAGCCAAAAGAAGCCTTCCGTTTTGGCACTAGCACTGAACGTTAAACGGACAATTGTAGAATTCTGTGCAAGAAAAACCCCATAAAATACCCAGCAACAAGCGAAAGTTGACCCAGAGTTGTGGGGCAGTCAAAAAAAGTACACCAGACAATGAAAGAAGAAGAAAAAAACTCAAGTTAAATGTGAAACAAGTAACACAAATAAAAACAGCAATTTCTTTCTGGCGAACTTTAGTTATAAATACAACAACAAAGCAACAAGTATTTCTTTCTTTTTTCTGAAAGAAGGGGGCAAAAATAATAAAATATTCCATTTATGCGGAGACTCTCTCGCTTCGCATTACAATAATAATTTGCATAAATGTCTCAAGGAAAGCCATAAATGGCTAATAGAGATGGAGCTGAGCTAGCTCACCAATGTACTATGAAAGATAAAAAACCAGGGGAAAATCTAAACAAGTCGCTAGAAATGACTAGAGTTTTGGGTAGTATTTGTAAACATTTAAAATGTATTTTGCTGAACAAATTTGGTATTGTCACCTAGTTTCTTGCCATTGTGATTTATTGTTAACAAAACAATACTTCTATATTTTGTCTAGATATGTTTGTTTAATCTGTCGCAAATGTCACAGACACTTTGGAAGTGCAGCTTTGGCTTTAGAAAAATTTCACTTGTTCACCTACATCACGTTCGCCTCAAGAAAATTGTCATGATTTCTATGCCATTCATGTACAACAATCCCTTGTCGGAAGTCATGTTACTGTGGTAAATCTATAAAAAAAATACATTCCTTGAACTACAATTTTATTTGCATAAAACTGATGATTTTGATGTTTCGATGGCTTTGTCACATTTGCCAACTTCATTTGTAGAATTACAGATTAAATCACGTTCGATTTTTTACACAAATATCTATGTATATGTTTCTCCTTTTTTTTCCAATTTGTATTAATATATTTCTTTTGTTGTTTTACTTTCAGTTTCTTTCGCCAGCGAAAAGACCCACCTCAACAATACGTTGTTTATAATCTTCTAAATAAGGTAAGTTTCTTGGCCAGAGCAACAATTTCTCTTTAGAGACAGACACAGCCATATTAGACGTGCTATCAGATCAGACGCAAGGAGAATTTTAAATAGTGCGTAGACCAATCAAATACAAATAAAATGTGACACACACCCACCCACTGTCGTGATGAGTCATGGAGAAAAGAAATTTATTGAGAGAGAAAAAAATGACCACTCGTGTTTATTGAAAACAAAACAATATAAGCTAATGTTAGACCCCAATCAAATGAATACAAAATTTATGCTTAAATTACCTGAGAAAATGTCATGTGTGGAAGGTGAAGACAGGTCTAGATTATTTTCAAAATTCCAAAGGCCTAGATATATTACACGTACTAATGACTGGATGGTAAGGGCAAGTAACTTTATGAACAACTAGAGAGGTATTCTAAACGTACTAATTTACGAGCTTTACGAGCTACTAGGGAGCAGCTCACAATGCAGGTGATCGATAAACTCTGATCCCTTAGTTGGTAATTATTTATTTTAACTTCATTGAAGAGAAGTTTGCATCTCAGACAATAATAAAAGTTGCCTAAGGTTTACTAAGGAAGACAAAATTTGAATGAAGTTTTTTGCTTAAGTCTTTTGTTTTGTAGTTTCTATCAAAATGAACCTACATATTGTTTGTCGAATTATGTTCACCGGCCTTCATAATGTATACCGATATATGTATATCCATTTATTCCAGAAAATTCATAAATTTGGAAATCCAGAAATTTTAAAATTTGATTTTTTTTCAAAAGGAGTCACATTTTTATTGTTAATTGCAAATAAAATATTTGTATTTATTCGTTTGTTGTTAAAATAAAGCAAATTCACAACATTGTCAGAATGTTGCAAACCAACGTAAATTTTTCCATTAATGAAACACATTTTAGCTCTCCGAAACATTTTAAATTATTTGCAATATAGGCGGGGATTAGATAAAGACTAGATATAGCTAAAATTATTAAAATTCTTATCCAGTAACTATATAGTTAATTGTATAGCATATTGTTTACTCAATTATGTCTAATTTAATTATGTTTAGTTTATCGAGAAATTTCAAAATTGTTATTCAAAAGTAGTCATTAATATATGGACCAAATCTGTAATTATTTAATTATTAGTTTTAACAAAACAAATTCACAACATTATCAGAATGTTGCAGACTAACAGTAGTCTTTTAAATTAATCAAAAACATTTTAGC
Source organism: Polietes domitor (assembly GCA_947397865.1). Taxonomy (NCBI): domain Eukaryota; kingdom Metazoa; phylum Arthropoda; class Insecta; order Diptera; family Muscidae; genus Polietes; species Polietes domitor. The sequence goes on along the minus strand of OX377618.1, from coordinate 216,807,509 downwards.
TCTCCGCAACTTTGATATTTTTTTCAATTGAACTGTAGTTCTACTACTAAATATATTGTTTGCTATATATGAAGCCCACATTATTGTCGCAAAATTAAAAAAATATATATTTTTTCTACTTATTTTAAATAATATTTGTCACTAATATATGGACCAAATCTGTACTTTTTAAATTTTTAGCAAAAAAAAATATTTTTATTTTTTCGATTGTTGTTATTTTAACAATATAAAATCACAGCATTGTCAGAATGTTGCAGACTAACAGTAGTTTATAATTTAATGAAACACAATATTATTCTCCGCATATTCGATATTTTTCAATATAGGCGGAAATTCGTGAACTGTAGTTCGTCTACTAAATTTATTGTTAGCAACATTTGTAACCACATTGTTGTCTCAAAAGTGAAAAATGAAAAATTGTTGACCTCTATTTGCGAAATTTGTAGCCCACATTGTTGTCGCAAATAGAAAAATAAAATAATAATATTTTTTCTGATTTTCTAAATAATATTATTTTTCTAAATTGTACCCACTGTAATTATACTACTAAACTGATTGGATGCAACATTTGTAGCTCACAGCGTTGACGCAAAATTGAAAAATAAAAAAATATGATGTTTTAAATAATTTGTTGACCACGGTTTGCAACATTTGTAGTTCACATTGTTGTCGCAAATTGAGAAATAAAATAATAATATTTTTTCCGATTTTCTAACTAATAAATTTTTTTCTAAATTTTACCAACTGTAGTTATACACTAAACTGATTCTTTGCAACCTTTGTAGCAACACATTGTTGACACAAAATTGAAAGATAAAAAATATGATTTTTTAAATATTTTGTATCTAAATTTTGCCCACTGTAGTTTGTTTGCAACATTTGCAGCCCACATTATTTGTCGCAAAATTGAGAAATATTTTTTTTTAAGATTTTTTAAATAATATTTTTTTTTTATAAATTTTGCCCACTGTAGTTATACTACTGAACTTATTGTTTGCAACATTTGTAGCCCACAGTGTAGTGTAAAATTGAAAAATACAAAAAGGTTTTTATTATTAATTTCTTGTTTTTTGTAATACAGATTTTTTCTAAATTTTGTCCACTGTACTTATACTACTGAACTGATTACAGCTCACATTAAGCTTCCACTGGTACTTCCAAACTCTGTTGGAAATGGTTTTTACCTATAGGTAAAAACATAGTTAGCATAGATGCTTATCTATCGGCAGTTGTGTTAAAAAAAGTTTGTTGCTTAAGTCTTTTGTTTCACACTGTTGTTACTTACAAAGTGATGTCATTTTGCCTCTGATAACTATTAATATAGGCGGAAAATCGTGAGAAAACTGTATGAAACTGTGAATAAAAAACTGATTTCCCAGGATCATAACATAACATTTGATGATTCAATATCTGATATCAAATTGTCGTCACAATGAAGTTACCAAATCCCCATCATATTTGAAAAAAAACTCTTATCTTGTCATACAACAAACCAACCACTATCTTAAATGTTATTTATTAACTGTAGAAAAGAGGAATTAAAAGCAACTGCTGGCACACCAACAAAAACCCCATCCAAGCCATTGTATTAAGATGACTTAGTTTGGACTAATAAATCTCTTAATTTTCAATACATATTGTTTGTTAAACCGGCAGAAAAAGATTTATTCCCTAGCCAAAAAAAGTTGTAACATGACAAAAAAACACTGCTCCACTTTAGTTAAAGAAAAAACACGAACGAACACAGGACCTAAAGACAAAAATTAACAAACAATGGATTGTTTACACAGCCACTACATCTAATGCCCCAAGTAGCCACATATTATAATGTTAAGCGGACACACAGAACATAAAAACCTAAAAAAGGTCATTTTTGCTACAACAACCAAGAAAAAAACGGCCACAGAACAAAAAACCACACAACGTTGTCATATGACTTATTTACTCTAATTCCATGGCAGGCAAAAACCACCGCACCGAGACCATTGTTAAAGCCAACAACGTTGTATGGGGAAGCAAAAAAAGAGCTTAGTAGTTAAGTAAACCATATTCTTATGGTAATCAATTAAATCATATTAAAAACAATAGAGAAAATTGTAACAATTTGCTAGATTTTTATCTATAACATTTTAAACGTTGGAAATTTAACTGTTTAATTTTTTCTCTCATCTTGTGGCCTATGTCCATTCTTAGGCTTTTCTTTTTTTAAGTTTGCCTTGGTCTTGGTTTCTTGCGGTTAGCTGAAATTGTTGTGTGTTTGAGTTTTTTCGGTTAATATAAATCACGTTTGGTTAGCATTAGCCTTAGCCATGTTTGTTATGGCCAGCACGCATCATTTGCTTTTGGCTGTTCCAATGAAGTCCAAAATGCGTGCTCTGAAAATTTTATCAGATGTGTTCTGTTTTCGGTGTTTAACCAATTTTGTTGTTTTTTTCTTTCGTTCTGTGAACATGTTTCGTTTTATTGAGTTATTATTTCTATATAAGAGGCCGTTGTAAAATTTAGAACAGTTTTTTGTTTTGGTTTTGTTTTTGCTTTCTTTAAACACTTTGTGCTTACTAATTACGGTTGCGTTTGGTATTTATATGGTGCTGTTCTTAAACGAACAATTATCGTAATCACGTTTACGGCTAAACTGTCTTAACGAGATTAACAAAGACGATATGGCTCGATGCACTATTAAAAGAACAGCGGTCAACTGAAATAATTGAGAAAGTTTTTCCCGTGTTTTCTTTTTGCTTGTATAAATAAATTAAATTGGTAATTAACTGGGGAAGAAAACTCAGTGCAATTTAATGACCGACCTAGAGTGTGGTACAAAATATAAAAATTGAAGAATTGACGAGGAGAATATTTGAAATGAAATACAACTGCTTCTACCTGTTATGTGTTTGTAAGTTTACGTATTTATTTCGGTTAGATTCAAACAAATCTAGTATTTCCCCTTTTTTGGTCCCTAATTAAATTCGCGTAAGACCTTTGCAAAGAAGTTAGTTAGTTATTTTGTCCATCAATTTCTTATACCTAATGGGTCGGAGTTCAGTGATAATCTTCAGATTGTTTTTCAGCAGCTCAGTAATTGGTGACGTATTGGAAGACTTCAAACACTAAATTAGAAATTGGACAGACAAAAAAATTATTGATATCTTTGTAGCGACTTTGAACACTTCTGAAATGTTAGTTTTGCTGAATTTTTCTAAATTTGTTCACATTCGCATTGTTGACAAACACAAAAATATGTTTTTAAATATTTTTCATGATTTGTTGATTATGATTTTTTAAAATACCGGCTGTGATATACAACTGAGCAGATTATTTGCGACAATTATAGCCCACATTGCTGTCGCAAAATTGAAAAGTATAAATAATTATTTTATTATATTTTTTCCTGATTTGTTTGAATTTTGTCCATTGTAGTTCTTTTTTATATACAACTGAGCTGATTGTTCCCAACATTTATAGCCCACATTGTTGTTGCACAATTTAGAAATTTATATAAATATTTTTTTTCTTATTTAAACAATTTGAAACATTTGTAGCCCGCAAATTGAAAAATATATTTTCCTACATTTCGCCCGCTGTATTTATACTATTGAACCGATTGTTTGCATCATTTGTAGCCCACATTGTTCTTGCAAAATTGAAAATAAAATTAAAAAATATTTTTCGTCATATTTTTTATGATTTTTTCGACTAAGATTTTGTTTCTAAATTTTGCCCACTGTAGTTACATTACAGATCTGATTCTTTGCAGAATTGCAAAATTAAAAAAAATATATATATTTTTTGAATAGCTATTTTTTAATTTTGCCCACTGTAGTTTAACTACTAAAGTGATTGTTTGCAACATTTGGAGCACAAGTAGTTGTAGCGAAACTGAAAAATAAAAAATTAGATTTTTTAAATAATATTTATTTTTCTAAATTTTGCCCACTGTAGTTTATTTCCAACATTTGTAGCCCACAATGTTGTCGCAAATTTGAAAATAAAATAATATTTTTTATATTTTATTAATAATATTTTCTTTTTGCCCATTGTAGTCATACTATTGAACTGATTGTTTGAAACATTTGTTGTTGCAAAATTGAAAAATATAAAACGTTTTTTATTTTTTTGTATAATTTTATTGAGAACGTTTTTTTTTAATTTGGCCCACTGTAGTTACACTACTGACGTGATTGCAGCCCACTGTGGTCGCAAAATTGAGCTTCTACTAGTACTCCCGACCTCTGTTGAAAATGGTAAAAACATAGTTAGCATCGGAGCTTATCAATCGGCAGTTGTTTTACAAAAAAGTTTGTTCAAAATGTTGTAACTTACAAATTGATGATGGTCCTTATTATTTAGCAGGATTTTCACTTTATTGCATAAAACCACTTTAAGTAATTGAATATATTAAAGAAATCTACTTTCGAACCAAATATTAGTTATAATTTGTCCCAAAAGTCCGAAATTATGTCTGCAAATTCCATCATTTTAATGATTTTTCTAATCTTCTTCACAATTTTCAAATTATTAACCAGGACTTTCACCTTAATGCATTATTATGGCATAAAATCAATTTAAAAATATTTTTGAAAATTTCCAAACTAAATATCACAAAATCTGTGCAATTCTCTAACATAACATAATAGCCACCACTTCCCACCATTATGGTCGGCAACTTTCTTTTGCAAAAATTTCACAAACTAATTGAAATTGTAAACTCTACTCCATTTTATTTACGCTTCGACAATTAAAAATGCATTACTTCGTCAGACAAACAAAAAAATCATTTGCGTAAATATCATTCTCTGGTCGAAGAGCAAACCATCAAAACATTTATAGAGTTTTCACTTCTACTGCTGTTGTTGCAATCTTTGGCGATCTTATCAACAACCAGCAATTATTTGTAGATTTTCTTTAAAGCTACACAAATGATTGTAATCTATTCAACTTTGTATTTGAATATCAACCAGCGCACAATGCAATTCTCACACACACACATTAAATTCCACAGATATCTGGTGGGCATTTGTGTTGGAAGCAGGCGGAGAAAAAAAAACGAAAATCTAGTTAACACTTTCCTTTAATGGCCAAAATCGAGACGAAAAAAAATCGTTAAGACAATCGTGATAAAATGACCGAGTCAAAAAAAAACAATCAAGGTGAAATTGTTGAGCCGCCAAAGAAAAGCACAAACAGTAGATTGAAGATTTATACACGTAGCGTTGCAGCTGTTAAAGGAAATGGGGGATTTAATGTTGAACTCCAGAGGAAATCAATGCAAGCTTAGGTGTCGATGAAAGGAAATAGAGATTTAAAAGACTAGACTATTTATATGTGGCAAAGTAGCAAAAAAACTGCGTAGTGGGAATATCTGATGTGAACATATAGGATATTAGTGTATTTTTATGGACACTTTCGCTATTTTCATAAAAGCCACAATCGTGGAATAAACACAGAATTTAATCTTTTATGTTTACCATTAACAAGCAACAGCTGCCCATTGTATTTATTTAATATATGTATATGCCAGTATATTCATTTAAAAAACTCTGACAAAAATAAATCATAAAACAAAAGACTTAAGCGCCAAACTTGGTTTTAGAAATGATGACAGAATAAACTCAATATAAATTTTATTTATTGAATTTCAAAAAACGTGGAACAGGGGTTTTCTACCCTCCTATCAGTTATAAAAGCATTGAAATATAGAATTAATTTCCAGTAACATTTATTTGAATGTTTTTTAATATATACTTTTAATTAAGAATCACAAAAAATATTTTAAAATACAAAAATAATTCTAGTGCAATAGATTTCGCAAAAAAAATTAATATTAAAAAAATATCTTATTTTCTGATATTGTGGGACTTAGGAAAAACTTATTAAAATTCCACATCTCCTCAAATACCAACATCATTTCATAATGGCTCTGAACTAAAATCTACTTCACCAACAATCTTGACATGACTTCTCATCAACTCTGAACGGGCACTCTACACCCTTAACAATGTTGACATAATTTTTAAAAATGTTATAACTCAATCTCGCCTTTATCGGTGATGAAATAAGTTCACACAATCCAAATGCAAAATGTCAAATTTCACTATGTGCCTCCGATAAACTTAAGATAAAGCAAATCAGCAAAAAAAACAACATTAGTCTTACTCACACTCTGCTAATTCACTTTGCTTGTTGGTCGTGTTAAAAAATTAAATAGTGTAAAAACTGTGTTTTAATTAAAATCAACATAAATTTCACAGATGATTTCTACGGGCACAAAGCACACAATGAGAAGATTTCCAAGCCTTTGTTTTTTTCTTCTTCTTCAGAACAACACACATAAAGTCCATGCCATTCGTATTATTTATAACCATAACCCATATAAAAGAGAGCACAGAAACTAAAGTAGAATAGAATAGAAAAATTGGATTTATAATAAATAAAAACGTCTTAAAGTCGGCACACTTTATATTATGGCCAAATCAAAGCAATATAAACAAACCAAAAGAACTCTAGAAAACATGCAGCAGAAATGATTTACAACTTTAAGACACCCAACGAAATTGAAACAGCAACCATCACACGCCATGCCATGGTCTAGTCTATTGTGGAGAAAGAAAACCCAAAGAAATTTATTTCACAGCTAAAGGCAGGCACAATTCTAGACAAGCATTCGTACGTTGCCTGGCAGGGCTTGAATATTTACTTTAGCATCCCTGCTCGGTGTGTATGTATATTATTAAAATAATTTATATTATTTGAAAAGCGTTTTTAAATATAGAAATTGAGAAACAATTTCAATCTTAATTTTTTCTTGCGGCACATGAAGAACGTTATCATTTAGATTTATGGCATAATATCTTTCATCATTATGATCTGAAATTGCTGAACATTTTGATGTTAACGATCGCTGTTGTAAGTTTTGTTGTTGGTGCATCAAAAATTAATATGCTTGTGGGGAAGATTGAGTAATTTTGTGGAAGAGAAGAAGTTTGGCAAAACGAAAGACTTAAGCAACGAACTTTGAATTCAGAGATTCTTGTTCAGAGGGCAGGTATTGGAAAGCATGAAAAAAAAACAAGTAAAAAACAATGATTTAAGGACATTAAAGTTATGAGGATAAGGTTTCCACACTTTAAATATATTAGAAATATTTAAAAATATTAGAAATATTTGGAATAAATTAAATACAGTGGCCAGCAAAAAGGCAAAATATTGGAAAGCAAACTCCAGTGGCAGCAAAAAGGAAACATTTTGAAATCAAAGAGATTTTTTCTCCCGTTTCGAACAGTTTGTCCAGATAAATAAGAAAATTATATTAAAAACATAATGATTGAAAATTACTAAAACACTGTGTTTTCGAGATGCTGTCACTTAATAGGCCGTAACTTCCATACTTATCCATGTAATTCCTTCGAAAAATATTTGTTTTCCTCACAAAGTTTCACGGTTTTAAATACAAATTCTCTGTTTATTTCTCAATTTTTCGCGTTCGCATATTTTTTGAAAAATACCATTTTTGAAATATATTTTTTCTAAAATTTTATTATTTTATGATTTTATTCAAATGGTTTCCTAAAATTACGTGTTAATTATTCTCAATAAAGTGAGACAAACTTTAGAGAAAAAATCAATATTTAAATATTTTATTTTCTATCTTCGAGCACATGAGACCTTAATAATCTATAATTCTCTTAAATGAGACATGAGACAACATTTAAGGGAAAAAACAATATTTAAATGAAATTAAAAAAATCATTAAATAATGAAAAAGGAAATTGATTTCGGTGTTAGAAATAAGTTTTATAAGTTAGTAATTAGTTGGCGGATTTTCACTCGGGTTCGTAAGCTGTTGTCATAGGAAAATGATACAAATTCTTGAAGTGGATTCTCCAGACGGCCAAGGCAAAGACGATTCTAAGAATTATATACCAGTAATAGATACTGGAAAAATCGATGATAAATTAAGTTGTTTTGAGTTTAAATATGCTTGCCTTCGAATGAAAAAGGCATCAATTAAAGGTTCCACGCAAAATGAGAATATTTGTATGAGTTCAATATTCGTGATACCATTTTAGATTTTATCGCCAGCTTAAACAAAAAAGGTCATCTTTTAGATGTTTATCCGATATTCTGTCATGCTAATGAACTTTATGTCTCCCCTAAGATATAAATTTTATTATCTATATTAGAATTTTGATTTTTTTCTCATTACTAAATTTAAAATACTGGTTCGATATAAGATTAAAAAATAGGCTTGATACTGCGGGGATCCCAAATATTGTGTTATTGATCTCATAAACCTTTAAATATTTCATTCTTTTCTGTCTCTTTGAGCCTATGACGAATGGGATAAAATCCATACGGACTATTCTAATCCAAATCAAAGTTTTTATACGAAACTGTTACCGCAAACAATGATAATTACTTCATTTCTATATTCTTGAAACTTAGTTTCAACCAAATTTTATTCGGATTCGGAAACAGTTTACTTAGATCCTAAAAATAGAAAAATACTTCCCTTTATGGGCTTCTATTTACTACCTCGCTCAAAACAAAAAATTAATTCTTTATATTTCTGATAAAAAGAGCAAATTTCCGCAATGTTATAACTTCATTGACGTTCATAAGGCCTTTTCCTGTCCTAATCGATATCTAATTTTTCTAATGGCATAAACAATTTGAGATGTTAATTAATTTCATATACAATTTTCTATACTAAAAACATGCTGCGATTTTAAGTGTCGTCCAATAATTGGCGATTAGAACAATAAATTTTTTGGTTGCTCATAGCACTAACTAAACTCATCATAAAACACTCCTCGAAATGAACTGTCAGCATCTATGTAAATTCGGTAATAGTAGTATTGGCTTTTAAGTTTTAATTAGATAATTAAATTCTATTTTAAACTATTATCTTTGAGCCGGTGTACAAAAGATGTAGGAAGCAAAGCTATCTTAAAAAATACAACTTTACAATTATCTAAATCCAGTTATTTAAAATTCTAAGGAAACAAAAGTTGTTCGTCGTAAAATATTTGCAATTTAACAACTCAAACGATTACTTCTAAGAAAAACTGTTCTAACTTCACAAAGCCTTCACAATTTATTGGCCTTTATGTCCACTAGAGTAGTTTATTTTTTAAATACTCTTTAAACAGAAAATTTAAATGCACAATGATTAATTTCTCAAACAGACAACATTAGCAGCCATTAATCCAACTTAAGCCAGCGCCAGCACCAACACTATGTGTAACCACCTTTACGATTAGCCCGGCCATCAATCTAGATTATAGCCCCCCCCCATCACTTTAGACAGTAGATCAGTAGGCAGGTATAGCGGCTGAAGACAGTATGTGTAATACTTGAAGGAGAATTAACAATATTTGCCACAAGCTGTGTCTATAGGATGATGATGTCTTAATTGTTTTATAAACTGTGAATAGCGTAATTGCAACATGGGTGCTGGAAATTCTTTATTACAGTGACCTAGTAAGACTGTTATTTTATTATTATCAAGAATATGTGCACAGTGTGCACTCTTTTTAAACGTAATTATTGGTCATAATGTGGGCAACAGTTCCGCCTATGTGCATGGTTTCTTAATGACGGATCAATGAGTTAAATATGTAGCAGTGCAAGTAAATGGAAAAATCGAGGTAATTAGGAAAATAATAGAGGAATATGAATTGCTTTTCAGTTAGAATATGCTTGACATTATAATGATTGGCATAAGGTAGACATAATTCCCTGACAAATTGAGAATTTTTAAAAGAATTCAATATTCATTATCTTAGATCTTATCGCCAACTTCACAAAGGGTTAACTTTCCGATGTTTATCAGACATTCTGTCATGTTAATGAACTCTGTGTCTCTCCTAAGGTATAATTTTTATTATCTATATTATAATTTTGATTTTTTTTTTCATTTATGAAAATTAAGAGAAGATAACTGTCATGAAAAACTAAAAAAAATTGTTTCTGACTTTAAAAAATAGACTTGACACAACGGGGATCCCAAATCTGGAGTTATAAATCACATATTTCATTCGGCGAGTTCGCTTCTGTCTTTTTGTGCCTATGACGAATTGGACCAAATGCAGCCTAAGACATTTGACTACTGTCCTAACCCTCATACTTCGAATATTTGAGGGCAACTTTTCAAAGATTGTTGCTTAAGTCTTTTGATGAGCAGACATTGTTTAGTGGAGATACAAATTAATTTTAATGAGGCTACCTAGATTTTCAATCAAAAATACGCAAAAGGAATATTTATGATTATTACATATGAATTAAAGAAAATAGAAAAAATATAAAAGGCTAAAATCGAAACAATTTCTCTTCTGTCTCTTCGAGTCTATAACGAATGGGACAAAACTACTTGACTACTGTCCTAACCCTCATATTTTGATTAATTGAGGGCAACTTGTCGAATTTTGTTGCTTAAGTCTTTTGAATGTTAAGATAAACAGGCATTGGTTAAATGGCTGGAGATACAAATTACTTTTAATGAGGCTACCTTTATGATTTCCATTTTGATCCAACAAACAAGAATCCGCAAAAGTAATATTTATAATTATCACATATTAATTAAAGAAAATAGAAAAAACTATAAAATGATAAAATCGAAACTATTTCTATTCGAGCCTATGATGAATGGGACAAAATACAGCCTAAGACATTTGACTACTGTCCTAACCCTCATATTTTGGGTATTTGAGGGCAACTTGTCAAAGTTTGTTGCTTAAGCCTTTTGAATGAATAGGATAAGCAGGCATTGGTTAAATGGCTGGTGATACAAATTACTTTTAATTAGGCTACCTTTATGATTTTCATTTTGATCCAATGTTATTGATTATTACATATTAGTTAAAGAAAATAAAGGAAGTATTAAATGCTAAAATCGAAAATATTTCTCCTTTGTCTCTTTGGGACTATGACGATTATATTCATATTTTGATTAATTGAGGGCAACTTGTCGAAGTTTGGTGCTTAAGACTTTTGAATGTTTAAATGAGCAGGTATTAGTTAAATGGCTGGAGATACAAAAAAATTAATGGAAAGAAATTTTTATGATTGTTATTGGATAGCAACAAATTAAAGAAAATTGAAGAAATATAAAATTATAAAATCGAAACTCTTGGAAGAATATATTTAAATGCTGAGGAAGCCTTTAATAAGGAATGATCTACATGATATTCTCCAAGGACCTTATCATAGCGTTCGATATCGAAAAAGTTTCGATCGAAATGCAAAAAAAATATTTATGATTTTTACATTATATTTTGGACAACAGCATTTTAAAATTAAATAAAATTAAAAAAAAAATATAAATTGATAAAAACGAAACTCTTGGAAGAATATATTTTAATTGAATATATTATTTTATTAAATATATTCTACAAAGACCTTATCACAGCATTCGATATGGAAAAAGTTTCGATTGATTTGTGTTTTTTATTGTAATTTTCGAGTTTATTACAAAATTATTCCAAAACTACCGAGAATAGAATTGTTAAAAATCATATGGGTTCCCGCTTGAAAAGTATACTTCTAAAACAATAATTAACATTTGAATTCCATTCTGAATCCCGTAATTTGCCTCCGGGTCTTGATCTTCGTGCTTACTCTCTATAAATATATTGTAAAACAACCCTACTTTACATTAAGCCCTTCTAGTGGCATTTGAAGTGAGATCTACATCTCTCTATGAATTTTTAACAAGTAAAAACGGCGTTAAGTTCGGCCGGGCCGAACTTTATATACCCTCCACCATGGATTGCATTCCACAGAGGTTGTCGGTTTTCGTAGAAGTGCAGCAATATTACAGGAAAATATAAATTTTGTAATATAGCCAAACTAAAACAAATACAAATATTGAAAAAATAATTATATAAATAAATATAATATTTTAATTATATCAAACCATTATCGATTTCAAATAAAAAAATAAATATTCTTATATTTATATTTTCAAAAAGCTTATATACCATAAATATTGGAAGATAGTGGGTGCTACAGTTGGTTGTACTTCCATTCTATTTTAATTCCAAAAGTACAAATTTTGAAAATCCATTATCAGACGTACATGTGCAAAGTGCAAAATAACCTAACTTCATGATTCAACCCATTTTTGCCGTAAAAGAAAAAGTACGAATTTGAAAAAAAACTTTTTATTTTTCGTGTCTATGCAGTCAGAGGAATGTATACACCGAATTCCATGATTCCAATTGCGCCCATATGGTTGGTACCATTTTTACCCCCTTGACATTTCTTCGCAATTAGAGTTTCATCATTCTAGCTGTAGTCGTTTAGTTGGTACTTTTTTAACCCCCTGTACCATTGTATCCCTTGAAAGTACGAATTTCGAAAAATTCTTTTATTTATCGTGTCTACGCAGTCAGAGGAATGTATACTTCGAATTTCATGATTCTAGCTGCGGTCATCTGATTGGTACTATTTTTATCCCATTTTTTCTTTTTTAACCCCAAAAAGTACGAATTTCGAAAAATCTGTTTATTTTAAGTGTCTATGCAATCATAGGAATGTATACACCGAATTTCATTATTCCAGATGTAGCCGTTTGATGGTACTATTTTTATCCCTCCGTACCCATTATATCCCTTGAAAGTACGATTTAGGAAAAAACCTTTTATTTTTCATGTCTACGTAGTCAAAGGAATGTGTACTCCGAATTTCATGATTCTAGCTGCGGTCATTTGGTTGGTACTATTTTTATCCCCTTTTTCTATTTTAAACCCAAAAAGTACGAATTTCGAAAAATCAGTTTATTTTCCGTGCCTACAAAATCACAGGAATGTATACTCCGAATTTCATGGCTCTATCTACGGTCATTTGACTGGTACTATTTTTAACCCCTTTTTCAGTTTAACCCCAAAAAGTACGAATTTTAAAAAAATCCGTGCATTTTAATTGTCTATGCAATCAGAGGAATGTATACACCGAATTTCATTATTCTAGGTACAGCCGTTTGGTTGGTACCATTTTTATCCCTCTATTCCCATTTTACCCCTTAAAACTACGAATTTGGAAAAAATTCTTTTATATTATGTATCTACTCAATTAGAGGAATGTACACACCGATCAAGCAAATATAAACAGACATATTCAAAAAACATGCTAAATACGCTAAAATATTAGGGATTATTATGGGTATTTTTAGTCCTTGTGAGGGAAAAAATTTTCCCTTTGGGCCGATTTCGCCCCATTTCAATCCCAACCGATCTACGACTATAAGACGCATTTATGGAAAATTTGAACGTTCTAGCTCCTTTCGTTTAGATGCTAGCGTGCTTTCAACAGACGGACAGACGGACGGACGGACGGACGGACGGACGGACGGACGGACATGGCTAGATCGTCTTAGAATTTTATGACGATCAAGAATATATATACTTTATAGGGTCTCAGGTCGATATTTCAAGGTGTTACAAACGGAATGACAAAGTTAGTATACCCCCATCCTGGAGGTGGAGGGTATAAAGACATGTCAATACTGTTGACAACAGTTGTATATTATGAAATCATAAATATGCCTGTCGGTTCTTTGTTTCATATTTTACAGCCAATCTTTAAAGGAATCTTAAAATTATCCTAACCAAATTCGTTCATTTGTCAAAGTGGTGCTAATGATTTGTTGCGTAAACCCAAATAGCCATAGAACCACATCCATTTCTGGCATGAATGACACTGTGACAATAGCTATTTATAATACTTAAGATATTTCTAGGTTTCTTGTACTTTTCTTTTTGTTCTGTGTCTGCGACTGCGTCTACAAAAACTAAGGTGAGGTGCCTCAACACATATGTTGTAGTTAAAACATACCAAAGCTGGAGAAACATTACTAATGATTTCGCCGAACACTAGACATCAATGAATGGATTTGAAAATGATGTAGCGAGTTAGAAATGCTAAAAGTGTTTGCATACAACGAGTAAACACTTTGATGTACGGCATACTAATAACATGGGCTAGAGAAACCAAATGGCAAGAAGAAGAAACTCAATTTTTCTTTCAACAATGGAATGGAGTGAAGTGTGGATTTGTGTTGGTGGTAACAAGTGTTGGTCGGTTGGCCAAAGATCCGCAACCACACCACATATGACAGTCAATTTAAAGTATTTATGTTCGGTAAAGACGAGTCAGAACACAAGGAACGGAAAAAACATTGTTTTTCTTTAGCTTTGTTTGGTTAAATGAATACCACCACCACCATCACCACAAAACAGTAACATTTAAAGGCTGCAAATATAGGTTAATAGCCTGGTTCTCATTTTTTGTTGTTGTTGTTGGGATGCTGCTGCAATTCGAAACACAGCCAACAACAAAAGCAACAAAAAACGTTTTGCTACAACATTCGATCATCAGGCTTTAACGGCTTTAGACCAAGCAACCAGGCAGCCAGCCAGCCAACCATAGAACCGAACTCATCATTGTTTTGCCAGCAACCCAGAGCAGCTAGAGAGGAGCAACGGTAGTGGTTGGTAACGAAACTAAAACAACATTTACCATTTGAAGAACAAAAAAGCACATATATATGCACAGCCAATTATTAGCAAATGTTATGTTTAAATTGCTGTGCCATTGCAGCCGCAGTTGTAGATGGAGTCCGGCGATGATGATGACGACGATGATGGCCATGATGTTGTTGCAGCACAGATTCCTGGCAACATGTTCGGTTAAAACCGCATTCTTACATCATTGGCATTATTAGATTAATTTAGTATTCATCTTTTGCTGTTGCAGCTCCTGCTCCTTCACCTACTTCTTCTGCTGCTCTCGTATATAACATTGGTATTGTGTGTATTGTTGTTGTTTTGAGTGAAAGACACTTTTCGAATTTACAAACAACAATTATAACATGTTCCAATGTTCTATGTGTTCAGTTTGTGTTTTTTGTTGTTGTTTTCAAATCTTGTACAGATGATCGTTCGTTCGTTTCTTTAATTTCTTGGTGTCAGCTAGTTTGAAGGAGTAGAAGGTGGCCGTCTTGATGGTGTTTTCCAGCGCTTTGTCTTTGTCTTCTTGTATTGATTGTCTCTGCTGCCGCTAAGCTATCTGCAGCTATATTGTTATACAGTTATGTTACAACTGCAACTCCAACTCAAGCTCTAGCAGTGGCCTTTGGAATGAGGTCTCCTCCATATCTCTCTCGTTCGTTGTAGCCGGTGTATTATGTGATGTGTTCAGTTTTTTTTCATATTGTTTTTCCAGCCTGTGCAGCAGTTTTCTTCTACTTCTTCTCCTTCTATATCTGTTCTGAGTTTCTCTGTTTCTCTTGTTGTTATGCATAAATTATGGCAAAAGTAGATCTTTCCGCAAACATAAGATTACCTGCATTTATGTTTGCGGATATTTTATGTGCCGAGAATGAGTAATTTCAAAATTAAATTATGTTTTATTTGACTTGCGTAATGATAAGAAATTGTGTTAATTGTGAAAAAGTAGTTTCTCTGCAGTATATTTCCGGGAGCAAAAAAAGCAATCATCTAAACAGTTTACTTATTAAGGAGAAATGAGTGGACACGTTTATAATGAATGATTGATATAGGAAAACAAAAGACTTAAGACACAAACTGCTTACTTACATATCATGAAATCATATCGATGAATGCAAAGCATTTCAAAATACTCCACTAGGGCCTCACCTAAAATTTATATTCAGCATCCAATAATTTGAAAATAATACGAAGCTAATTGAAATATGTAATTTTGAAAATGAATGCACAAACTTCCTTGAGATTTCGTATAAAACATTTTACATATAATGAAAAATAAGTAGACACTTTTATAAAGAAATTGATATAGGAAAACAAAAGAGTGCAAAAGGGTAAAAAACATTCCTTTCGCATTCTTATGATGACTCGTCATTGGAAACCTTGTGATCATTGCATTTTAAATAGGGAATGTTTTCAGCAATATTACTTAAAACACTACGAGAAATATTTTTGTGCAACATTTTAACCTCTAGCTCCTCACTATAGGGATTCTTTCTGGGCAATATTTTGCTAAAGTTTAAAAAACATCCCCAAAGCATTATTTTTCACATTCTTATGATGAATCGGCATAGGAATCCTTGTTATCCTTAGATTTTATGTATACGATGTGTTCAGCAATATTACTTAGAACGCTACGGGTAAGATTTTCGTTGAACATTTTAACCCTCTAGCTGCTCAGTACAGGGTCTTTTTGGTTCCTTTTGTGCAAAAAAGTAAGGGTTTATCGGGTCAAAATGTTCTACAAAAATATTTGCCATAGAATTCTTCTATAAGTCTCTGAATACACCTAAGTTCAAAACTCAACCTAAACTTGTGAGAAATAAGTCAAAACTTAAAATTCGTTTTGGGGTTAATTTTATAGTTTTTTCGAATTGTTGCTAAATTGTCGCACAAAACTGAATTTTAGTGGAGTGGTGTAAATGGAAAGAAAATTCTACGTCAAATTTCACTATATGTCAATGAACAAAAGAAAGCTGTACATATATTATATATACATAAAATATCAGTTCGAACTTAGATATTTAAACAAGAAATTCTTTATTATTTTTATTAACTCTTGGTAATTCCATATCGTTGTTGAACAATTTCCAGCATAGTGTCAGCTAAAGGAGAATGAATACTCTTGCCTTTATAGCGATCTTTAATATAATAATAAAATACAATATAATAATAACATTAAAAATAATAAATAATTTGATTTAAAGTGGGATATTTTCCTGGCTCAAGACCACTTGCATCTATATTTTATATAATGCAAATTTATTTACAAATTACATAAATAAATAAAATGTAAATTCAAAATAGTATTGAGTCAGGTGTATATCCCACTTCAAATTCTAGAACTAAAATAATAAATAAATTAAAAAATAAACTTCTCAACAAAACAGACTTAAACTATTCTAGATTTTGAATCAAACATACTCATGAATTTGCATGAAAATTACGAGCGTCTGGCTTGAATGCCGTCGTGGTAGGGTATATAGGGTGTACTCTTACTGCTCAGACAAATCTGCTTGAGTTGCTGAGCCTATACAGTGGTGCTATTATCTTATTAATATTAACCACATGTTTAAAGAAAAGCTAAATTTGTAAACATTCTCCAAAGAAATCATTAGTCATTAATAGTTGTATCCGAACATTAGGCCTCTGTTAGTGAGCATAAACTTATATCACATTCACCGTACTGTTTGAGAAAGTTTTCCGATATTTTTACAAAATCTACTCTTCCCAACAATTACTAACTTCCGATTTCTTTCATCTTTTAATTACAGATTATATTACCAAAAAAAGACCAGAAGCGTTGAAGGTAAGCTATTGTGACACAAAAATACCCCTCCCTCCCCTTCCACTAACAATTAATTAATGGCTAATGACGGCTGGCACGAATGCAACCGCCAAATGCCAAAAATTTCACGTGACTTGTGTGAAATGTGTCTGAAACAATTAACTAAAAACCCGCCATAAATAAATCGAAACCCCACTGCAAATCTCCATTTCCATGCATAGTAGCATAGCACAGAACTCCAATAACATGAATTTCTCTTTTTGGCTAATTGTATTTAATTAAACTTTCAAAGCCACACTCGAAACAGACTCAATAAATAAATCGCACAAAGTAGACGCTACAGACAGAAACAATAACATTGACTAGTTTAGCACACACCGTGTGCTAAAGCCCAATGACATTGGGGACATAATCTAGAAAATTGAATTGAATTGAAAACAACAAACAAAGGGGGGAGGGGGAATACAAACAAACAGAAGAAGACGAATGTGCTACTATATTCTAGACATGAAATGGCAAGAGGCGCACGCAAAGTCTCAAGGTAAACTGCGTTTTCTATAAAAAAAGAAAACACGGCTTAGAAAAAGAAAGTGTCAACTCATGTTAGTTGGCACAAGAAACGTAACACTTTCAGAACACAAACAGAACCAGAATCAGACTCCTCCCAAATTAAAAGCAGCAGCGAACAGTTGTTGGCAGCAGACACAAAACAGCAATATAAATGTGTGTAAACACTAAATAAAATCATATGAATTATGACAAATGAAGAGTTGTACAATGAAACTTGTTTCGCACAAGAATATGACAAGTTTGTGTCTCAAAAGCGTGACAAAACGTAGCACTTTTGCGATTCTAAAAGGGAAATTTCTCAAAACGACAGCGACAACGGCAACGTAAATGTCATAAAACACTTGAAACAAAAGACTTAAGCAACAAACTTGTTTTAGTGTTTTTTTTTGTGAACTCCGCCAAACAAATTTCACTTTTGTTTCTGTTTTACACGAAAAATTGAAAGCAGCTGAAAAGTAAACAAAATCAGAGCATAGCTCTGCAGACAACAATCGTAGCAGTTCTTGTATTGCTGCCTCTGCTGTTAGCCCTCATCAATTGCTTGCTAGCTTATTACAATTGTTAAGTGATTTATGATTATTGCCGCTGTTGTTGTTGTTGCATTTTCCACTGCCACCAGCCAACCACGTACGTTGTCATGTCACATGTACCACGAACGTCATGTTCAGTTCATCATTAACCGCCAAAAGGCAATCATCTCTTCTTTGAGCATTGAACGTTTGAACGTTTATCGAGTTCGCGTTTCGCTAACAATGCATTCATTCAATTTACTTTCACATGTACTCTGTGTACGTGCATGTATCATCTCCATCTCATCTGAGTTGGCTGCGATGTCAATTGCATTGCAACAAATTTGGTTGGTTAAATTGATTTGGTACAATGACGATTGTTACATTTTGTGACTTGGGCTCTAGGGACCAAGGGGGTTTCCCCCTCCACCAATGTGAGATGATCCAGAGCGTTTTTTTATTTTTATCATAGATGATATATGTTGTTTTCGGGATGAGCTAAACCAGCAGCTGTCATTTCATTGATGACCAGTGGTTTTATGGGAATTTGGAATTTAGAGAAGTACTTTCGCTTTCCAATTTGAAATTTATTTCTATTTGAAATTAATGGAACTTTTTTGAACATAAAAAGGTTATGACAGCGAATTCGGTTTAATGGTTCAAGCGGGGAAATAATTTTGCCTAATTGAACTTATTTTCATTAAATAAATTACACAGGTTTCACTTAAAAATTGTATTGACTGCTTCTTCATATTTTGTTGTTGTAGCTCTTACACTCATATTATCATAGAATTTGTTTCCCTTCACACCACCCCCCTTTTGTAAGTTTAGCAACAATTCGAAAAAAGTACGAAATTACCCATAAAATGAGTTTTAAGTTTCTGACTCATTCTGGCAAGTATAAATTGCAGTTTGAGTTGAGTGCATTCAAAGACTTATAGTAGAATTTTATGGCAACTAATTTTGTACAACCCGCTAAAACCCCCTTGAAGGGCTGATCTCTCCCTATTGCAAAAAAGGTACCAAAAGGACCCCTATATTGAGGAGCTAGGAAGTTAAAATGTTCCACAAAAATGTCCCTAGTAGTGTTCTACGCAATATTGCTCAACACAACCTATACTTAAAATGTAAGGATCACAAAGTTTCCAATGCCGATTTATCAAAAGAATATGAAAAATGATGTTTTATGGATGTTTTTTTCCTTTTGTAAAATATGGACCAAATATATCCCTATATTGAAGAGCTAGAGGGTTAAGATGTTACACAAAAATATTCCTCGTAGTTTTTTAAGTAATATTGCTGAATACATCGTAGACTTCAAATTGAAAAATCACAAGGTTTCCTATGCCGATTCATCATTGGAATGTGAAAAAGGCTGATTTAGGGTTGTTTTCTTCCTTTTGCAAAAAAGGTACCAAAAGGTCCCCTATATTGAGGAGCTATAGTGTTAAAATGTTCCACAAAAATGTTCCTCGTAGTATTTTAAGTAATATTGCTGAACGCAACCTATGCTTACAATGTATGGATCACAAAGTTTCTTATGCCGTTTCATCATATGGACGTAAAAACAGGATATTCTAGGTATGTTTTTTCCCTTTTGTAAAATATTGACCAAAAAGATCCCTATGTTGATGAGCTAGAGTGTTAAGATGTTACACAATGGTATGGTAGTATTCTTAGTAATATTGCTGAACACATCCTACACTTAAAATGTAAGGATCACAAGGTGTCCTATGCCGATTCAACATAAGAATGTGAAAAATGATGTTTTGTGGGTGTTTCTTTTAACCTTTTGCTCAATATTGAACAAAATACCCCTATAATGAGGAGCTAGAAGGCTACGATGTTCCACAAAAATGCTCCTCGTAGAGTTCTAAGTAATGTTGCAAAACACATCCTATACTTAAAGTGTAAGGATCACAAGGTTTCTTATGTCGATTTATCATAAGAATGTGAAAAAGGAGGAAATATTTTTTTAATATTTTAATATTTTTATAATATTTTTTTTTTATAATATTTTATAACTACTTTTTTAGTTAGATTTGTGCTTTAAAGAACTCGCTGGCTATATGGTTTCTTTCTTAAGTCAACAAATTTTAATCAACAAACTATGTTCAGCAATGATCCCCCTTAAAATTAGAATTTATTAAAGTTATGGCAACTTCTAGCCATTCTAGTACATTGTCCATTGCAATACCAGCTGTTGTAAAGCTATAGCTGTCCACAACAGCACACTCCAGCCGGATAAAAATAACCACCCAGATAAGTGTATCGGTTAAGGTGTCAAGAAAATCTAGTCGCCAATCAATAACAATTTGTGAGCCATGTGCAGATTAAAACAAGTTTGTGTCTTAAGTCTTTAGTATTTCTACTGAACTAGATACCACACACACAAGACGGACTTATGAAAAGCAAGTTCTTCTTAGAATTTTAGCAATACCCTTATGTCCCCTAGTTTTGACTCACACTCTTTCATTAATCATCCAGGAATTATGATGAACTACGATTTAATTCAAAAATGAATGAAAAGAGCTCAAATAAATCACCACCAAATCATCATCAACTGGCAGGCAATCGACAATGAAAAATCACAATTCATCAGAGCACTTAATCAATATCGACACATCGACCGAATGCGCTGCCAGATTTTTGAGCCTGCTCTCTTCACAATCTAACCAATATATATGTGTATATTTTGAACACCAAACCAGCTGAATTGTTATTATTTTCGAAAGTACGTACAGTTCGCATAAAGCTGCTGCTAAACTAGATCAAATCTCTATGGCTAACCGAAAGATCAAATCATGAATTACACTATGCATTTTGCACGGGCGAGAACAAGTTCTGCAAATGGTGTTAGATAATATCGCATCGAAGCTAAAAAAAGAATACACATCATTTTTCAATTACAAATCATTATATCAGCACTACTACGGTTATGTGCGGCTTTGGCTTCGCGCATTTCATTCTATGCTAAACGTGTATGAATTGGTAAAAGAGTAGTGCAGAAATGTATATAATTTGCATTTCAATAGCAATAGCACATGGAAGTCAATGACTGGCTGGCTGACTTTGTTGCGCAAAAGTCAATGTGAAGAATGTCTGAATGAGCTAAAGCAAGTTTGTTGCTTAAGTCTTTTGATGTTCTAGCGTTGATGTAAATTATTATTGATTTTGCTTATGTCCGAAGTAGTCATAGAATAGTTGGATTACGAAATCAAAGAATGCAGTTTACATAACAGAGCTTAGAAAGTATTATAGAAATGTTAGTGTCCGTAAAATAGTTGTTCAAGCTTCTCAGTCGTTAAATCCGATATCAAAAAGAATTTTTTTAAAAATTTGGATTTCCACGCCACCTAAACTAATGGAAAAGAGTCTTAGATTTTGTCTCATCTCTTGGCAATAATTTAATAATAAATTAAATTAATTTCATCCAAGGTTTCTGATTTCATATCTATTCTTCTACAACCTAGTCTAAGTGAAATGTCGGACCTCGATTCTGGAGACATCCACCACTAAAATGCAGTGCCAAGTTCATTAGGGTTATGTTAATTTGCTACTAACGTACGAGGCCCTCTAATATAATCTTTAAGAAACAAATTTTCCGAATGTGTTGGCTGGTTTAAATGGCCGCTGACATTCCAGAATGTCTCATCCGTTGCCATAAGGAAACATTTTCAACGGACAATTCCTACAACCTGTTATATTCAGTCTGACAGATGGAGATATTTAATTAGATCCCTTATATAAATTTCCGATATCTTGTCAATGTCTTGCTGTAATTGGCTCCCAAAGCACAGCCTTTGCTTCCTTTAAAATATACCGCTGCATTTGAAGGTTGGTTTCCTATCGGGCATTGAAGTTCCCATTTAGAAAAAATTTTCGCAAATATAATTTATTTCATTATTCCCTTGAAACAAATCAAGTTCGCTTCCTAAGTCTTTTGTTTCTTTTGCACACCAGTCCAGTTCTCGTTTATTTGTAAATTCTTCACCTTGAAGTACCCATATTTGGCAAATATTGTGTTTTCAATTCTTCTTAGAAAAATCAAAATTGTTTCCTAAGTCTTTTGTTTCTTCTCAACATCCGACATACCAATTTATTTGTAAACTCTTCAAAGATATTTGGAAATATTTTGACAAATATTGTTTTTCTATTTCATTTCTTCTTATAAAAATCAGGTTTGTTTCCTAAGACAGACACCAATCAATTTGAATTTGAAAATTCTTTAACATTTTCTTATTTAAATAAAGTAATTTTACTTTTTTGCCAAGTAAATTCTATTATAAACATATAATATAAAGAAGTTTCCCCTTCCCCCAAAGCAAAATGCCCTCAAAACATTCTTCTACGCTCCAAGAAAGAAATTTTCTCCGCTCTTGTGTGTGCCAGTAACGCCTTGGCAGCGTCGAATATTTAACCACAAATATGCTCAATACTTCAAAGAAAATCTATTTAACAATTTCCATAGCTATTAAAGCGAAATGCAAAAGGCACTAATATCAATTTGATGAAATGCATAGAAGAGGTAAACCAAAATGGAAAAACTGAAAAGAAAAAAAAACAACGGACAATTGTTTAAAGCAGGTCATTTGGTGAAGCGAAAGAAGAAAACAGCACCAGCCATCAGTAAACCACCAGCACCACCACCACAACCGACTAACTACCAACTCTACATACCGTAACAGCCGTCTAGCGGTGTTTAGCGTAGTTACCTACAGTCGATGCCTAGAAATGAAGACAAGTTTTCCGAATGGCCTTAAAAAAGCGCAACAGCCACACCAAGGAATAGTCGATGAGGTGGTGGAAGTCTTGGCGGAAAACCATCAGAAATTTTGCAAGTGTATGTTTAGCCAAAGTTGAGGTGTTCATATTACCATGTTGACCATGAAGTCATTCCGCAGAAATAGAAACAAAAAAACAATAACGCTTGTTGCAGTTTGTTGGCAGTTCGGTCATTCAATATGGCTGCACCGTGGTGTGGGTTGGATATATTAGTAGAAAAAAATATTAAAAAATTAAAATTTATTTAAGAACAGATTTATAAAAAATCTATGCTTTGCACCCGAGTTTTTGATTTATGATCGAAATAATTGATCTGTTCAAAGATTTGGCTTTGTAGATCTGCTCCCAGCAGGGCCAACGAGATTTGTCTACGCCAGAACGTTGATAATATTTCATCAAATGGGATCACCCAGCGAGATTAAATCTGGTTTGTTGCTTAAGTCTTTTGTATTTTTACTAAACTAAAAAAACATTCACTTGCCAAATACATTCTATTAATAAACAATCTTCAACAATATGTATATATTAGCCTGAGAACACTTTTATGATGAACCTGAAAACAAAAATTTAAACCCTGAGGAGCATACATTTTTGGTTTGGCTGGATATTCCTGATATGCCCTTGCCCCCATTTTTCTGGGCAATTTTTGAAGGTTTTGAAATGAAATTTTATATTAAAAAAATCTAAATTTAGAGGATGATGTTTTGCAACAGAGGACGGTTTTAAATTGAAATTTTTTAACCCAAAAATATTAAAAAATCTAAATTTAGAGGCCGATGTTTTGCAACAGAGGAACATATTCCATAAACCATTTGGTTGCCTCCTTGGAGGGAGAGTGGTGCCAAATAGAGAATTACCGCCAGCTACATTTTTGTTATCTAAAGTCTCCTCTATAAATTGCCTCTCGCCATATTTGGTATATCACACACTTGGGCGATTATAACTGCTTTTGGCCAGTATACTTGTTTAACGACATACTGAAAATAATTGAAAAATACCTATTCTTTCGATGTCTGCGATATATAGAGTGATATTCGTAGGAAACTAAGCAAGAAGAGTAGACGATCACTGAATGTAAGGAAAACATTTTTGCAAAAAAAAAATAAAATTTCATGATAGTCCTTAAATTAATAGAATTATATTCATTAACTGCCAGCAATGATGTAGAAAGACAAATATATTTAAATACTCCATTCTGGAAACCGCATCACAGGTCCAATACAGAAGCAGAATCAGCCCTTATTTTGCTGGGCGATTATATTTATCTGTGCTTCGAAATAGTAATGGAAATTACTTTGGGTATCATCTAAACACAGATTTGTCATAAAACAAGTTTAAAGTTTTTTGGATTTTTTCATTTTTGGCTTTCATGTGGAATATTACAATAACAGTGGGATAATCTAGACAAAGTTTAACTTTAATATTGATCTTCTGAAATTGATATATTTGAAAAATATTTTGTATTTATATTGAAATATGTGTCCGGACCCACTGTGGCCCACCGCCGTGGTCAGCCAGATGACGTACTTTTTACAATTCACTGCACTCGTACATATGTACGGCTGGGTGTACGCTCCTTTTAGGCCGGTACGTGTCTCAATTTCTGCACAACCCGCTTTGCGGCTGTGATAAATTAGCACTCACAGTGGTTGCCATTAGGTTTTTGGGTTGGTTGTGAGTATTGCTAGCTAGTTTCTATGCGATTTTTATAGCCGTTGATTATTACAATTTTCCATTTGTGCGGTTACTTAATTTAAATGTATGAACGAACTTTTCATAGCTTGGCTCTCTCCAATCTATCTCTGTGGCACCCCAGACTAATATTCAATTTTGTTCATTTACTCGGCTCGGACTTTAAGTGCTCATGGATATTATTTATTATGTGATTAAGTTGTACATCACAAACCAGAGCAGAGCAGCATTGCTGGCTATTATATATGGAGAAATTGCTAAGCGTGAACATGATGTTGTTGTTATGTCGGTGTCGTGTTTTTGATGGCACTGACTGATCTTTCGCAGTCTCAATCATTTTGTTGCTAAATTGTTATATGATACCGGTGCTGCATCGTTGCAGGAAATGTTCACAAACATTTAGCAATTGATTTGCGGTTGATGTTTGATTTCTCGAAATATGAGTTATTTGCCATTGAAAATGTATGGCATTTTCACATGAATTGCTGTTTGATTGACCATCAAGCGCTTTGAGTTTTCACACAATCGCACACACAATGGCGGGAAACTCAGAAATTACGTTATGGCTTTTTAAATGGTCTGACTTTAATTGTTGTGGAAATTCTACAAAGTTGTGCAAGGCAGCAGTCTTGGGAATAATAATATGTCATAATATTAAATATGTTCTCGAAAAAAGTAGGTTTATAGAGAAAATAATGGTATCAGAGGAGAGCAAATGGGTGGATACACAACATTCTTTGCAATTTTCCCAAGTCAAATAGGAGCAAAGCATTTTTGAATGTCCTGAAGGATGGTCTTTAAGAATGACAACTAGAAATTTCTATCATTTAACATTTCTCACATGAAGTACTTGCCTTTACAATATTGTCATTAATAACACTCTCAAGTGACAAGATTGTAAGGCGCATTATTAAAGCCCACATTAAAGCCAGCACCTACAGTTTAACCTCTTGAGAGAAAACAATTAATTTCAAATGACAATCCTATAGAAAAGAAGCCGACATGAGGGACACATAAATGTATTCTTTGGCGTAACGTTTGACTTGCAGTTATACACATGTAACAATTAATTACAAATTAATTTGTATAATCCTAATAACAATTAATACAAACAACTGCGAAAGAAATGCGCCAAGCGGTAAACAATTCTCAAGCTATTTAAAAATTATGCATACTACTGGGGGGTAATTACGACGTATGTTTTGGTTTTTGATTTGAAAACAAAAGACTTAAGCAACAAACATGCGGTAACAAAAAGAATAAATTACATCACCCCACCACATGAACATAATCTGGCATCATTTATCATAACAAAACTACGAATCAAAACATAAAGAAACAAAACAAACAAATTATGTCATTTTAAGTAATATAATTACACCGAGCAAATGATATAATACCACAACTACTACAGAAAGAACAAACGAACGAACATAATGAAAGAAAAGAATAAACTGCTTTCCAGAAACAAAAACTACCGTAATGCCACAGCCCCAATACATGCACCTCCATATGCATAGTTACGCATATGCGAGAACAAAGGCTAATTACGAAATGCGGAGAAATGAATATGTAGAAGAACTAAAAGGCAAATGAAGAAGAAGCAGAAGATACAAAGAATGCCAAAGGCTAATTAAGGTTATATACGAGGAGTATGTGCATTGTGAGTGCGGAGAAAGACATTGGAAGACCAATTTGTGGCCAGCCAGACAGACAGACATGACTTAATTTAAAATGTACGGTCGATTTTTTATACGCCTTTTATGATACTAATTATAATATCTTGCCGTGTGGTCAGCATTAGACCTAGACAATTACGTTTATGGCTTCCACTAATTTATAGGTTAGTAGTGGTCAGTAGACCTCCTACGATGGATAATTAGTATGTCTGCATAGGGTATATGGTAGCATTTAATTATAAATTTGTATAAGCCATGTTAGAATTATAATCTGGAATTTGGAATAATTACAACCAACTGTTACCTATCGAAATAGTAATTCTGTAATAGTACTGGCAAAGCCAGAAAATTCTAGGCCTTAGCTACAAAATTTCAGATTTTTTTGGATATCATCTAAACTCCAAGCTGTCATAAAATAAGTTTTATGTTCTTGGTCATTTTTTAATTGTTGTCTTACACGATGGACTGTTCATGAGAACTGTACATTTTTAGCCGAAGTTATTTTGCATTTTTGATATTATTTAATTCCTATAAAAATGCATACCTCTTCATGCCCTCCGCATTGCTGTTCCAATACAGATACTTGTGTTTGGAAATGGTAATGGAAATAGCTTTGGTCATCTTCAAAACCAAAGCTGTCATAAAGGAAGTTTTATGTTCTTTTGGGGCTATTTTGAAGCTATTTTTGTATGCGACCAAGTAATAATTACAGCCCTCTCCTTGCCCCTCATTTTGCTGGGTAATGAAAATTACTTTGGGTATCATCTAAACACATAGCTGTCATAAAACAAGTATCATGTTCTTGACATTTTTATAATTGTTGGCTTTCATGAGGACCATACATTATAGCAGAAGCTATTTTGATTTTTTTAAATTATTGGTCTGCGACCAATCCATCCAAATAAATTTCTAGCTCTCATCTTGCCCCTTGAAATATATATTTAATATAAAAAAATTTCGGGATGCCACTTCGTTGCCTTCTATGTGGGGAAGTGGGACAATATAGAGAATTACCACCTACTAGGACACAGTGAGACGAATTTTATTTAGAATTTGCAGATTGATGGCTTCGGTTAAAATAAAAATCTTCAATTGCCTTTAATTTCTGTTCAGGAAGCCTGAAATCTCATGAAAATATGAACTCTTCTTAAAAGAAACTCGCTCGAAAACCTTCATATAAGTGATGCAGATGCCCGAAAAACAAAATACTTAAGACACGAACAGATGTGAGGGGAGTCTACACTTCAGTTGTGGCACGGACGCTTTTAGGGGAAACTGAGACGAATTTTAATGAAAATCGGCAGACTGATGACTTCTGTAAAAATAAAAATCTCGAATTGGTATTGAATCCTCTATAATAAGCCTGCACTCAAATATGAATACTTCTTCAAAGAAAATAACTAGATAACCTTCATATGAGTGAACCTAAGGCCGAAAAACAAAAGACTTAAGACACGAACAGATATATGAGGAGTTTACAACTTTAAACTGTTATTGTCGATCACCAGTGAAAGCCTGGCTCTTGTACAAGTTGGTTGTTAGGGGAAACTGAGATGATTTTTTATGAGAATCTGCCACAAATTTCCTTTCAACTGCTTACAGTCGAAGATATTGGACTGGTACTTAGCTACTAAAGAAAGCAGTAAGTTTCAAGGGGATTTTCTAATAGAGCGAATGAAAAGTGGTGTTGAATAGCTCTCGCAGATTTCTCTCTCCTCTGATTAATGCGAAACAATGATGCCATGAAGATTATTACAAAATAAATAGGTTAAAAGACAACAGGTTGATTTGTCGAATAGTTTATTTCGCGTCTTAGATGCTCTCCAGTTCTTTATTACAAAATGGAAAGGGTAAACAGACACAAAGATGATTTGCCAATTCAAATAATTTATTTCGATTCATAAATGCTCTCCAGTCCCTCAACGCCAAAACCTAGGTAAAATGTCAACAACAAACAATTACAAACAGAACTATTGCACATAATTCAGCTTCCTCTTCTTCTTCTCCCATAATCTTTTGCGGATGTTGTAGCAATAACATTGTTGGCCATTAATCATTATGGTCATAATTAAACTAATTAATGCTACGAAGAACGCACACACAAGAAGCTAACACCACGAACAGCAGCATGAAAACAAACAAGACGAAAGAAAAAACACAGCTGCTACCATTCAACAGAAATGTACAAAATGAATTTTATGAATGAAAATGGTATCTTTCTTTCATTCATTACGCTTCATCTTAATTTTGGATGGACAACCAACACCACACACATATTAAAATAATAAAGCAAGCGCTCTTTCTTTTTCGGTCGGTCGGGGAGCGGGTGTCAGGGAACTGGTGAAATTAGTAAAGGCAAAACCTTTAATTAAAATGAATGAACTTCTGTTTACGGTTAAAAATAGAAAATAAAAAAATTCTTTCGCAAGAAAAACAAACGCTTTAGAGAAATTTTATCTAATAAGCTCATTAGATGTTGCTACAGCAAAACAGCCTTTTCTATGTTTTTGCGCCGTCTTCTAGTGTAATTATTTAATAAAGCGAAGATATAGAATGAGCACTGAAAACATAATTAGCAACGCCCAATTCTTTAGATATGCCGTCGAGTGGTATGGGTGTCTGTTTCTCAGCAACACCAGACCAGACCTGGTGTGAGCTATGAAGATCATCTCTTGTTCTGTTTTCTTTACAATAAACTTGTATCATTATTTGTAATCTGTTGCAGAAAACCATAGATATATCCAAGTAATTCGTAGGTCGTAAAATGAAGAGCACAAAAGGCAAGCAGTGTAAGATTAATAGCCAATGATAAAATAGTTGTTTGAGGAAATTGAAAAAGTTTGCCAAAGGGGTTTTTCGTTACTTTTCTAAAATATCGTTTACAGTGGCAATTAGCACTTGGTTCATCACCAACAATTGCCATTTCAAGCGGAAAATTATAGCTGTATCTTTTTAAGGGTAAACCTTGTTGGTAATATTTTCACTTGCTGCTTTAGGCTACTCGTATAATTTGTTAATATCGCTCTCTGTTAATAAAATGAGCAGCATTAATTGTGATTATCTCTTATAATTTCATAAACTAATAGCTTTGCAAAGAGCCTTGCCATAGGGTAAAAACAAATAATCCTTGCTATGCTGTAAAATAAAAGACTTAAGCAGCGAACCTTATTGTGGAGAAAAAACTTAGATTTGTTTACACCACATTGACACTCATTGGGAAACTCTGGCTGGTTGGGTATCGATGTACAATGGACTTTTTTTGTTACTTTAGAATGAAACGTACTGAAAGACACATATTTTGCTCTCCTGGACACTATAATTTTGGGAGATAAGCGCTTACTCACGCAAGTCAACAGAATTGTTTAATAAAGATAGCTTTTCAATATCTCAGAATAGCATTTATTTGATATGAGTTGTATATTTTTGAAGAAGAAGGTGAAATATGGGGACATGGGGACGTGGAAGGAGACCAAGATGTAAAGATGCACCATATATAGTAGGGTGGGCCATTCAAAATTTTAAATTAGAATCGGCTATAAAAAAGTACTGATTTTATTGGAAAGGTTGAACTTTGTCATTTAATAATGGATAACATCAATTCATAAGACTATCACGACCAATCCTCACCAAACAGTGACTCTTTGTGGATGCATTGGCTTCTCAATAGTCACGCGTGGGTTCTCTGAAACCTCTAAACAGCAATTTTGCTTATTGACATAGCCACCGAGATGAAAATGAGCTTTCTGAAGGCTGACTCACTACTTTGGAAGTAAGTTTTAAATATTTCCCAATTTTATTCGAGCCTACAGCGTTCCATTTTGCAAAATACAAATGAATGTTATTCTACCTTTCAAAGTCAAAGTAATTGGCAGTTAAAATCAAAATTTTTAAATGGCCCACCCTGTATTTCAAGAAAAACATTTTATTTCTGAAACAACTGTAAACACGCTTCAAAATTATTAACTAGTATTCCATAAAATATTTATAAATTCAAGCTCCTATACATTCAATTCACAAACAATGGCCAATACATATTGTTAAAAAATCAATTCTGTTCCAAGATTTCCCAAATAGTTTTTAATGTTTTTTGGCCTACTAAGTTCGTTAAATGTATATATTTAAATGTATATATTTGTAGTCGACCTTTCAAAAACTATTTGATTTAAATTAAATTTAAAAATATTAGATATAATCGATCGATTATTTTAAT
The DNA here is from genome assembly GCA_947397865.1 of Polietes domitor. Lineage (NCBI taxonomy): Eukaryota > Metazoa > Arthropoda > Insecta > Diptera > Muscidae > Polietes > Polietes domitor. Next base: position 216,776,772 of record OX377618.1, on the reverse strand, counting down.
TCATTTAAACTCTTGTTTTGTGACTCAGCTTCATTTACTATCTGCCCGCGCCATATGTGAGCCCTTTGTTCGACTTCATGCTATGGCCGATTTAGTAGTATCATAATCATATGGTTTTCGCAGCGATACAAGGTTCAAACCTTTTTCCTTCTTTGGATTTCATTAATTACTACTTGACTTTTATCATTATTTTTTATCAATGGCCTAGATTAAAAGGATTTGCATCGAGTTTTCTACAAAATATCGGAACACATAAAGTCAGAAGTTCACACAATCTCATGAGAACCACAACTCTATAGTCAATTAATTTAATTTTAACTGCGCCAAACCCTTTTTATATATTTTTTATAAAAAAAAAAAAAATACAAATTATAAAAAATATTACAAGCTTACATTCCTATTACACCATGCGACAATATTACATTTATTTTATTGGACCTGAGAAAGACAAAAATTGTGGACTTTTAATATACAAAGGATAAAGATGTTTAAATGATTTATTTTCATACTTTAACAAGCCATATAAAGGCGATATGGGCACCAAATGAAAGCGAAGAATATTTGTTAAAAACACTTTAAATATAATGCTTCTATCGGTATTATTTTAGTATCAACTACAATTACAACTATGCCCCTTGTTTATTTAATTTATTAATATTTTACTATTTAAGGACGAAAACTTGAAATGGTTAGTGATGCTAAACTGATAGAGACAGAGGCATGGAACTTTTAGTATTTTAAACATACATTGTTCTCTTTTATTTGATGTACATAATGTCTATGTATGTCTGCCGAAAGCATGAAAATAAATTATAAAAACATATATCTCCTTTGGATATTAATAGTCCTGTAAAAAAGAGAAAATATCACCAAATGAATAACTGAGTACACAGTTTATATATCCACATATTATCTCTAGTTTTAGTACTGTCGCACGGTGTCATAGGATGCCTTAGTACACAATTATTATATTTTATCCTTGGCGAGATATGAACATATTTTGTAAACTAGTGCAATTTAGCAGCAGCAGCCATATAAAGTATTAACCTAATTGGCTTTATTAGATTTTTCATATTCCAAGCAACAAAAAGACTCTCCTTTGATTAAATATCATTTAAAACCAGAAGACACATAGTTGCCAAATGGAAATTGAATTCAAGCATAAAGGAAATTGAATTAGATCAGTTGACCGACAAATATTAAGCTGCCTTGTGAAGCCATATAAATGCAAATGACTAAGAAACATGGCTATACAAACACACACTTCTAACATAAAAATACGAGAGACGCTCCAATGGTGGCAATAAAGTTAATAGCTTGACATGAAAGTAACCGTTAATAACTAAAAATAATAATAAAAATAAATATTAATAAAACTTAAATAATCAAATGGTCGCGAAAAACAACACACACAAAGTGCGGAGAATGGGGCAGTGACACATTTTTTATTACAATAAAATCTGCATTAAAGCCCACTTAAATTACATTAACGCCCCTTATCCGGGTGTTATTAAGAAAAAAACCTGTGCCTCTCCATACTCTTCTAATGACAATATTAACACATTACAGATTTAATTCAATTTCAACTAAAAGCTAATGTATTTATCTCCTCTTCTTCTGTACTTGCAGTAACTAAAACTACTAGATCAAAGAACACACACGCACGTACAGCCAGCATGTTTCTGCGCAAAAGTTTAGTCTTCCTAATGCTGTTCCTTGTGATCAGCTCAGCAACGGCAGCACGTAAAACCAAACGTCCTGTCAAGCCGGCTAAAACATTCCCGCGCACCAATGTAACTCCTTCACCGCAAGCCGCCTCAACCACCAGCACCACCACTCCGCAGGCCATCACATCGACCACGTCCACAACAGCAGCACCGCTCAACGCCAAGACGGAAAATCTTAGTATAGAGGAAGCCGATGTGGCCGGAAATGTTGCACAGAATGACAGTGAATTGCCAAAACCATTGGAAGTGGCGGCAGCGGCCAACAACGGAAATGCCCAGCAACTACTGCAACAAGAATCGAAGACGGAAAAGCCGATGGCAGAAAATACTGCAGCAACTGGCAATGGCATGGTCGAAGAGGAATGTGATCCGGATATGATTGGTTTTGAGATTATAACGGGGTAAGTGGACAGCAATGCGCCAAGATAATCATAATCATGGGATGGTTAAATAATGTTACAAAAGAAAAGAAAAAAAAGAATCAATGAAATTAAGGAATGAATGAAGTAATGAGTGGGGCAACCGGACTCTAGTGAAACCCTCATTAAATAATTCTTTGTTAAAGACTAACAAAAGCTTGGCTTGCATAAGCTCAGATCAAAAGCTAAAAGGCAGCTTAGAGATACCACTCTTTCTTTTCTTCTTTATGGTGTCACCATTACGTTTGTATCTTAAGTCTTTTGTTTTTCGGCTCAATTGTGTGGGGAAAAGTGAAATTATCTAAAGAAAATCTGTCACCTATTCAGGAATTTGAACAAATGTTACGTAAACTTTTACTTTCTGTGCTAACAAAACAATTCTTTAAATGCTAATCAAATCGTAAATGTTTACAAATGCGGGCATCTGTTCGACCCAACTAAAGAAACGTATTAATATGTTAATTAGGATATTTTGAGGTTTGAAATATTTTAAAATTTTTGTTTTTTTTTGTTAAAGGCAAACACAAACCAGCAGCCAAACAGTTATATGAGTTAGCACGCTTATTCAACGCTTATTATGTGCCTTAATACCCCCATCATCAATGCCGTAGCGTTATTAAAGCCAACAGAAACAAAAAAAATAAAAATAAAAACACATGAAACAAAGCTCCCAGAAATAACACCGTAGTCATTGAACTTTCATTTTCGACTAGACCAGACCAAAACAAAAACTTAACTTAAAAAAATAAACGATAAACGTTTAAATTTGTAGCGCGAAATTTCTTTTTACGCACCGTCGCCGAAGTGAGCCATGGCTGTAGCTCTGACGTTCCGTCATCGGTTTCCATTTCATTTTTGGTTTGCTGACTCGTTAACACTCGTATCTAGATGAAAGTCTGTCTGTCCAGTGCTAAGGGTATTATGAGATTAATGTTTTCGTTTGGAAGTTAGAACATATTAGGGCGTTAAACGCTTAAACGCCGCCATAGATTGAGATATACAGTCTGCCGGAGAATGTTTTTGGATGAGGGTTTCGGAAGACATAAATAGATTTTAATCACATTTTTTTATAATGACTATGATGCGGAAATGCAAAGACCCACAATTAAGTAAATAATTACGAAATTGAGGTCAAGAAATGAACGGCAAAATCAATCAATTTCAATTTAGGAAAAAAATTGATTTTATTTCATATCTTAGAAAACACTTTGTGAAAATTAATGACCACCAGATTAATGGCATTCCGAAATAGTTGGGTGTTCATAGGGGTTTGAAGTGTTAAAATGATGATCTCTTCATGGATGTTAGCACATTGGGAGGAGAAAAATACCACATTTTATTATGCCACCATTTGTGTATTTTTTTTTTAAATAATTCTCTCTTGGTGAAGACTAGCAGATGGGAATGAAGGAGAGATGAGAAGAAATTTATTATGCCACCATTTGTCTAAATTTTTAATATAGTTAGATATTGTTGAAGGAGAGAGGCGTAGGAAAATATTTCTTTATGCCACCATTCATGTATTAAATTTTGAGATGCTAGCAATTTGGTACTGATTCCGTTTTTTAGGAATTTTTATCAATGAAACACTTTGGCCAACTTTCATTTCTTTCTCTAACTCGAGTGCATCATCCATTAATACCAACCAATTTTGCCATCATATTTCATTTCACCCCTATGGCATGACATTCAACAACAGCATTCAACATGATTAGTGTTGCCATACTCATAGTCACCTACTCATCCGTTAAGCCAAATTTCCATTTCAATCTCATGCATAAAATCGAACATTTTGTATTTTTTGTGGTGATTCATTAGATGATTTTGAATGAGAGGTGATTCAGTAAATGTTGAATGAAACTCATCAAAATATTTGACATGGTGTTACAAAGCAGAAAAAATTCCCCTTAAGCGACATTCGAAATTAATATAATGCTGGACGTTATAAGTCCCAATTTGTTAATTAAAATGTGCCATTCATAGAGAGGTAGTGGTAGATGAGGAAGAAGCACATTCTTGCGAAAATCGAGAGAGAATGGGAGAAAAACCACAAGAGCGTGTTAGAAAATTGAAGACTTCCTTATCTCTTTGATAAATAAATATAGGGTGGGCCATTTAAAACTTTGAAATAGAATCGGCTATAAGAAAGTACTGATATTTTTTTAAATTGCTGGTTTATTGGAAAGATTGAACTTTATCATTTAATAATGGAACACAATATCATTCATATGACTACCACGACTGACGCGCCAGTACCTCATCCGATCAACCCAATCCGCACAAAACAGTAACTCGTTGTGGATGCATTGGCTTCTCAGTGGTCACGTGTGGGTTCTTTGAACCCCATATGCGGCAATTTGGCTTATTGACATAGCACCGAGATGAAAATTAGCTTCATGAATGCGGATCTCTTTTCGAAATTTTCCACGTAAATTTCTTACAGTTTGCGTTAAAGTCTCACTACTTTGGAAGTAAGCTTTTAATACTTCCCAATTTCGTTCGAGCGTTCCATTTTGCAAATGTCAAACATAAACCTGAAAATAAAAATGAAAATTAATGTTATTCTACCTTTCAGAGTCAAAGTAATCGGTAGTTCAAATTTAACATTTCAAATGGCCCATAATATAGTTGTTTTATTCGCTGCATTTATAGACGCTTTGTAAGCATCAGCCTCAATTATATTATAAAGTTGCTGAACCAAATCAGATGGTTTTACGTCGTTGAACCTGGGTTGTCTGGACGTATGGCCGGCGATAGGTTTTTAATCACAGAAGTTTTGTTGACATTACTTTATAAAATCAAAAGACTTAAGACACACACATCATGACAGACTTTGTATAACATTTACTGATTCCTTTTGGCATTCTAAACTAGAAAAAATATATAAAAAATTTCAAAAAAAATGCCAGGCAGGCTGGACGGATGACCGACGATACACATTTAAATCATCTTGGAATCACTTTATAAAAGCCAAACACACACACAGACCTCATAACCGATTACATAAATTTTCTGTCTCCTTTTGATAGAAAAAATATATAAAAAGTATTTGTACTGTACTTCTTCGTAAGAGAATTAAAACAGCATTTTTTATATATCGTTTTTCTACCACGATAAAATCCATTAAAGCCGGAAATTAAAATTTTATTTTTTTTTATATTTTTCTATTAGCCGACATCCTAAGAAAGATGAAGAAAATATTTAGATAAATGTAGATGTTTGGCATTTCTTGTATAAATTCAGTATTATAGTATTACAGGGTATCTTAATTTCAGAAGTTTAATTGATATCACTTTAAAACAAGGAAAAACTCACGAATTTTTTAAAATAAGGAAGAAACCCTCAATAACAAATGTATTTTGCTCAAAACAAGGCATTTTGAAATAAATCACTTCCTTTTCTTTAGATGTCATCGAAAAATCGCTTTACTTATATTTCTTTCTCCACGAATAATACAATTTTCTCACCTCAGCTGTTCCGTTAATAAACAAAAGACTTAAGACACAAATACTTTGCTCACAATATTCCTGGTAATTATTTGCAAAAATCCACTCTCTGCCCTCAGCTTTCTATGTCTAACAATAAAGTCCATAAAGACATTCTTCCTCGCACAGCATAACTACAGCTGTAATAAGGCCTTACAAATTATTTTTTTAAGAAGGCAAGGCATCTTAACTGATGACTACCTCTGGTTATAAAATTTAGGCACTCCATTAAAGCCCACGCATTTGCTTAGAGCATCATGCGCTATATATCACTGGCACATGACAAGCAAATTATGATCTTATGCAACTGTTAAGAGCAACTGAATGGTCTTCCTCGTTTTTTAGAAAAATTTCTTCTCCTCTATTTAGATCTTGCAGTAGCTATTAAATTTTTACTCATATTATTTTTTTCTTTTTCTTGTGTTATTTTGTTTTTGCAGTTATGTATTATCGGCGCCATCAAAATTACTTGACACACTGCCCGGTACGCTTATGTTGACCGATTGCCTGGAGGCCTGTCAGATAAATGAATCATGCAGCGCTGTTAATTATGAAACCGGACTCTGTGTATTATTCAAGACAACAGCGGACAAAACACCAGGTGAGTAAAGTAGCATAGCAACTAATAAAAAACGAAAAAAAAAAACAAAAAAAAAATTGAAACATAGCGAGAGAAAAACTAAACTAAACCGAACAGAACAGCATAGAATGTTACCGAATTGCAGCGAATACAAATGGATGAAAAGAAAAGAACAGAATTTTAAATGCTTGAGATGAAAAAAAAACAAAACTAGCTAAAGCAGAGGATGGTATGACAAGGAGGAGAAGCAATTACACACTCACATTATGATATTTACAAAAAGTAGTCAAAATGTCTAATCTCGATCTTATGATTCATAAAGTATTACATCATCATTGGTTAGAAATATTTGATCCTTATAAAAAAGGAAGTTAATTTTTGTTCTTGTCAAGGAAATATCTGTTGACAGATAATCAATAATTTCTCTTCAGTGCCATCGCAAAGTGAGATTTTCCGCCTTTTGTCAACTTTGCAGCGTCACTGCCAAAAACAAAAGACTTAAGAAACGAACGTCTTTCACAAAGAGAAGGCTGACGAACACCAGTTGGGCAGAGCTAATCTAGTGCAGAATGACGAAGACATCCAGGTCAAAGTGTAATAAAACTATAATCTTTAACTTGAAATATTTCAATTGACTACATTAATTTCGGTATTGGCGGGACACTTTCGGTGTTGTGGAATCTGTGAGGACCATGAACATATTGAGAACTCCTTCTCTGCCTTTGAAGTAAATATATGACTAAATTATGATATGACGATTTTGAACTACTTTCTTTAACTTGAAAATTTCAAATCTAATCTAAAGGAGCGTAATTTCTACACCAACTTCCTTAATGTCAAATCGACAATACCCCATAAATTATAATAAATTTTTGATTGATTAATTCTTATTTTTTTTTAATTTTTAAACAAAAGACTTAAGACCCAAGCGGCTTATTCACCACCACCTTTAACTTGATCTTCTTTTGGACAAATTCCTCTTGAAGGAATTCTCCCCACTTATCATACCCCCTAGACACTTTGGTAGCTCCAACAAGCCTACTCTAGAACGGTTTTTTCTTTTTCATAAAAACCATTGACAAGGAACAAAATGCTTTTCAGCATTTTTTTTTTTGATTTCATGCTAACAGCTCCTAAAGACAAGCCCCTTCTTTTCTTGTATGAGCGCACTGCATGAATATGCCACCACATAAACTTGTCCTTGTTGGCCTGGCCGCACAGCGGAGAACGCAAAACGACAACAACAAAAAACACCGCCATTTACGCGCCCGTTAAAGACTCAACACGACAACAAAGCAAAGGAACAGAGCAACGCGGAGAAAAAATGACTTAAATGCAACCATAGGCCTGTTTTTAATAACAGGTTTCCGGCTACAAAAAAGAGGAAAAAAATTGAGCAAAATCAAGTAACAAAATCATTTTTGTGGCAACGCCTTGGAACGACGCACTTTGTGTGAAATAAAGTTAAACCAGAGTGTGGCGAGGAGAGACGCGTGTCGGTGTGTTGTAAGTTTTCGCAACTGACTGAATATCGCGAGAAGTAAAACATGCCGGCAGTCGTTAGCCTTTTTCGATTTCTTAACGCCTGTTAATTTTTTACGACACTGCAACAACAAGTGCGTGCTGAAAATATGCAGCTTGCTGCCCCTGCCACAAAGCGGCAACAAAACGGCGGAGAGAGCAAAAGGCAGGCAACAGAACTTGTGCTAACCAGAATCTGTGCCTCAGAATGACTTGGCTGACAGACTTGACTTACACACAATACAGTTATACAGACATACATACATGGCACACGGGTTTACGTGGTGCGTAGCAGGCTGATGCTGGTGATCGTGATCAGCATCAACTTGATCATGATCCTCCATATTTTTTAATGCTTTTTTGTTTGTATATGTATTTTGCGATTTTTATTTATTTTTTGGTCTTGTTGCTTTTTCTTTTAGGTTCACTTTCTCGTTCGCAATTCCCCGTTTTTACAATTTACGCACAGAAATCTTGTTTGGGTGTGCGTCCTTGTTCCAAGGCCTGGTGCATTGATCGTGTGCAAAACTATCGTTTAGTGGATCATGTTAAGACCAGCCAGACCGTGTACTCCCGACGTGATTGCTTGGAATTGTGCCTGGGTGAAACTGAATTTACATGCAGGTAAGTTGGTCCCCCCCTGCCCACCAACAACTTGTTTTCGTTTCGTGTGCCAACACTCACGCACGAAATGAAAGTAAGTTTTTGAAGCTAAAAAAAAGCATAAATGAAGTGAAAGAAAAATGAATAAATAAATAAATAAAATATGAAGATATTGGGGCGGGTTTGAATATGGGTCAGAAAAAATATTACACAATTATTAATAGAATCCCCAAAACACACACAAACCCACATGCAATTGACAAAAGGTGATTATACATACATACTTATATACATATATTGGCAAAACATTTGTATAAAATACCACTGCTATAAGAAATTTATTTATTTCTATTAAATTCTAACAAATTTCCAGCCCTTTTTTCTCTAAAAAGGGATGAGTCCTGAAAATCTATCTTCTAAACTAATTGCTTTACTCACAAAACAAAAGACTTACGACACAAACCTGAAGTCTTCTGTTTTGACTTTCAGCCATCTTTTCTCTAAAAAAACAATAACAGCTGAAAATCTGTCTCCAAAACAAATAGCTTTTCATTGTTTTACTCACAAAACAAAAGACTTAAGACACAAACATGAAGTCTTCTGCTTTACCTACCAGCCTATTTTGTTCTAAAAAAAGATAACTGCTGAAAATCTGCCTTCTAGACTAATAGTTTTGCATTAATTTCCTCTAAAACAAAAGACTTAAGACACAAACCTGAAGTCGTCCGCTTTATCTGTCTGCACTTTTATCAAATTTCTTACTAATACAACCATAGACGCAAGACACAATCCTTTAGTCTTCTGCTTTAACTTCCACACACAAAATTAACAAATTTCTTAACTTTGATCTATAAAATTTATTTTTTCATTGAATAAAGCTTGTGATTTCCTTTGAACACTTGAAGTCTTTGACCAAAGTTTTCAGTCCAAATATCTTCAAATATCTCTTTCTCAAAATCACACACTTCTGATTAAAATCCACTTCTTTCTACACAAACAATTTATCAATTTCTCTCAAATTTCTATCTTTATTAATTTCGTATTTTATCTCTCTACTCTTTCTATCTTTGTCTGCCTTCATCCTACCTTCCTTCCTTGCTTCCTGTGTGTCCCCTCTAAACCTGCATTTGCATGTTCCGCCAAAAAAATCGTTTATTTCGAACTCTAGATCTGCCAATTACTATCGTCATTCCGGTCTCTGTGAATTAACCGATATGGATCGTATCACTTTGTCTGGCTCCAACAATGTGGAACCCTATGATGGTGCTGACTATTTGGAGAACAACTGTGCCGAGGAGCCCAGCAAATTGTGCGAATTCAAGAGAATTTCCGGCAAAATCCTAAAGACCGTCGACTCTGTCTATCAAGATATCAATTCCATTGAAGAATGCAGAGATTTGTGCCTCAACTCACCCTACAGGTAAGAAGGGAACCCCTTAGACCCACACAAACCTAAGCTAACAACCCAACCCCTCTCCCACTCATTAGATGCCACTCTTATGACTACAACGATACCGGTGACATGGTGTGCCGTTTGTCCCATCACTCTCGCTCTACCCTCACCGACGTTTTGGATCCCTACTTGGATGTCCCAGAGGCTGCCACCTATGAATTGTCCTCCTGCTACAACGTGTCCATTGAATGCAAGTCCGGTGAAATGATTACCAAGATTCGTACCTCCAAATTGTTCGATGGCAAAGTCTATGCCAAGGGTGCCCCCAAATCTTGCTCCGTCAATGTTAACAACTCTTTGGAATTCGACTTCCGCATGGGCTACAATGACCTGGAGTGCAATGTCCGCCAATCTGCCTATGGCCGTTACATGAACGATATTGTTATACAACATCACGATATGATTGTTACCTCATCGGATTTGGGCTTGGCCGTCTCGTGCCAGTACGACTTGACCAACAAGACCGTTTCGAATGATGTTGATCTGGGTGTTACTGGCGAAATCGAATCATCGTTGAGCGAAGAGATCATCATTGACTCGCCCAATATCATCATGAAGATCACCTCTCGCGACGGCAGTGACATGAAACGCATCGCTGAAGTCGGTGACCCCCTGGCCTTGAGATTCGAAATCACCGATCAAAACAGCCCCTATGAAATTTTCGTTCGCGAACTGGTTGCCATGGATGGTACTGATAATGCTGAGATTACCCTGATTGATGCCCACGGCTGCCCCACCGATCAATACATTATGGGCGCTGTACAGAAGATGACACAAAATCGTAAATTTTTGGTTTCTCAATTCGATGCCTTCAAGTTCCCCTCTTCCGAAGTGGTGCAATTCCGTGCCTTGGTTACCCCCTGCATACCCAGATGTGAACCGGTTATCTGTGACAACGAGGATTCGGTCAGTGGTGAGGTGAAGTCATTGGTTTCGTACGGTCGTCGCAGGAGATCCATTGCTAATGGTACTGATGGTGGTAAGTTTCCGGAGATTTTTGTTCGCAGATTGGAGCAGGGTTTTAATGAATGTTTCTTTGAATTTCAGCTGAATTCATGATTTCTTCATCTGCCTTCCATCATGGCCGCCAACAACGTGACGTTAGCCAAAAATCCGCTGATGACAATATCTTGCTGGTCCAATCGATTCAAATCACCGACAAATTCGGCTTCAATCAGGAGGAAACAAATGCCTTGAACTCATCGGAAGACCATGAGAAGGTCTATGCTGGCATTACGGAAGAGTCCTTCACCTGCCTGAATGGTTATGGTAAGTTATTGATCAGATTATATACTAAACGATTTAATATCATGGGAATATTAGGGAATGTCTTTAAATTCAAATTCTGGCCAATCCAAATGACCTCTGCGATCACAGTGTGCTTCTATTCCAAATCAAAAAAAATGAATTATTAAACCTTCATATTTCGAAACATAGTCAACCTGCTTAGCCTTAGAAATTGACAAAAATTCCCTGGATAACAAACACACTTGCCCCATTTCCCCATTTTGTCTGGGTTCCGCTCTTTCACTGAAAAAAAAACTATGTAGAACATCTCTTTTTTATAAAAGATTGAAATTACCAAAGAAAGTGTTTGGCTTAGCTTTGTGAGCTGTGGTTGTCTCTTTGTATATGGTCATTACGGTCAACTCAGCCTACATAAAACACTTATGATCTCATTCAAGATGTAACCAATTCATTGTAAACACCATCACAGATAATATGAGCTAAGCCAACATTCATGCATATATTATGGTCATCAAATAAACATTAAACATAGAAAAACTTCCGAAACGAGCCTGAGCCAAAAAATATGATGAACTCTTGACGATGCAAGAAACGCGATGTGCTATGCAAGCCGCAGCAGTAACGTTTACGTTACGTGGAAATCTCATTGGAGAATATTTCAGTTGTTTTTTAATGGTAACATTGAGATAAGTTCATTCGTTTGTTTTCTTTTTCATTCACTTTTGCACTTTTTGTTGGTTGAACAGTAGTGTAGTAGTCATAACAGAGAGTTGGACAACGAAAAAACGTTTAGGAGACAATCGAAGAAATATTTGGAAAGAAAAGAGAAAATTTCAAGTGGGCTGTTTATCAAGTAGTCAAATATACACGCATACTGAAGTGGAACAGTTGCATATTTTCCTCAGTATTGGGAATGACTACTTTTGAATGAATCCCTATATTTCAGTTGGTTTTGGAGGTCTTCTCTCTTTCCTGTTTCACAAAAATGATCTAAAAGTCACATCCAATTTTAGGAAGTTTAGGGTTATATCCAATAACATGACTATGGAAATATACCATTCAATACATTGCATACAGCCATCAAAATAAAAAAAAATAAATTTTTAAACCACCTATGGTTGCGAGACGTTAAATTTGTACCTAGAGACATGCAAAAGATCCAAGTCTTCAGAGAATTTTGTGAATCTTCTGATTTATATCCAATAACAAGCTATAGGAACATTACAATCAAAAGCCTATCGAAATAAAGCGACTTAAATGGGGCGGACGTCTTAAAAGACCTAATAACGACACCACAAGAAATGTCCACAAGACAACCGAAGAAGAGGATGCCCAAACCACACGTAGAGACAACATTGACACAGAACTAACAGCCATGCGAAAGAGCTGGAGCGAAATGAAAGAGATGACATAAAATAAGATTATATTCAAACTATATTCCTTATAGGACCGAGGGGAATATACATATAATTTTTTCTCTTGCGAATGAAATTTTATTTTATTTTTGACAATGGAAAGGAGGAGAATCGCATTCAACTGTTCACACTTTGCCCATATACATACGCATTTCATATCCTATGTGAGGATAACTCATCAGTGGATCCTCTGCGTAGAATGCTTGTGTTTACATGTTGTCATCCGCCGTGTATATATATTTACATTTTTGCATTTATTTATAATCTTATCGATCATATAAGAAGCAAATTGTGTCAGAAAACCACCTTGAGTTCTCCCCACACCTTTCTTATGCCGGCCATCAAAATAAAAAATTTAAAAATTAAAAAATATTCTAGAACGATCCAGGTGATGCTTTCGTCGATCACTAAACTAGGCATATAGCAGGTTCCAAACTGCTGGTTATATTAATATTATTTTCTAGCATTAATATTTTTTTGACTAACATTAATGGGACAATATTCCCAATGAATAAGTAAAAGATACTGAACCTCTGTTGTCTGGATGGACCACGACGGCACAACAATCAAGATCGATTTGTCGCATTTACACATGCGCTGGCATCGTACACCTCAGGCTGCATTTGGGATATTTTTTAGTGGCTAGGATTAATAATATTTAATCGCTTGTCGTAATGAGTTGATATCATCGATGAATAAAATCAGATAATTGTATCGGTATGTTGTCTAGGTGATGAGAGCACACCCTATACTCAATGCCGCGGTATCGCAAAATCTCAAATAATGTTCTCGCCTTCGTCTCTGGCTGCAAAATAAATGAATTCTGCTCTCTCCATGTGATGACATCCATTAAGTGATCTTCCATTTACTCGAAAACTCCATATTTGTCAATGTATTGTTATCACACCATCTATAGTTTAATTGTATAGCGATCTCAACATCCATGGACAAAGAATTGCTCAAAAATATTTTGAAGCAAATTGATATTGTTCCATATTTCCATCCTTTTATTGTTAATAGTCTTCTCACATGAAATGCACACAATTACTCAATTCGCAAATATGATCATTTCGACTACGATTCCGTGAGTGGCAGTCAGAAAACAAGCACCTTTCGCACTTAGATCAGAAAAGGTCCACAGTGATGGCCATTTAGAATTACTTAAAATTAAAAATTTTAAATTAGAATTGTCTATAAAAAAGTGCTGATTATTTTTCAAAACACATGCGGCAATTTTGCTTATTCTCTTAGCCGCCGAGCTGAAAATGAGCTTCATCAGAAAACACAAAAATTTTCCACGTAAATTTCTTACAGTTTGCGTTAAAGACTCACTACTTTGGAAGTAAGTTTTAAATATTTCCCAATTTTGTTCGAGTCCCCCACATTTTAGTGATTTTTGGTGGGCACAATTTCCTTTCCAATAATTAAAATGTGGTCCCCCCCCCGTTCCTACTGGACCACAATTTTTAACGATTTTGTGCAGACATTTCCTTCTCAACCACCATTTTCCCAACCAGTTCATTTTTTGGCCTCCGGCCACGTAAAAGGTTTAGACATCTCCAAAGCCAACTACGCAAAGTAAAGGTTTTTGCCGGCCTTAGGGCCCAAAATGTGGGGGACAACTTAGACACTTTTGGTGGTTAAATTGTTTTCTTCTCCCCCATATTCACCCACATTCATCAATTTTATTTCCATTTCCCTCTACTATGATAAATTATTCAACCTAAATTTTCTTTTAACCACAAAATAAACGACGAAAAAAAAAACACACAAACAAAATTTTTCCCTAAACCAGAAGTCTATATTTTCGGAGGTAACATACGTTAGGCAACACAACAGGTGGTAGACATAAAGCCTCAGGCTTTACACACCGTCATCTCGCCATAATGGATGATGTTTGGTGGGGACGCCGCCATGTGTTGCTTGTATTGTAACGCTGCTCCTGCTGCTGCTTGCTTGCAACAAGTTTGCTCTTTGTCGTGGTTTTAGTTTATATTTTTTATTTGCTTTATAGTTATAGTTTAGTTGTTTAGTCGTCCGTTTGTTTGTTTGCTATGTTTGGTATGTCAAGTTGCAAAAAAAAAAAGAAAATGAAACGGGAAAAATGTAGGAAAACATTTGTTTTATCCATGGCACGATTAGCAGCCTTAGCAACATATCATGTTCAAAACCAATGAACTACTGACCTGATCACGAACTCTATACAGCAATGCTTTTCGGTTTGAGCCACATAAAAATTTGTTGCAGCCTTGTCATGTTTTGAAAATTAAGTTTTAACAAGAATTTTGTTTGGCAAAATATCAGCACAAATTACCGAGCACTTTAATGTGCGGTTATTAGGTTTTATGGAAAATTGAAAATTAAATGTAGGGCACAAGGCAATATTTTCAATTTCAATTAAACATATGTATGTTGAAAATTGATTTTGCGAAGAACAAAAAATGCTTAAAAGTATAGCAGTTTGGTAGGTAGTTAATCAAGAAAAGGGGAGGCCTGTTTTCAGAGGTAATTTCAAGAGGATGAACTACAGCAGGGGTCATGTGGTTGATCTTAGATGTATTTGATGATTATATTAATAGAACGTTGGCAACGTGTGCCAATCAAAGTACTATGGGAGTGATTTCTTGGCTAAGCATGGCGTTTATTTTGGGTCTGCGGACAGGAAGACGATTCACTGAAAAATTTATTTAAGGCGTAAATATTAAACAGGCAGAGAGGGAATATAGAGCAATTTTAATGTCGACTATTTTCAGCCATCTTGGTTATAAAGACATATTTTTGGACGAATGTAAGGACTATGATAACAAGGACCATTCCCAACATTTGAGGAATTCTACATTGAACAGAGGGGGAATGTGAAGTGATTTCACTATCGACCATATTTCCCCATCTTGGTTATAAATAATACCAACGACATATTTGTGGACTATTGTAAGGGCTAAGGTTACAAGGACGATTCCCATCATTTGGGAAATCTACAGGGAAAATAATAGTATTTGTAATACAGTTCATTTGACTAAGTTGACTAGTTTCAATTAATTCCTGAGAAATAAATTCTCTCGTTGCCTATATTTTATCTAATCTCCTTTTCCCCTTTTATACGAAGTGATTTCACTATCGACCATATTTCCCCATCTTGGTTATAAATGATACCAACGACATATTTGTGGACTATTGTAAGGACTGAGGTAACAAGGACGATTCCCATCATTTGGGGAACTCTACAGGGAAAATTAATAGTATTTGTAATACAATTCATTTGACTAAGATTACTGATTTCAATTAATTCTTTACAAATAAATTCTCTCGTTGCCTATATTTTAACTAATCTCTTTTTCCCCTTTTATTATTTTTCTCCTCCCTTCCAGGTCTCATCATTGCCGGTGCCGTTTTCCTCTTAGCCCAACTCTCCGTCATTGTCATCTGGAAGACTGTTCAAAAGCGCTCCAAGAAGGAACGTTACCTCTACCAACAAGATTCGGCACCATCGTCCGTCAATTACGGTGCCCCCACCATGGTCTATGGATCATCCCACCTCCAGCACAGTTCATCACATGGCCAGCAGGGCAAGGCCAGTGATACATTGGGTAAACTGTACGACAGTGGTATAAATGGGCGCTATGGTCAGCAATATTAATTGGTAAACGACTAGGGAACACTCACACACTCAAACACATTTGACAAGACAACAGAAAACAAAAAATCAATAAAACAAAAGGAGAAAATCTTTAGGATCTAGAGCAAAAAATTAAGAAACTAATTAAAATGAATTTAATTAAGAGACTTTTTTCTACGACTATTTATAGATACGATAATTTTTTATACGCAAATTAGTTTTAAAAAAAGAAGACGAAGAACTTAACAGATATCTTTATAATGCAACACAAAACACATCTAGTAAATAATAGGAAATAATTTAGAATTTTCTTTATACATAGTTAAAAAGAAAACCCAAATTTCTAATAACAATGACGGCTCTTAAAAGCGATTTGTAGGAGGCCACCAGAAACTTTAAACCAGAAACTTGACCGAATCTAAAAAAAAACAAAAAAAACTAACTAACTACTTGGTTTCTTTGGCCTTCAGCCCATAAATTGCTCTTTAAAACCCGGCATTGTTTTCTAAACACGAAAATATTAAAACGCAGGTATTATATAACAAAACAATTTAGATTAGTTCTCTTAGCTTTACTTTTATTTCTCTTATTTATTGAATTTATTTATTTCACTACCTACACCTACACTTCGAGCTAAAACAAAAACACTCCCTTCCAAATGTGGCCACTCTGACAAAGTGAGGGTGTAAATTTCGAAATAATTTTGTATCAAAATATTTCCGTAATTTACCCGTTGCTTTCCTTACTTTAACATATACTACTTACTATTTATATAACTAACTATATATTTGTATTTATTTAAAACGCGTCTAAACTATTTATTTCTTGGAATTCCCTAGTGTAATAATTTAGGTTTAGTAATTTTGCAAACGATAAGAAAAGAAAACAAACAAAACTTAATTTATTTTAATAATTTTCCTTCATTATGATGACGACACTGCTGACACAAAAACCGACAAACAAAAAACAGAACAAACAAAGGTGCTTTTCTTATATTTTACAAGTTTTAGTTTAATTTAATTTAAATTGAAAACAAAAGATGAAACGCCTTTGTGGTGTGTATTTTTGTTATGACGACGACATCATAATAATAGTAAAATGAATTAATTTAAATTTTAATTATACATTTTATACATACGATCCGGTAATTTTTAGTTATACGAGTAACTATTATAAAGGAAAACTCTCTTTTTTATACGCAATGTACTGATTAAGTAATAAATAAAAACCCAACTTTTTTATATAATAAAATAATAATAAAAACAAACAATTGTGTTATTCTTTTCCATGGTTCACGGGGGTGGTGTCAGCTCACAACAATTTATCACAATTGTTCGAAATGCAGTGGGTGGCTCAAAGTTGGTAGTTGCAGAGCATTAATCTTATCAAGTAACTGATGGGAAGAAATTTGTAAGATACATTGTAAGGCAAATACAAGTTCGGCTGCTATAATATGACATCAACAAAAACAAATCATAGAAACATTGAGAGGTGAAAGAGGGATATATTCTCACAATCAATGAAGGCGATCATCGTGAAGTTTATACCAGCGATCGGCAAAATTTCGAAAGTGAGAATAACTGGCGTAATTAAATTAAAAAAATAAACAAATTTTACTTTTGAAAGCTACGTTTATTTGTGTTCTATGAGCCTTTAGTAGTTTCTGAGATATCGTTAATAATGCAAAAGTCCTCCCTTGTTTCTACTTTTTATAAATTTCTTTCAGGCTGAAATATATTGAAATAAACTAGAACTTTTCAAAGGTCTTTCGATTTTGCTTATAATTAGAACATTTATTTATAATTATCTTTTACATTTTCTGAAAAGTGTGGCACTCCGATGAGTGGCTTTACACCACTCATAGGAACCAACATGTGCGACTCAGGAAACAGCTTATCTTCCCAACATCTATACTGGCCAAGTTTGACTCGATGCACAGCGTCTGGGCATGTGTACCGTCGACATCTTTTTAGTTCGAGACCTTAGAACAACTAGGTTCTAACTGACTTTTTCGATAAATTGTCTATATATCACATCGTACTAAACTTTATAAGCTCTTTCGATTTCTGCTATCGCCATAAATATATATCTTGCCATTCAAGAGATATCCAAAGCAACAAAGTTCTAACTACATATTTTCTATAACAATTTAGTAAACAAAGTTATTACGACCAGATAGAACATTGCGTCCCTAAATTAAATGAAAGATGTTGCTGATAGAACTTTGTTTACAAAAACATTGTAGATATAACTTTTCTGAATACCACTGTTCAGTTTTCATTAGAAAAAAGAATCATCGTACTAAATCTGATCGATATGATAAGTGAGAAACTTGTGACTTGGTGCGGTTTTTTTTGACTGATATTCGGAGAGTGAGCTGTTCTTCTCATTCGTTTGTAACTAGATTTCATTCAATTAAATATAGAATCAAAATGGTCTTGAACCAGTTCAAATTAAATATTACCAAGAAAAAATATGTTAAAATAAGTGAGAAACTTTTACTGCGGAAGAAAAAGGAAACATGTGGACAAAAAATGAAAGAAGAACGAGATGATAACTTCGTGATGAGAAAGTAGGAGGTATGGGATGTAGAATGCGTAATTTATTTTAAATTAACTTTTGATATTCAAAATGTTTTATCTTGTCCTCGTGCAGAAATCGGTTTAATATTTTATTATTCCAAACTGTGCATACTTGTCCATTGAACAAATTGAAAAAAAACTTGTCAGTCAACGAATATTTTTGACAAATAGTAGTTAAAAGTTTTCAAAAATGTTATGATAATTCCAATTAATATATCAGATTTAAAAATGTTGGTAAATGCACAAAAGCTAGCTTTAACTTGAAAAATGTTCCATTTAGTTCAATAGGAATTCATAGTACTAGTAGTTCGAGTATGTAGGTGAATATTATTTAGATTTCAAAACTTAGCATCTCAAATCTATGTGGAGTCACATAAACTATTAAAATATGTTCCCAATTTGCCATTTGAGCCAATCTCAGAACTAAAAATCATATCTAAAAAAATGAGTCTTCTAATATTATTTGTTTTTTGTAATACAACCTAGAGGAAAATTGTTTAATTTACATTAAACTAGTATCATTTTCTAAGAATTAAAATTAGAAAATAAGTAATCGGCTGCCTGAATTCCAAGTCATATTATTTTTGGTTTTAAATAACAAATTTAAATCTCTTGGAAATAAGTATGTCTAAAGAAATAAATTTGAGTAATATACTCAGTTAAATAAATTTAATATTATTGATTCATGAAACAAACCTTCCAGACCGTCAAGGGAGCAAGTTTCGTTCCATGTTTACCTAATTTTGTACCAATTTTTATTTATTTTACCTAAGGTGACCCGCTTAAATTTTTCATCCCGCATAATCCCGCATTTTCCGTTGTACATTTTTTGGTAATCGACAACATTTTCTAAACTCTGGCTTTATTTTTTAAAAGAACAGACAATATTATTAATAGTAGTTTAAATTGTAAGTTGATGAAATGTAATTAAAGTATGCGTTCTCAATTAAAAGTACAAATGAGGCATTCCGTTTATAAATAAATGAGTTATTGTTATGTTTGGATAACATAGGTAAATAATAATTTTTAAACCCGTGCATGAAATTAGCGTTTGTAAAGAAAACGCGTTTTGCTGTCCAAAATCTACTTTTCCCGCATATCGACTATTTTCATATGTTTTGATGGTCAAAATCCATTAAAAGTGCATGCTGGGTGCATATGTAGTTTTGAATATAATACATTCGTTCTTTGGAAAGAAAAAATAATAAGTAGATTTCTAAGATCACCGTACCTGACATACTGTTTAAAATACTTTGCTCCAAAATATGGTTTAGTAACTATGAGCTACCAAATATGACTAAAATAGTGGTCAAGATCCGTACACTTTCAGGAAAAATGAATATTCTAAACACAGACACAGAAACTATCACAAAAGGCATACCGATGGGCGGATTCGCTCGATAATTTTACTGCAGCTAACTTCTTGGCAAGGGATGGTTCCAGGATATACTAGGTCATTATACGAAAAAGAGGCGTGGGACCGCCCACAGAAACTATATTTCTTGAATATAAGAAGGCCTGGTTTCAACATTTGGCGCGTATCCTCATACTCGAACCAAGCACGGTGTTCCAGTAGATGGGTATCAAAATGTTTACGCTTCATATGCATTGGGCCGTGTTTAAACCGTACACCCAAACAACGCATAATGTTATTATTTGAGGATGTTATTAGTTAACGTGAGAGGACCCAATTCAGTTTGAAATTTAAGAGCAGTTGAGAGAGGCGTGTAAGAAACTGGGAGACCACGTTAATGTATGCTTCTGTTAGCTATCATCCTCTCCAGTTACGAACTTTGTTTGCGACAATATTAAGAACTTGCTCGTCATCTAACCCAAAACACCTGTGGGAAAAATTCAAAGAGGGTATGAGTGAGGACATTTTGCATCATTGTCGCACCGTTACGATTCTATATCATTTGCGATTAACATTTTCAACGCTACGCTGATAAAAATTTAAGACATATGCCTATCCATCAGCAACAAAACTCTTAATCAACTTAGAATGGTGGTGCCTGAACGTTCTACCATTGACATTACTGATCGAGATTTGCTAAGAGAACGGCAATTCAATGTTGAAGACTTGCGTTTGTTTGTCGCAACAAAAAACTCTATTAATTGCAAAGCAACAAGTGGCCTTTGACAAAATTATAACTGCAGTAACAAATGACAGCGGCGGCATTTTTTTCTCGATGTACCAGGAGGCACAGTTAAAACCTTTCTCATCAGTTTGGTATTAGCGCACATCCGCTCTCAAAATGGGATAGCTTTAGTTATTGCTTCTCCCGGTATTGCTGCTACATTATTGGATGTAGGACGAACGGCACATTCAGCGTTGAAATTGCCATGGAATATGGAATATGTCATTTGTCGATTATCCAACCTGTATATTGGCAAAAGTTCAGGCATGGCGAAAATGCTCGAAACATGCAAGCTGATTGTGCACCATGCCACATAAGAAATACCTACAAGCGCTTAGTCGGACACTTCAAAATTTAATATCAAATACACAACCATTTGGTGGAGCTCTTATTTTACTAGCTGGAGACTTCCGACAGACCCTTCCAGTAATTCCAAAATCAGCACCTGCATCTCTGGCGAAATGTACAAAAAATTAATCTGACCACCAATATGCGTGTACATCTGCATCACAATGACTCAGCAGCTATATTTTCGAAACATCTACTGGATGTTGGTAATGGAAAATTATCAGTTGATGCACTGAAAAGGAGTATTACATTTTTAAAAAATGTCATTCAGGAATCAATTCAGCAATTAATCGAGAAAGTCTTCCCACAAATTACCACAAACTATGGAAACAAAGAGTGGTTTTACGTCCGTGATATATCGGCTGAAAAAAACAACGATGTTAATGCAATAAATAATTTAATTCTTGACCAAATTTCTGGCTGATTGCACACATTACAAATCGATAGACAGTATCATGACTGCGGATGATGTTGTCAACTATCGAATTGAATTTCTAAATTCTATGGTCCTTCTAGGAATTCCGCCGCAAATGTTATCTCTTAAAATTGGCTCACCTATAATTCTCGTAAGGAATGTTAGTCCTCCTCGATTGTGCATTTGTACTAGAATTTCTGTCAAGAGACTAATGCCCAACGTCATTGAAGCAACGATTTTAAATGGAAAATCAAAAGGAAAATATGTCCTTATACCACGCATTCCGATAATTCCCACCGATATACCATTCGATTTCAAACGACTACAGTTTCTGATTCGCCTATCATTTTCAATGACTATAAACATAGCACAGGAACAATCACTTGAAGTTTGTGGATTGAATCTGGAAGATCCATGTTTTTCACATGGTCAGTTATATGTTGCTTGCTCACGAGCCCAAAAACTTTAATGTACTTGAACAAGGTGGACAAATTGTAAATATCGTGTATCCCGAAGCACTCCAATGAAATACTGACTCACTCAACTAAGAGACACAAAATACATTCTTAGAATTACCATAATTAATTAACTGTCTAATAAATGTTTTCTTTAAAGAAACGCTGAAAAACTTACTTATATTTCCATGGAGTATTATATTTAAAAAATGTAACTTATGAATTTAAATAAATAATTAAGTATTAATTTAGACTAATTTACAAAAGTAAAAATATACAAAACAAAAATTGCGAGAATACAATGTTACATACATAAGGAAGACGAAAACCCGTTTTATGGTTCATAGCCACTTTTGCACGTTTAAAATTGAGCACTATGAATTTTTAATTAAACACATAGCCATTAATGCTCAAATATATAAATACGTCTTATTGTAAACTGGATAACGTTTTTTATGAAATGTTGGCAATGTTGTATAGAAAACCCATTTTCTGGAATGTACACAGCGAATTTAAAGATTCCAGCTTCATCCGTCAGATTGGTACCATTTGTATCCCTTTTTCCATTTTTTTTTACAAAAAGTGGATGTTGCAGTAGGGCACGGTAAACAAAAAAAACAAATTGAATATTTTTGGAAAATTCTCATTTTCGCGGCAAATATGGCTAAAATGGTTTTTAAAAATGGCATTTTTGTTTTATGATTTTCTCGTGATCTAGCCAACGGATCCGACTGAATTTTTGTTTGTGTATTAAGAACCAATGTCGCTTGTAACATATATGTAGCCAGTCGCGAATATCGCTGCAATTGTTGAAAAATCCAAAATTCGCGGTTGCAATTGCTTATATTTAAACTTTCTCTGTTCAGGATTCTGAAACTTTTCTGACACGAATATTCCGAATGTAGTCAGCAATCATATGCTATAAAAATAATTTGATATTCTCAATATGATAAAAAGTTACGCGGGTTTTTCTAAAGGTACTTTTCACAATTTTTGACTTTACACCAACTATTTATCCTATTTTAGCCTGATAACTTGGGAAACAAAATGCTATACATATACATGCTATACAATATGCCCTAAATCGAGAAAAATGTTTTAAACGAAATCGTTGTAGCGAATTACAACCTTCGGTTATATGTAGTACTTTCGGTTATATGTAGTACTTTCTTCCAAAGCTTAAATTTACATGTCGTACAGTGGTGTACTAAAGGTCTGACGAACCCTTTTATTGACCAAAACTGAAAGAAACATAAAATTGTTTTTTCTTTTGCATTAAATTTGGTCCAGACACTCAGGTTTTGAAATTGGACCTCATCCCGTACCTCCCCATTTGAATAGCAGTGCTCTAAAATCTTCGTTTCACAACGGATTTGAATGAAATTCAGAATAAGATATTGGATTTGGCTCAGACCATATAGGTCCAAATTTTGATATAGCCAACATGCCGATTTGAATTCAGACCGCCCTAAATGATTGTTTACCAATGAGATGCTAGATTTCGCTAAGAAAAACATATTTTGGTAAGTGGATCTCATAGGTCCAAATTTTGATATAGCCTCCAGACAATTGTACCACCATTTTTTATTTTGATACAAACTTACTCAAAAATTGACTTACTTGTTTGTGATTACAATCTAAACTAATATACACTACATTTGTCGCTTCTCTGACTAGAGGTTAATTATTCTTTACAAGAACAAGATATTTTTGACACTCTGATGTGTTTGCAACAATTGTGCACCAATAAAAATAAGAAATACAATTTTGAGTTATGGACAAAGTTCCGGAGGAATTTGTAAGTTCGTTCCTAATCTAACAAGCTCATCAGCTTTATAGATCCTTGGATCTGATGGCAGTCTGAATATCCGATTGAATGTTGACACCTGTATTCGTAACAAAATTGCAGCAATACAT
The DNA here is from genome assembly GCA_947397865.1 of Polietes domitor. Classification (NCBI taxonomy): domain Eukaryota; kingdom Metazoa; phylum Arthropoda; class Insecta; order Diptera; family Muscidae; genus Polietes; species Polietes domitor. The sequence goes on along the minus strand of OX377618.1, from coordinate 216,752,850 downwards.
CGTTGAGTGCTAGCTTCCAGATCAGAGGAGACAAGACGCTCCTGAAACAAATGTGGTTTGTGTAGAGGATCAGAGGATCGCAGTGATGCAGCAGTTAATTAGATCTAAAATCGTTTGTTTTACTCCGGGATTTGACAACACCGTGTATGTTATTGAAGGTAAATTCTATATCTCTCTTGTGGATAAGAGCTCTTTGACACCTTGAGGAAATGACTCCAAATACTCCTATCGGATGATTTTGGTCTATCGCCAAAAAATGTTTGTCGAGTTCTTTAAATCGATTTTTGTTAGAGTTGCAGCGTGCTTTCAAAGTGCTAATAAAGCCCATCACTAGTTATCTTCCTACATCTGATTTTCCCATTATCGAAGATATCTCTTCACAAATTAATTGATAAAATCGGATCACAGAGGTAAGGTTTCAGGTTTGCACCCAGAAGGTCTCGGGTTCGATTCGTGGCTCGGGAAAACAAAAACTTTTTGTTTTTTATTACTTTTATAAATAAACAAAGTCAAATTTTGTATAATTCTTAATTTAAAAATGTTTGCTTAATAAATACAAATTTATTGCTTTATTGATGTACTTCAAATATTTCATTTGTTATTAATTATAATTAATAATAATAATTAATGTAATAATTATTGAAATATTATATAATTTTATATCAATTCATACTAAATAAATATTTTGTTAGGTTTCCTATTGTTGATTTGTTTATACACCACTATCAACAGAGGATAGTTGAGATGGTTAGTGAAAAAGTGGTGAAGGTCGCAATGTTCGAGTCATATATACGTTTCCACGACCCATTTAATACATGGTGTTATCGGTCCATATTTTGATATAGGTCTTCGGTTCAACTTCTTATCGCACTAGAATTCCTTATTGTTGAAATTGCCACATCGTGTTGAATTTGATTAGTTTGATGTTAACCCACACAAAAATCGCATCCGATTTTCAATTATGTTTCACTAAAAAGTACTATTGTGCATAGAGAAACGCATTTTAATATAGGACCCATAAAATCAAAACTTATTTTGAATATTTTCTACATTGAACTGTCACTGAAATTTGAATATTATGTAAACATTTCCATCTCCCATAAAACATGAATCGTGTTAGGAATATTCAAGCTAAAGTAATATAGTGGATTCCAGATTTAACGAACAATTGTTTGTAAGCCATGTTTGTTAAATCGAGAAATATAGAGTTCTGATTACTATCATTATTTATGTAAGATAAAAAAAGAATAATTTAGTTCAGATCTCATATTAAGCAACTACTTGTGATAGGAAATTTAAGTATTCAAGAAATATACGATTTTTTACTATCTTATACCATTTTTTACAGCATTTTAACAATGAATTTTTTAAAATGAGTTTATAGAGTATTATACCATACTTCGCAGATGCTACAAGGCTGTTTCTTTAAAGGAATTTTTTAACTTTTGTTAATTTTGTCTGTTCGTTACATCGCTAATTCGTTAAGACTATCTATTTTCCCAGCAAAACTTAAAAAAACGGTAAACGTCATGCCAACATTTTGCGTGGTAACTTTGCCCCATTCAAACCATTTACGAAAAAATCACACAACGTGTAATTACAGCTAACAATTTACTGATTTCTGATTTTCACTGCTAACTGTTCGTCAACTCCACCATCCTTAATTTCACAAATACCACACATTCTGCCAAACTTAGCTGCGATTTTACTAAAACTACTGCTACTGCACATCTGTCAATCAACTTCTCTGTACGATTTTCCCAATCGATGCTCCAGCAATCTGCAAATAAGACTCCCAGAGACAACTGCCTGCGTGAGCCGTTACTCGTTAATTTAATTTAAACTACAAATACAGTAGCAATTATGTCAATTACATGGACTTGGAAGTACGTAAGCGCCACAACATTATTTACAACCGCTAATTGAATGCTATGATAACGATGAGATGTCATGAATGCCAATGATGATAAGTAAAACTATTAGACAAATATTTAAAAAGCAATTTTAATAAATTATTGAAATTGCTGATATACAAAGCACAGCCATTAATGTACGACCACTCTATCAAAGCCGTGGCTGGTATGGCATGTACGCGAGTGCGTCTGGACGTCTGCCGCCTATTTGGCAATCGCCAATTTACATGCGTACATAACCAGTTAAGAATGGGAAAGAGATGTGTTAACACATCTTCCAAGCCAACCAGCCAACGCAACCATTCTGCCGATCGTAACTAGAATTAGTGCACCGAGGACAGTCAAGCGAACGTACAGGCAGGCACCTGCATTGCAAACGCATGGCGGCGTGGCACTATGGGACAGTATACAACAAAATTGACAATAAATAGCAAAAGATAAAGCATAACAAAAATATAGGGTAAAATTATAGTTTAGTCTATTAAAAAGAAACAAATAGCGCTGGTGATAAAATAAAAAAACTATACTGTACAGCTTTATATAGTACTAGCTGACCCCCGCCCGCTTCGCCAGGTATAAAAACAGACGGAAATAAAAATCAGGTTTCATATTGTTTTTTCTTGGGGTCAGTAATATTGTACCACTTATAATAAATTTTCTTCTCTAAGATACTAAAAAATGGATATGTTCCATGGAGAATATTGAAGATCAGAACTTTAGTTTACGGCGAAAAAAGGAAGAATTGTCAAAAATCAAATTGAGTGTGATTCTCCTCCTTTCCATTAACAAAACAAAAATCTTTCTAAACTGGAATTTCAATGTACTACATTCAAAACACATAGAAAGTTAATCAAATTGTTCACTAATCAGACAACACAAAAACTAAAAAATTAATATAATTTCCATTTTCTTGACTTAAGTCGGATTTTGACTGAATATTTATTTTTTTGTAACATTTCTTTACTATTGTGGTAAAAAAACAAAGAAAACGTGTAATTTTACAAAATTCAAATAAAAAAATCCCCATCTTTCAAATTTCGTCATTTGTATATTGTCTAAGCAGGTTACAAATAAATTAACTCACACAACAATATAGGAGTATCGGTGTCGAATATACTCTAAAACAGGTTTTAATTTTGAATGGGAAGAATCACGGCCACTTTCCGCCCAACTTTTCACAACTATTTACACTGGATATACTACTACAAATTTTCACCTAACACATCTATCCCTCCTAAACAACTAAAAGTGGTACCATCAAAAAAAAAACTATTTTTGCTGCTCGATTTGCTGCTGACACTTCAAAAGAAGATGTAGCATCATACGTTAAATCCAAATCGATGCATATGTTGAAATTATCGTTTTTAAATTTAAATATACCGAGAAACGAAGTAAAGCTTCGTTTAAAATCATTGTTCCTGAAGACGTATTTGACTCTGTTGTTAATCCTGAATTTTGGCCGCCGAAAGCTATTATTCATGAATATGTTCATAGAGATAACATTCGATCAGATACTGTTCACTTACCGTTGCAATCAAACGTTGTGTCAAAAAAACTAATTTCTTTACTTTCTGATAATCATATTCATGTAGTTTATCAAAATGTTAGAGGATTAAATTCTAAATTATCTAAACTGTACACTGATAGTTATAATTGCAATTACCACTTAATTGTCTTTAGTGAAACCTGGCTTCAGGATAAAATTTATAATTCAGAAATCTTATGTGAAAAATATCAGATATTCAGGTGTGATCGTTCCGATAGAATTAAAAATACAGGCGGTGGGGTTCTAATCGCAGTCTCCATCGGGTTTCCTTCTGAACAAATTACACTGTGCAACATGTTTGAAGTCATTTCAAAATAACCATATACGGACACCGCTACATGATAAAAGACCAAAAAAAAGACCCGTGTTTTTTTTTCCCCAAAGTCATGCACTTTTTTTATGGGCCCCCAGAGATTTGAGGCCTCGGTGTAATTTTTGGAAAAAAGTGATCATATTCTCAGGCTCATATCTTGCAAACCGTTCGGAATTTTGATTTACTCTCTGAGGCAAAGTTCTAGCTCTTGTCATAAAGAACAAAAATTGTGAACATATAAAATCAAAAAAACTTCATCTTCAAGGTCAAATTTTTTTTTAACCTTTTTTCCCCTGTTCAGGTCCATAGGTAGCAAACCGCTGAAAATTCAGGGAAACAATCAACTACAAAAATGTACCTAAGATCTCAATAAACAACTTTCTAGAACATATGAACTTCCTAGGAATTATTCTTAACACCGTTTAGGTAGCGCTTAGGTAGCCGCAAAATTGAAAAATTTCCCAAAATTTTTTTAATTTCATTTGTTTTTTCTTTACTTCAACATTGACATACTATGCTATCTAATACAAAAATAATAAAAAAATATTCGTATTATGTTTATAATGTTGATGGCCCTGGACTTGCATATCGCACTCTCTTAAGTTGTGGATCCAAATCGTCCTCCGAATCGTCCGAATCTGACTCTGATTCAGAACTTATGGTGTGCAGAGGCACGTTGCTTCCAGACTGCCCTCCACCATCAGTTTCTGCTGAGTTCTCGTTGACGTCGCGCTGTGTACTGCCTCAATGTGAGCGTCGTGTCGCTTTTATATTGTGTGCTGCGGCTACATATGTGTTGTTAATGTTGTTGGTACAAATGGATTGCGACTACTTCGCTGCTTTGAATTGTCATGTGTTTTGTTAGTGCAAATTTTTGGACCGACGACTTTGTTGTTGTTTGTTGAATGGCATCGATGATGTCGTGTGGGTAAGAAATACTGGAATAAACAATTTTTCACTTTTGCTGCTACCTTTTTTTTCTTTTTTTTTTGGTCTTTTATCATGTAGCGGTGTCCGTATATGGTTATTTTTTTTCGTGTTGCACTGTGTTATTAATGCCTTCCGTCGTTGATATTGAATTTGTTGCTTAAAGTAAGGTTTAAGAATATAAATTTATTTATTTCAGATTCCTACATTCCTCCCGGCTCTGATGTTGCACTTTACTCTAAACATGTTTCCATGCCGTTGGAGGTTTCGCTGAACTCTTCTATTCCGGTTACATATCCCGATGATCGCTTTCATCCTACCAAAAATCTTGCTTTCTTCTATTTCATCTTCTCATACTTCAGAAAATGTTTAATATAAAAAAGTTTAATGCTATTCTAGAACAGATTATTCAAAACATAATTTACTTTTACCATCTATTAATTGCAATGATATTTTGTCGTCCAAAGTTTTAGATCATGTGATAAATAATTTCTACAGTGTGTTACATGATTCAGGACAACTTGTGTGTCTACACAGATTCTTATGCGAAAACTTTACTGCAGAACTGCTTGCTAAGACTTCAGCCTACAATATGCTACGCTGTGATGTAGTCGAGAATCTCATTTTCGACAAATGAGTCTGAACAGTATCACTCCTTCCTTGGCTTGAATTGTAAAAACGGCAGCTCTTTCAAAAAAAACACTAATTTTCATCAAAGTTGTGGGCAAAATATTGCATAATTTTTGAACCAGGCCTTAAATCAAAAGGGTTCCTAATATATACGATTGATAGTACTGTAATGATCAAATAAAAAATTGAGCCAAATCGATTCGGTAGATAGTTTGAAAGAAATTTCGCGAAAATCGCAAAAGAAAAAATATACCAATTTCTAGGGAAATAACTTAAATTGCATTATACGGAGGAGCTTTAAATATTCTTGGAGGTATATAGGTTTTTAGAAAAAACAAGTAAGGAAAGGCTAAAGTCGGGCGGGGCCGACTATATAATACCCTACACCACTCCCTGCGTATGTACCTCGCATTGATTACTAAACCCATTTATTTCATGGAAGCAATTTTATGTAGTTCATATAAATTATACTATAAATTAATCTTTAGTCATATTTAACGAATATGGTTAATAATATGGTAATTAATTAGATCAATTACCATATTATTAACCATATTCCGACATATCCGACAGACAAATACAAATTATACAGTAGTAATAGGATGAATCGGAACGACATTTCAAAAGGGAGCCTATAACAATATTTTGGGCCTGGTCCAAAACATGGGACTATATATTTCTCATTCACGGTAGGTATTCCTAGTTGAAAAATATCATGATATGCAAAATTTGATGAAGATCCGATGTAAGATGTAGTTTCTAGAGATGTAATAGATCAGAATGGGGCCCCATTTGGGTTATACCAAAGTATGGACATATGGGCATCTCCCAAACATGTAAGCAAAGGCTAAAGACGGACGGACTTTCTATCTCATTACAATTCAATTCGGTAAAAAAGTGAAATCGGGAAGGATTTTTGCATCCTGTAAATGTATGTGTTTGACAAAAAATGTTAAATCGGAAAGGACATTTGTATAGGGGTATATTGAAACATGGAACGATGTGACCCGCTTTCACCATGTATGTTTATTGGTGAAATATAATATGTAAAGTTTGACCAAAATCGGTTAAATATTCGGGAGCAACATTTGTATGAGGGCGATATCTAAATCTGAACCGATCTTACCCACTTTCACCATAGGTTGGATTATAAGATGTTGTGCCAATTTAAAAAAAACTGGTACAATATGTGGATTTTAGAGCGGAAAACGTCAAGTCGGGAGCGACATTTGTATGTGGGCTATATCTAAATCTGTAACGATCATACCCACTTTCAGCATAGGTGTTTCTAGTTAGATTATAAGATGTTGTGCCAAATTTTAAAGAAAATAGGGTGCCAGATGTGGTTTCTAGAGCGGAGGGACTGACATTTGTTTGGGTCTATATCTAAATCTGAACCGATCTTACCCAGTTTCAGCATAGGTGTTTCTAGTTCGAATTTAAAATGTTGTGCCAAATTTAAAGAAAATCGGGTACAAAATGTGGTTTCTAAAGCTGAAAAAGTGAAATCGGGAGCGACATTTGTATTGGGGCTATATCTAAATCTGAACCGATCTTACCCAATTTTTGCATACGTGTTTCTAGTTCGATTATAAGATGTTCTGCAAAATTTAAAGAAAATCGGGTACAATATGTCGTTTCTAGAGCGGAAAAAATCAAATCGGGAGCCACATTTGTATAGGGGCTATATATAAATCTGAACCGATCTTACCCAATTTTTGCCTACGTGTTTCTAGTTGGATTATAAGATGTTCTGCAAAATTTAAAGAAAATCGGGTACAATATGTTGTTTCTAGAGCGGAAAATGTCAAATCGGGAGCCACATTTGTATGGGGGCTATATCTAAATCTGAACCGATCTTACCCAATTTTTGCATACGTGTTTCTAGTTGGATTATAAGATGTTCTGCAAAATTTAAAGAAAATCGGGTACAATATGTCGTTTCTAGAGCGGAAAATGACAAATCGGGAGCCAGATTTGTATGGGGGCTATATCTAAATCTGAACCGATCTTACCCAATTTTTGCATACGTGTTTCTAGTTGGATTATAAGATGTTCTGCAAAATTTAAAGAAAATCGGGTACAATATGTCGTTTCTAGAGCGGAAAATGACAAATCGGGAGCCAGATTTGTATGGGGGCTATATCTAAATCTGAACCGATCTTACCCAATTTTTGCATAGGTATTTCTAGTTGGATTATAAGATGTTGTACCAAATGTAAGGAAGATCGAGTACAATATGTGGTTTCTAAAGTGGAAAATGTCAAATCGGGAGCGACATTTGTATGGGAGCTATATCTAAATCTGAACCGATTTCCTCCAAATTCAATACCGATGGTCCTTGGCCAGAAAAAATAACTTCTGCCAGGTTTCATGACAATCGGACAACAATTGCGACCTGTAGAGTGCGAACAAGCTTAGATGGACAGCAGACGGACGGACGGACGGACAGACAGACATCGTTAAATCGACTCAGCTGGTGATTCTAAGCCGATCGGTATACTTAAAGGTGGGTCTAGCTCGATTATTTCTTGGTGTTACAAACATTTGGAGCGAAACTAACTTATAATACCCTAGACCACGAAGTGGTATAGGGTATAAAAATAAGAAGCATTCATTTTCAGGTATTTTTGTAGTTATGGTATTAAAACAATACATTCTATGATCACAACACAAGCAATCATAAACTTTAAATCAGTCATGTGACTTCAGATCTGTTTTGCAGCATACCGACGATTTGAATGTATGAATTAATCTGCATTATTTCGATCCAAACTTATCCCACTGTGCATTGCAACCGTCAGTTGTGGTTTTTGGTGCCCCGAAGGCAAAGTGATCCTCTACGCACCGTCAAACGTCGACTACTGTGCATCAGCGTTAGTGCTGAGCAACTACTGTGTTTGCCCCAAGATTGCGGCAGCAAGATTACAACAAGAAACTGTCGCTAATTTGTAACAAACTAGGCTGAAATAACTTAAAAGAGAGTGTGCGCGCACCTGAGACGATTCATGGTGCGTTAACACGTTTTCTCATGAATATCATCACAAATTCAGGGGTGTGTACGTACGCCAAACGACGCACTGCACCACGATTTTATTTATGATCATCATTTTTCCCATATTTTTCGTTGGCGTTTTATTTATTGCCAACAACAAAGATGTCACATGAGCTTAAATTATGGCTTTTAGTGTGGGCCGATTTGGCAGCAGGCAGGACATGCGATGCGAAAGCAACAAAGAGCGGCGGCAAGAAAAAAGTGTCATACAAAAGTGTTAATATCTCAATTAAAACGCAACTGATCATGTTATAAAATATGATATGTCTCAACATCGTAATGAGAGAAAACTACAGGCTTAGAAAAAAAGCAACAGCACAAATCTACTTAATTAAGATCAACTGCGAAGAAAGATGACAATAATATTAGATCGTAGAAACTGCCAAGCAGATTTACTGAACTGTGTACTTGATTTACGGCGGTGCAGTTAGACTTTCAGAATCACATTTTTCATACAGCGTGCGATTATTTCAGCAAACTTCGTTGGGAACAAGTAGTTAAGTGAGTATGCCAATATTAGGGTGAAGTTTTTTAAGAGCGTGCTTAGACTCACAAATTAAATCAAACAAATGGTAATGTGAATTTTTTCATGTAGATCATATCACTTTTCAAACGTTTGGTTTTTGGGTGTATAGTCGTCGCATATGAAGTTTTGCAAATATTTAAATACATACGGCTGATGAGAGCACTGTAACAGCAAGCACTCCATACTGAATCGCCACTGATGATTCGTCCCCACACTGGATGATGAAATACGTATACGGCCAATGTGTATATGGTTGAATGGGATTCTTCTCCTTTTCATTACCAAACAGTTAATTACATAATTAATTTAGCATTAACAACTATTTCAAGCTTTCCTTTTCAAAAGTTGAGTATGAATAAAGAAAAACGAGTGAAAGGACATTAAGTTCGGCCACGCCAAATCGCGTAAAAGTGCAACTCCACGTTAGGAAAATTACGATAATTATAACCTCACTCTACAGAGTAGGAGGGTATATATCATTCGGAACAGAAAAAAGTGTAACGCATTGAAGGAGTGACTTAAGACCGTAAGTATGTTTGGATCAAATCCGTTTCAAGACTTTTTAAGATGTTTGAGGCTGGTGTACACGATAACTGTCGAAAGGAGTTAAGAAATCAATTCAAACTTTGCACATGGTAATATTTTTCCCAAACTTAGTTTAAGTTCGAAATTGTCACGCCCCTTCTTGTACCTCCCACACAGATGACCCATATACCTATATTAAATTAAAACGAATGTTATGTTGACACTAATATTCGTCATCAGCTATATTTTGATATTTGCTAATATTTTTACAATCACTTTAAGTGTGCTAAATATGTCGGGTTTCGTCACGCCCCTTCTAGTACCTCCCACACATATCACCCTAAACTACGTAAAATTAAAGGTGTTGTGTAAGGATTCCAAATATAAAAAATAATTAAATATCAAAAATTCAGAGTGGGGTGGCCATAGGTTATGAAATTACGGCTGTTTTTCATAAACGTTAATTTTCCAAACCAATCTTGAATTTTGTTAAGTCTTATCGTTTCCGTCCTTTCATTCATCATCTCTAATTTTAAAGGCAAAATTTTGTCAGTCAAATCAGTGCTTTTGCTCTTGTCAAGAATCCGGAGGGAATATCCGTTGTGGCCAATAGACATTAATCAGAATTTTGTATGTAAAGGAAAGATTGTTTACATTGAAATTGGATCTGGTCAATTGATTATGAATTCCGTAGCTAAATAAAATCTCTGTTGGTATGTAGTTACTCATTATTGTCGTACATTTCCATTATTTTGTCGTCGTATTTTTGTTATTTTATTTTTGAGGTTATATTACGTTTTCGTCATACATTTGACGGTTTCAATGGACTTTTCATGATATATTTTAGAACAACTGCATAAATTACTTGGTCTTGTTTTCGTGCCGATATTAATGCCGATTGAACTAACACACTAATTCTATGTGCTAGTTCCGATAAAATGAGAGCACCCAAAGAAGTGAAAAATATTTTCTCCTTGTGATTCGGAAGTAGTGAAAATTGGGATCTTCACCAATGAATTTTACATGGATTTGTCATAGGAGGGATGCCCATTATTTTGAAAGACTTAAAAGTTAGTTTAAAGTGTTGCAAAGGAACCACTTTTTAGATTCTATTTCTTTTTTAAACATCCGCAGCTACCAGGGGTAGAACATCCGGCCTTTATGGTTGCTACTACTGCACTCTAACCATCTCAGCTATCCTCTATGGTGAGTGATTAATAACTAAAGCAAACCATTGTGTTCGTTAGAACGGACTATAGGAAACTTAACAAAATATTTATTTAGTATGAATTAATATATAAAGCAAATTAATATTAAATTAACATTAAATAAAATTACATTACTCATTTTTACTGATACTATGTAGTATTAATAATCAATAAAAAATTAAATATCCGAAGTACCTTAATAATAATAAAAGCAATAAATTTGCATTTTTTAAGTAAAAATGTTTAATATAAAAAAATAATAACAAAGCAATAAATTTGTATTTTTTAAGAAAAAAATAAATAATAAAACATTGTTAATAAATAATAAAACATTAATAATCAATACAAAATTAAATATCCGAAGTACATTAATAAAGCAGTAAATTTGCATTTTTTTAAGTAAAAATCTTTAAAATATAAAAATAATAACAAAGCAATAAATTTGTATTTTTTAAGAAAAAATAAATAATAAAACATTGTTTGTTTATAAAAGTAATAATAAAAAAAACAAAAAAAGTTTTTCCCGAGCCACGATTCGAACCCGGGACCTTCTGCGTGCAAGGCGGACACCTTATCTCTGTGATCTCATACTAATAATTCGTTCCCATTCACTTGTGAAAATGCTACGAATAGCGTAACAAATGTTACAGGATAATAACATATTATCGACTTTTTTGGAAGTTGTTTAAAGGAACGAAAGTGGGAAAAATGCACATTTGGATTTTGAGATGCGATTAAAATGTGCTTCCCACGGCAGTACTTCTAATTTTTTTGCTGGGTATATTACTCGTAGTGAATTGAAGCCCCACTTTACATATTCCATGAACCTCGATGTACATACAGAACGCATTCTGCCCACAGATTTTATTATGTTACTAAACCATAAATGAATAATTCCTAACTTTAGTCACAACTACACTACCACAAATTTGTTTGTCGAAAAATTAAAATATGACAATCAAATTCACTTAAATCCAAATGAATTCGGTTAATACTGTAGTAGTCCCTTAAGGAGTGTTTAATAACATTCAAAGATTTCGGAGAGTTGAAATGAACCACTTCGGTCCTTCGTTTCAAATCATAAAATACTGTAGATTCCGTATAATTCATTAAATACGAAAACCTTCAACAGGGCGTAATTACATCACACCTGCCATTAGTAATTATAAAAATTGATGCCTAATGACTTTCTGTTATCCGGCGAACATAACATCTAATAATAACATTTTAAACTTTCATTAGCATTATGAATTACAATTGTCATTGGCGTTATATTTGTCACGTCATATCCAATCCAATCCAAGATGTGTCCCTGTCACCTGGTGCTTGAGTATCAACCTAGACCTTGAAATAAAGAGTGATTTTTTTGAGGTTAGGATTTTCATGCATTAGTATTTGACAGATCACGTGGGATTTCAGACATGGTGTCAAAGAGAAAGATGCTCAGTATGCTTTGACATTTCATCATGAATCGTCTTACAAACGAACAACGCTTGCAAATTATTGAATTTTATTATCAAAATGCGTGCTCTGTTAAGAAAGTTCATTGCGCGCTTCCATTTTATGGTCAGTTTAATCGACCCACTGAAGCGGCTATTCGGGCTATTGTGACTAAATTTCGCACCAAATTTACATTGTTGGACATTAAACCACCAACACGCTTACGTAGAGTGCGAACTGAAGAAAATATCGCAGCTGTATCGGCCAGTGTTAATGATGACCACCAATTTTCGATTCGTCGCCGTTCGCACCAATTGGGTCTCTGTTACTCAAAAACGTGGAAATGCCAAAATTGGACTAAGCGGATGGACCACCTAAGACGCAGCCGCGGTCAACATTTAAATAAAATTATCTTCAAAAAGTAAATGTCATGGACCAATCTAACGTTTCAAATAAAGAACCGATGAGATTTTGCAAATTTTATGCGTTTTTTTTAAAAAAAAGTTATCAAGCTCTTAAAAAATCACCCTTTACATGCAACATCATGTACTGTCTACAGAGTTGGAGCAAAAAAATGCAACTGCAAATGATACCACTTGCGTTTCTTGCATTGTCAGTGCTAATATGATTAATTACTAGCTTTTTTCGCTAAATATTTCATAAGTTTTATAATTCTTACAATGTAATGGTTAAGGCTGCATAAAAACCAAAGAAGCGAAGCAAAGTCTGTCTGCTGTGTCTGTATGGGGGGAATGCCTCCAGAACAGTAGCAAAATATCGTTGCCTAATGATGATGTGCGTAACTGAGGCGTTAAACTCACAATTCTCCGACTCGTCGTAATCCAGCTATAAAATGAATATAAAATGGCCAATTGAACATGGTACTCGCTAACGTTGTTGTGGTTGTTGTTGTTAAAGTTATTGCTGGCGTCTGGCTATTTGCGAATGGATTCATACAGACAGATTCATAATCAGTTAACACCTTTTCATAGCGATCTTGGCCAGCTCGGGCCGGGGAGATACACACATCCATCATTTGCGTCATAGTTTAACGCTTATTGGTGTTTATGTGGAGATTAATGTTTGCTAGTGTGGGTTTTATTGAGCATTTAACTTTGTTTGTTTGTATAATAAATTGCAAACATTTTATTTAATGTGATGATATTTGTTTTCATTGGTTTGTACCTTTTTGTGAAAATACAGTCGGACAGGTGTGTAATGATACCATAGGAATGTGCCGTTGGGTGATGTGAATGAAGCGATAATGTATGTATATCTCCAATTACACTGGTCGACAACGATATCTTCTAGGACAATAGATCGAAATGAGAGATACGAGGTTTGCTTAAGTTTTGGAATTATAAACGATGTTTAAAAAAGTATGTAAGCTTTAGTCGGCTAAGCCGACTTATATACACTTGCTCTCAGATAACATATATACGGAAGTTATAATTTTAATTATGACCGGATGATTTGTGTGGAAGGTATTGGAAGGTTCGTGACACATGGTCCCAGCTTTTTAAAAACAATTGTAAAAGCGTGCAACCGATTTGGAATTTCCGTATGGAAGTTATATAATTTTTATGTTAACCAAAACTTATGTCACTTTGTGTGGGAGGTACCAGAAAGAGTGTGGCTATACCGCCCATATTCCATGTGAATGCAACTACTATAAAAGCGTTGGCATATATCAAATTTCACAGTATTCCGATTATCCGTATAGAAGTTATAACAGCTTTAATTTTACGTAGTTTAGGGTGATTTGTTTGGGAGGTACTGGAATTGGCGTGGAAAATCCCGTCATTTTTTTGTACTTTTAAATTCATTATAAAAACATTATCACATACCAAAATATAGCTGATTCTGAATATCAGTGTGGAAGTTATATTAGTTTTAATTCAACATATAAATTTGGGCCATTTGTGTGGGAGGTGCCAGAAGGGGCGTGGCAATTTCGTCCATCTTCGAACTTAAACTAAGTTTTGGAAAAATATTACCTTTTGCAAAGTTGGAATTGATTCCTTAGCTCCTTTGGAGAGTTATCGTGAACACCAGCCAGCTGGACGGACGTACGTCACAAACAACTTAAAATGTCGTGAAGGGATTTGGTCCAAACATATTCAGGGTCTTAAGTCACTCCTTCAATACGTTACACTTCTTTTCTGCCCCAAATGATATATACTCTGTAGAGTGATAATATAAAAAGTATTGAGTGATCTCTTTTTAATGGAACATTCAAGGTGTAAATTGGGGAATAGCGGAATTCACGATACAATGTATTTGTTCTCATATTTCTTATTTTTTATATATTTGATATTTTTAGTAAAGTTTTTTTTTATGTTTACAAAAACAAAAAACAAATTAATTAATTTACATTTGAAATAACATGTTTTGCCAAAATAAAACTCTGAATCTACTCTATTTCTATTTTATTTTGCGTTTTATATCACGATTTGATGTACAAAGTTAAAATTATGGTATAGTTTATCACGAAGCGGACAATATACATATATATTCGAAGAGGCACATTGGGCCGAGCCCCACAACATTTTCTAGCTGTTGAATTGGAAGCTTTGCTCTCTAAACACCGATATGGATGCTGCAGCTGAAATGATCGAAAATATTATCGTGAAAATAAAGTTATTTTGGATAAACCATCATATAAAAGTTGGTTTAACCAGACATGCAAGGCTGCTAAGAAAATTGTCCGCATTGCTATCAAAGGTAAGGCTAATAATCCTGCGAACTACCGCCGCTCAGCGCTCTGGAAGCTTCTGCAGAGTATGGTTAACCACCATCGCGGTAAGTTATTTAGACAGTATGGCTTCCGAATCGATATACGGGGGACCTGATGACCATAGGCGATAGGATGACCATAGGCGTGAGGACATAGCCTGGGGAGGGCTATGTCCTCACAAAGTTTTTTTAAATTGTATTTGTTATATTATTATATTATGGTATTTTACGCATTTTAAAAATTTTAAAGCTTCACTGGTGAAATGACAATGAAAGTTAAAAAATAAAAATATTGCTTTCTGGTGTTTGTATGTATAGTTGGTCTGTTATGTTATATGTGTTGTCATTTATTTTGGTCTTAAACCAACAATACACACGAGTTACAGTGAAGACGGACCATACCGTACAACAACAACCTTTGCATTCTTGCGAGCACATGCATAACATTGAATTGGCAAATGAGACTTTTAGTGTATCGACGTAGTTCTGTGGAATATTTTGTTTATCAGGGCTTCTTATTTGTGATATGTGAGCGCTGGTACTAATATGAACCCTGATTTAAGTCAAAGACATACATTCGTTGCGAAAGTTCTGACGAGATGGGGTAGCGCCCATCGAAACTGCGCAGTCAACTTTTAGCTGCAACAATAAAGGTCTCACTTTGCCTTTTTGCTAATTTTGGGTTCTGCTGAAGACTTAAGCACAACCTTTGGTCTTAAGCCAAAATAAATGACAACAAATATTGCTGTCTTTTAAAAAAACAACATTCGTACAACAAAAGTAAAGAATAACACTGTGTGTAATTTTGTATTTCATGGAGATATAACATATACGGACACCACTACGTGATAAAAGACCATTGTCTTGCAGTTTTGCCCAAACCAATGCACTTTTGTATGTGCCCCAAAGATTTGAGGCCTTGGTGTCATATTTGCAAAAAGGTGATCTTTTTTCTCTGGCTCATATCTTGCAAGCTGTTTGGAATTTTGATTTATTCTCTGAGCAAAGTTGTAGCTCTTGTCATTAAGAACAAAAATTGTGAACATATAAAATCAAAAAACTTAATCTTCAAGGTCAAAATCGCAAATGTCGTCAAACAAATCGTATAGGCTGTAGTGTGTGTGTAGGTAGCGTATACGTGCTTTTGATTAATGATAATATCACTCATACGCACTGTAGTCGGTATGACAATTAACAGAAACTGTCCTGCAAGAGATATTTTTTCTACCTAAACGGTGTTAAGAAACATTCCTAGGAAGTTCATATGTTCTAGAAAGGTGTTTATTGAGATCTTAGATACATATTTGTAGTTGCTTGTTTCCTTGAACTTTGAACGGTTTACTACATATAGACCTGAACAGGGGAAAAACTACAATTTTGCCTCAGAGAGTAAATCATAAAATTCCAAACGGTTTGCATGATATGAGCCTTAGAAAATGATAACTTCTTGCAAAAATGACACCGAGGCCTCAAATCTTTTGGGGTCCATAAAAAAGCCCATAACTTTGGGCAAAACTTGGAGACATGGGTCTTTTTTGTCTTTTATCACGTAGTGGTGTCTTCATATGGTTATATTTTTTCGTAATTAATAAAATGTTATTAATTAAATAAAGAAGTATTCCAGTACATTACATCAACAAGAACACAACAACAGAATGGAATACAAATCAATTAAATATTACTACTCAACTCTTTAAGATACATTAACCCCCTTTCCATGATACATTAACCCCCCATGTAATTCTGTAAACCTAAACCTATCGGAGAGTTCCTGTGAAATTTGACATAAGTAATTCATGATTTACTTTAATGGATCTACTTGAAAAACTTATTTTATTAAATAATGTATATTTGATCAACCTTTTCTCCTTAATAATTTAATTTTTGTACCAGACAGTGAATAACAAGTATAAAGTCACTAAATTCGGCCGGCCGAATCTCAGTATTACCGGCAGAATAGAGGCTGTCAACTTATAGTGCAATAAAATATTAGAAAAGTTATGATTTTTTGCTGGTAGCAAATAAATTGTGATGTTTCATTATTATACTTTTGAAATAAAATAAATTAATTTATTTTAGTTTTTTCGTTTGTATTTTTTGGTCTGTAATCAAAATTTTTATTTGAACTGGGATATTGTCCTGCCTCAAGACCATTTTGCATCTATATTTAATAGAATGCAAATTTATTTACAAATGGCATGGTGACATTTATTACTTGGCTGCAGACTACCACGATCATGATTTCGACAATGTCAAAAGCCTTTTAATTAATTTATTTAAGCAGCATACCCACTTATATATATCAAAGTAATTCTTCAGAAAGGCAAAGTAAGAATTTCGAAATTCCATTATTATTCGAGGCCGGTCAGCCAGTTACTGTGAATGGTCTTCGCTATCGTGAGATGATAACGAACTTTTTATGGCCCGAATTAGAAGATATGATTGTGGACGATATGTGGTTTCAACAGGACGGTGGCACTTGCCTAACTAACGAAACAATGGCTGTTTTGCGCGACAAATTCAATGGCCGTGTAATCTCACCTGGTGACGATGTCAATTGGCCGCCAAGATCATGTGATTTCATACCGTTGGACTTCTTTCTTGTGTTTTTTGAAAGAAAAGGTGTACGTCGATAAGCCAGCAACAATTCAAGAGCTAAATGATGAGATAATTTGGCACATTAACAGCATAGAACCTCAATTATGCCTCAGTGTCATCGAAAATTAGGACCATCGGATGGAGGTGTTCCGCCAAGGTCGCGGCGGCCATTTTGCCGATATTTTGTTCCATACATAATTAAACCATACCAATATTATCATAATAAAAAGAAATAACAATAATTTCCTAAATTATTTGTGTTTTATTCAAAATCAACATCGGTCCTTAAAATTTAACCACCCTTTATATAACTAATAAAAACTATATATAACTAGTTCAAGAAAAAAAAACATTTTGAAATACTCGAAATATTAAGAGTATTTTCTGCCTTTGCATCGATGCATCGATTTCGCCCATTTTCAAGCCAAACCAATCTACAACTATTAGACATATTCTTGGAAAGTTTGTACGTCCTGGCGCCTCTCATTTAGATGCTTTCAACAGTCGTTCGGACATGGCTAGATCGTCTTAGAATATTATGACGATCATAAATATATATACTTTATAGGGTCTCGGGTTGATATTGTTTTATTTTTATTTTTCATATTATTTTTCCCATAAAATCCAAATCAAAAAGTTTTGGTAAAGAAACGACATTTCTAATTACAGAACAATCTACGAAAACTAGGAATAGTTCTTTTACTTACAAATTGATCACAAATCTTATAGTTATTTGCAATTGCTCTTGTTCCACGTGATTTAACTTTTTGAGTCATGCGATTGATTAATTTTGAATATCAATACTACAGTAAGTTGAGGCTTTTTTTCAAATGTTTTAAATTTTCCTTTTCAATATTCTCTATGTTCACGTAGAAAGTAGGAAGTTTTTGGAGAACCAATACTCGAGTTGTTTTAAATGTTATCCACAAATTGACTATGTATTTTTTGCGATGGTATAATAATACACTTTGAATGCTACTCAAAGGTTTCACGTTATTTTCACTCTTTTAAATTCTAAAATAAAATTGACAGCAAGCTTGCGGATTTAGTTTGAATCCTTACATCGTCAATAGGTGCCCTTATACATAATGATTTATCATACAATTTGAATGTAGATCCTGAAAACTAAGACAACTGATGAAAAAAGGCACATAATATGTACTAAATGAAGCAATATTTGGTCTCAGAAATTTGTTTTCATAACTAAAAATAGATTTCCTACGACATTCCCACGCTTATGCTGAAAGATGTAGTCAATCAATCTACCAGTTTGGTGAGAGTTAGGTCATTCTTCTAGATATCTCCAAGACCTTCCAATAAGTCGGTATGGCGCATTCATATCCAAGCTCATGTCTTTTAGTGTCGACGGTGACTTTTCTCGATTCTTATCGCAGTCAGATCTCCCTCAGAGATCACACTATACGTTCTGTTATAGATGGGTTCTCATTCGACGAGCTTAGGTTGACCGGAAGAATACCACTTTGACGATCTTTTCATTCGTACTTTAAATCCAATCTATTCATTCGCTGATGACAGTAAACTCTGTCATTCTTCTTATTCTTTCGATTAAAAACCAAGTCTACGAGAAATTGATAAATAGAGTAGATTTTAATGTACTTAAGACCAAGTGCACTTATTGCTATTCACTGATTAGATGGTGTTGTCAATTTCTAGGCACTGAACAATCACAAACTTGAAAACCGTCGCACAGTGGTTCAGAAGCAAATTTAGTGCAAAAGGATACATTTTGTGCATAAAGTCAGATTTTTTAGTTCCAAAACGCAAATTACACATTTTTCTCAGCAAATTTTATTTATCCTCAAGCTAAATTTTATGCCAATCGGATTTCATCTGCAGGAACTATGCCAAAAATCCTAATAATAATAATTTTACAGACAAATCGAATTAATACAGGTAAACTGCACACAGGTAGTACTGAAACTAATTCAGGAATATAAACCGACGTTGTTTTAATGTTCGTATACATGAATGTCAATTGAATTCGCATTAAATATGGCCACAAACTCAATTTCTCCTTGTCTATTTTAATTTTTACAGAAATCAAATTCTACGCAGATGTCAGTAAATACTACTCCTTCCTTTCAATTCCTTAAATAATACACTAATCCATTTACAGTTTTATAGGGGTCATTCCCTGAGAGTTATTTCATCATTGTTAAAGTAAAAGTTAAAATAATAATAATAATAATTATTATTCTATTAATCGAATATAAATTAAACAACAAGATTATCCTTCAATGGTGTGCAGAGAAAAATTCTGAATTCCAAAGCTAAACAAACCCTTGAACGAACTCTGCCATGACATATTACCAAACACACTGCAATTTAACACGTCCCTCCTAGCAATGTAAGGAACATTGAAGAAAATGAAAATGAAAATGTTAGAAAATACTTCCTTTTTTTGCCAGGAACAAAGGCACTTTTAACATGTCAAGTACCATACCACATACCAGTTCTCTTCCTCTGGCTAAATACACTTTTCCATCGGTATATTCGTACTAACGTTTCCCCAAAGATGTGAAAGTAATTTCAATGGATTTATTTAAATTAAAACCAAAATTAAGCATCGCATTCGCAGAATCACTTGTAATGCCCGACAATTGTGGTGGGCGAATTTCCAGCATTACACTGACGATGACAATGACAATGCATTACCTCCATCCAGCCCAGAGTGTGGGAGTAAATGAGCCTTCGTTAAACTCTCCACCATGGGAAGTGAAGAAATGAATTCAACAACGGAACAGAGTCCCAAAGCACAGGCAAGCAAATCCCACAAGTGACTGAGACCGAAACCAAGACCGAGACAGTGTCATGGCAGTTGTTGTCTTTGGGTTGACAAATGCTAATGAGGAGGACATGTTAAATGCTATGTTGACAATTGCTAACACAAGACTGACCACGACGGCCGTGAAGTGACCAAATAAATGAGGAGGCATTTTTCATTTCCATTTCCCTGCAAAACAATTTTACTTTCACACAGAATAGACTTGTTGAGGAGCTAAGTCCAGTTTTTGGACAAATCAGGTTAAATATTTGTTCGAATACATAGCACAGAGACGACGACGAGAAATCCCAACGCTTCACTTCAAAGTGGAAAGTAATTCAAATCCATTCGAAATCAATGTCAAATTCAGGACAAAAATCAAGTAGGAAACACCAAAGACTTAAGAAACAAGCACACATCCAGTAGGTGAATAAACAAAGTATTTACAGTGAAACCTGGAAAAGATTTCAAGTTCGTTGGGCAATCTTTTTACAGGTTTGTGTGCATTAGAATATGCTAAGAAAAAAATAGTTTAGAATAAGTTTTGAATATCAGTATGGTGCATTAGTAGCTTTATGAATTTACAGAATAAGTTTGTATACCCTCCTCCTCCAAAGCACGCTAGCTTTTAAACGAAAGGAGCTAGGACGTCAAAATTTTCCATAAATGTGTCTTATAGTGGTAGATCGGTTGGGATTGAAACTGAGAGAAATCGCCCTAAATGGAAAAAATTTTCCCTCACAAGGACTAAAAATACCCATAATAATCCCTAATTTGTTAGCGTATTTAAGCATGTTTTTTTAATATGTCTGTTTATATTGTTTGATATTTGGTATGCGCATTCCCCTTAGAGCAAAAACGTGCACCATAAAGTGGTTCTTATTTGTAGTGGGTGAAATGGGGCAAAAAGGGATAAAAATGGTACATATTAAACGACAACAGCTAGAAACACGAAATTCGGTGTGTACATTCCTCTAATTGAGTAGATACATAATATAAACGTATTTTTTCAAATTCGTACTTTTAAGGGGTGAAATGGGAATGGAGGGATAAAAATCGTACCAACCAAACGGCTGTACCTAGTATAATGAAATTCGGTGTATACATTCCTCCGAATGCATAGACAAGTAAAATACACGGATTTTTCAAAATTCGTACTTTTTGGGGTTAAAATTAAAAAAGGGGATAAAAATAGTACCAAGCAAATGACCGCAGCTAGAGTCATGAAATGCGGTGTATACATTCCTCTGACTGCGTAGACACGGAAAATAGACAAATTTTCGAAATTCGTACTTTTTGGGGTTAAAATGGAAAAAAGGGATACAAATAGTACCAACCAAATGACCGCAGCTAGAGTCATGAAATTCGGAGTATACATTCCTCTGACTGCGTAGACACGGAAAATAAACGGATTTTTCGAAATTCGTACTTTCAAGGGATACAATGGTACAGAGGGATAAAAATAGTACCAACTAAACGACTACTGCTAGAATGATGGAATTCTAATTGCGTAGAAACGCTATATTAAACAAATTATATGTTCCTATAATATTACTGCACTTCTACGAAAACCGACAAACTCTGTGGAATGCAATCCATGGTGGAGGATATATAAAGTTCGACACGGCCGAACTTAACTCATTTTTTACTTGTTTTCTTTCTGATGTTAATTATTATTAAAATTTATATTATTTGACTTGAATATGATATTGTCCTGGTTCAAGACTTTTTTGCTCAAAACATGTTTGAACAATTATTTAAAAATAGCATGTTGACATTTATTACTTGACTACGCACTACATTTATCATGATTTCATTTCATAGTTTTCATAGTTTACTGTATTTACAAAGTGATACTGCTTTGCTTGGTCTCCGTATGATGTAATTGTACGTGAGTTCCAAACTCAATAATACTGATTTTTGGGCCCGGATCTGTTTGTGTTATATTTTTTAATAAGGTGAGGCTATCTAGTTTCAACATATGTACTTGTGAATATGAAAAAAGTGTTGTGTGTAGAGAACGCATTTTTTTGATACAGACTAGGGTTTGCATTTTCCGTACTTTTTATTTCCCGGGAAACGGGAATTATTTTTTTTCTTTTTCCGTGACAGCACGGGAAATCGTCAATATACTGTTTACCATGAGTTAAGCTTATTTTTTCAATGGAGCACTCATATTTTATTAAAGTAAAATAAATATATATTTCACAACGAATTCATATAATAAAGCTCAATGTGAGATCAATTCAAACATCTTTACATGTTTCAAAATTATTTAAAGATCAGATATTTCTTATTTTATTGGAAAATGCATGCGACGGAGAATGATCATTCACATTAATAGTGAGTATAGTATTAAATGATATGTTTGTTCTTTGTCCTGTCGCTTCAAAAACTTTAAATTCTTTATTTTTGGCGTTCGGATACACGCCCAAAATCTATTATGCATGGATTTTATTTTTTCATATGGAGCTTGACAGGAAAAATCCGAAAAAGTGGATTTTGAACCTACATCCGAACGCAGCTTCAAATATTTTGTCATCCAACTTCAATATTCGACATACCTGATTAAAAGCGATTTGATCTAAGTTTTTATACAACATTTTTAATATTAATGTGGAAATGATGAAGAAAAAATATGCGCAGAAATGTGACATCACCTTTGTATGAATCGCAAAAAGTACGCAAATAAATGATTAAAACAGAAAATCGCCAAATGAAAAACTGAGTACACAGTTTCTCTACCGTGTATTTCCCTAGTTTCATGTGTATATGGTCTTGTTCAGGTATTTTATATTACTATACATGACCCACTCATGAAACATTTTAAAGTTTAGCTACCGATTACTTTGACATTGAAAAGTAGAATAAGATTCATTTTTATTTTCAGGTTTATGTTTGACATTTGCAAAATGGGACGAACAAAATTTGGAAATCTTAAAAACTTACTTCCAAAGTAATGTTTCTTTAACGCAAAATGTAAGACATTTATGTGGAAAATCGTGTTTTCAGATGAAGCGGTGGCGGCATCATTGGGCCATGTACTGATAAATTGGGTTGATCGGATGAGGTACTGCGAGCCAGTCGTAATAGTCACATGAATGATATTGTGTTCCATTATTAAATGACAAAGTTCAACCTATAAAAGCAGAAATTTGAAAAAATAATCAGTACATATATGAAGCGGTGGTATACTTGTGGAATCTAAGTGAATGCTAAAATTTTAAATAAAATAAAAAACACATGCATGTCCAAACACCCCGGAGAAACCGTATTTCTCTCTCCTGAGCGGTCCGACCAGTCCGCTGGTACATCTGCAGGCGTTGAACCCGATGACGCACAGTAGTTCAGAATCAAAATCCATCGGCCAAAATTCAATAACTTTTGTTCCATTTTTGCGTTCTGTAAAAAATCAAAATTAGACAAGGAACCGTAGATTATTTTGAAATATTACCATTGAAAAACGGCAAATCGGATATATTTTAGAAATCGGCCCAAAGTGTCTACTTTTCGTAATTTTTGATTTTAAAGAAAATTAAATTTGTTATATTTTTGTTTTTATGTTTTTTTACGTATTTGTTCATAATGATAAGAAAAAAATTATATTTTTTTTTGTATTACAGATTTTCACGTTATTCAGATTTTGAAAATTGAAAAAAAAATATATTTTTTTTAATTTGTCGACTGTTTCTCTCACATTTTAAGATATTTTGCACACAATTTTTATTAGAAGCTGTGGTCTCTTAGCTTTCTTATGACGTCAAAACTATTTTTGTGCCAAATATAGTTTTTTTTAAATATCCTTTTTGAACAAATGTCTGATTTTGGACCAACACAACTTTTTTATACCCTACACCACTTCGTGTACTAGGGTATTATAAGTTAGTTTTCCGCCAAATGTTTGTAACACCAAAAACTAATCGAGCTAGACCCACCTTTAAGTATACGGATCAGCTTAGAATCACCAGCTGAATCGATGTCTGTCTGTCCGTCCGTCTGCTGTCCATCTAAGCTTGTTCGCACTCTACAGGACGCAATTGCTGTCCGATTATCATGAAATTTGGCAGAAGTTACTTCTTTGGCCAAGGACGATTGGCATTGAATTTGGGGGAAATCGCTTCAGATTTAGATATAGCCCCCATACAAATGTCGCTCCCGATTTGACCTTTTTCCGCTCTAGAAACCACATATTGTGCCCGATTTTCTTTAAAATTTTCACAACACTTTATAATCGAACTAGAAACACCTATGATGAAAGTGGGTAAGATCGGTTCAGATTTAGATATAGCCCCCATACAAATGTCGCTTCCGATTTGACTTTTTCCGCTCTAGAAACCATATATTGAGCCCGATATTTTTTAAAATTTGCACAACATTTTATAATCGAACTAGAAACACCTATGGTGAATGTGGGTAAGATCGTTTCAGATTAAGACATAGCCCCAATACAAATGTTGCTCCCGAATGTTTAACCGATTTTGGCCAAAATTTACATATTACATTGTGAAAGGGGGTCACATCATTACAGGTTTCAATATACCCCCAGAGAAATGTCCTTTCCGATTTAACATTTTTTGTCAAACAGATACATTTACATAATTCAAAAATCCTTCCCGATTTCACTTTTTTACCGAATTGAATTGTAATGAGATAGAAAGTGGGGTGTATCTATAGTCGGCTCCGTCCGACTTTAGGCTTTCCTTACTTGTTTGGGAGATGTCCATATGTCCATACTCTGCTCTATTACAGTTCTAGAAAATACATCTTACATCGGATCTTCATCAAATTTTGCACATCATTCTATGTTTCAACTAGGTATACCTACCGTGAATGAGAAATATATAGGCACATGTTTTGGTACAGGTCTCAAGTGTTGTTATAGGCCCCCTTCAAATGTCCGTCCGATTTATCCTATTACCGCTGTGTAATTTGTTATTGTCTTTGGATCTTTATCAATATTTCCAGATCATGTTATATTTACTTTACTCGGAATATCTGCTGCAAAATTGGATCAATTACTTTATTATTTACCATATTCATTAAATTTGTCTAAAGATGAATTTATAGTAACTGCATAATTTATATGAACTACATAAAATTGATTCCATGAAATACCTGTGTTTAGTAATCAAAGCGAGGTATTTACAGGGAGTGGTGTAGGGTATTATATTGTCGGCCCCGCCCGACTTTAGCATTTCCTTACTTGTTTTCTTTCAAAAGCCTTTAAAGAAATTTATACATATTTGGAAAGGTTGAAGGGTTACCCGTTTTTGTGGGGTAACTTTTGCCTGCACCCTTGGAAGATAGGATACATTTCGTGCGAAAAGTCAGATTTTTTAGTTCCAAAACGCAATTTACTCATTTTCTTCTCATTATCTTCTGAAAAGTAGGTACGCAGTTAAAAAGGTGAGTAAATTTCCTTTATTCTCACGCTAAATTGTATAACAATCGGAGTGAATTGATTCCTTAACTCCTTTTGAGAGTTATCGTGTACACCAGCCAGACGGACGGACATGGATCAAACAACTTAAAAAATTGTGAAACGGATTTGGTCAAAACATACTTGGCGTCTTAAGTCACTCCTTCAATGCGTTACACTCTACTCTGTAGAGTGAGGGCATACTAATTTTCGTGCATATTACAGATTTTCACTTTTTTAGAACTTCGTACGATCATTTTAAGATATATTGCAAAATTAAATGAGAAAAAAAGAAAAATTAAAAAAAAGTGAAACCGTGGTATGTGGTGTACTGTTGGGTACCAAATAGTCGGTCATACAGCTTTGAATGTAATTAAACATTATTGCATATTGCTTTTGTATAAGTGTACATTACTGTTGATGTTCCACTGTAAAACGTCAAAGCGTATCATAATCAATTCACAGTAAACTCCTCGTTGCAGCATTACAACACGTGGTACCGTAGACAGCAAAACATGGTCAAATCGTTGTCATGACACTCTAGGCGTAGTAGCTCCATATGTTTTTTGCACTGTCCAAAAATCGACTAAGACTCATTGTCAGACTGTGTCAATGTTCGGTGTATATGTGTGATCAGTTTCAGTAGCATAATTTTTCAATCAATGTTTTGGTGGTGCTGCTTTTTTGCATCGTCATCCCAAAATGTTTGTAATCGATACATGATCGTGACCAAAACGCCAACATGAAAAGAAAGGCGGAGTGAGTGAATCTCTGCCAAAATTGGGAGACACCACAGCCGTGCAAAAACTGCCATACAAATCAAACAAAAAACAGACAAATCTGCAGCCAAACAAGTTGATCGCTTTTTTCATTTCTTTGTTTGTTGCACAAATTTCACGCTCTACCACCGAAAAAATTCCAAAATTGTGTTTTTCACAGAGTAGAGACTGACTGAGAAATTAGGTGAATTCATGACAGCAACGGCACCAAGTACCTCACAGCCACTGCCTCCGCCGCCACAACGGGTAGAGGGAAGGAAGGCCAAGACGTCACATGGCCGGGCCAAGTGCAAATGGAGTGCGTTTTTTCATGTCGGCGGTATTTGCGATTGCATGTTTGTCATCTGTTTTTGGCATTGTTCGCTGGCAACATTTTATGGACACATTTTCGTCGGCTGTTGCAATGCATGTTTGTCATTGATTGTGTGTGGATGGAGTTTTTGGCCCGGTATGTTGTTTTCGACTTTGAAATGAAAGTGTTCTTGTTGGCTTGTCTGGTATTTCAGTACGACCACGAAGCACAGTGGGGCAGGCTGTATTAAAGATGTAAATCGTCGTTTTCCCCAAAAGTATAAATTTCCAAATAATCATTTATCTAGTCTATCCAGTTCGAATCATATACGCACCAATTTTTATGATTCTAACTGTAGCCATTTGATGAGATAATGAAAGAGTACTCAGTACCAAATGTATCCCTTTTTGCCCATTTTGACTCTAAAAAATTGAATATCGAAAAATCTCTTTATTTATTATACCCTCACTCTACAGAGTAGGAGGTTATATATCATTTGGGACACAAAAAAAGTGTAACGCATTGAAGAAGTGACTTAAGACCCTAAGTATGTTTGGACCCAATCCGTTTCACGACTTTTTAAGGAGTTTGAGCCATGTCCGTCCGTCCGCCCGTCTAACTGGCTGGTATATACGATAATTCTCGAAAGAAAATTAAGGAATCGATTCAAACTTTGCACATCGTAATATTTTTCCCAAACTTAGTTTAAGTTCGAAGATGGGCGAAATTGCCACGCCCCTTCTGGTACCTCCCACACAAATAGCCCATATTCCAATGTTAAATTAAAACCCATTCAACTTCCACATGAATATTTGGAATCCGCTATATTTTGGTATTTGGTAATGTTTTTATAATCACTTTATGTGTACTAAGTATGGCGTATTTTTCCACGGCCCTTCTAGTACCTCCCACACAAATCATCCTTTATTACGTAAAATTATAGCTGTTATAACTGCTATACAAATTATCAGAATACTGTGAAATTTGATATCTAGTAATTATTTAATAGAAGATACATACACTTGAAATATGGGCAATATAGTCACACCCCTTCTAGTACCTCCCACACAAAGTCGCATAACCTTTGGTTACAATAACACCGACGTAACATCCATACGGGTATTCATAATCAGTTGCAATTTGATATTTGAAAATGTTTTTATAATCGCTTTAAACCTAAAAAATATTTATGCTTTAGCCACGCCCCTTCCTGTACCTCCCACGCAATTATCTCTATCCTAGGTAATATTAAATCCTTCATAACGTATGTACTGGAATCCACTATGACTTGATATTAGATCATGTTTTTACAATTGTTATACAAATGTGGAGGCTGGGGCCATGTGACACGAACTCCTAGTACATTCCACATAAATTATCCTGCTCTACGTTAAATTTCGTATATACCGTATATATATTCTCTGAGAGTGAGGGTATATATAAGTCGGTTTAGCCGACTGACGTTTTCTTACTTGTTTTTATTTGTCTGTTCTACGCAACCAGAGTGAAGTATAAACCGATTTTCATTATTCTAACTGCAGTGGTTTTATAGGTACCATTTTTATCCCCCTTCGCCCCGTTTTCCCTAAAGGTACATATAGCGAAAAAAAATTTTAAATTTTTACAAACGGAATGAAAAACTTAGTATAACCCACACTATGGTGGAGGGTATATAAATATAATAAATCCGAAAGTACGGTTACCTTGAATTATTTCAAATAACCAAAAACTCATAATTTATTTGTGTTTTAATTTTGAAAACATTATTCATGCCCGCCTATTTACTGGCCCTCCGAACCGATATTGTCTACAAACAAAACAAGAAAAAGTAATGTATTCTTGGACGACATTTCATATTCTTTTTGTCACTTTCCTCTGAGCCATCGCCTTTGCAAACATATTAATTTATTACTTGATTTAATCTACTCATTAAATAACGACCGCCCCAATGTGCGGTGCTGGTTGTTGCTGTTTGGTTGCTTTTTTGGTGGCATGTAAGCAATCATGCGCATTATTTGTTGCTAATCTTATGTTGACAATCTTTATAATTCCTTTTCAGAGAGAAAAAAGCACAACAACAACGAAAGCCAACAAAACAACTACAGCCACAAAATAGTTTTGGTCAAGATGTGTTAACTCTGTTTTAGGACAAAAGTGCATCGTGTTGAAAATTTCACTCTCTAAAAGCAAAAGTAAATGTTGTCACAAGCAAACAACTAATACACGAAGAACTGTCAAATGAGTTAGAAAGAAATGCCCAAAATATGTGATCTTAAGGATTGGGGCGTGTTTACGGTGACATAGACGAGAATGACATACTTTTTTCGGTGCGTTTTGGATGTAACTGGTGTACTTGGGAGAGAATATTACTCATATTAGGTTTTATAGGTTCAAAACAGAAGTGTAAAGGTTCCATGCTTAAAATTGAAATGAAATATTTATAAGTAGAAAATATTTAATTGTCAATAACCAAAACTTAGCTCAATGCAATAGGACCTTCTAAATCAAATTTTTTAATTTTTGCAATGCAGCAATGTAAAGAGTTTAATTTATGTAATTTTACATGTTTTATTTCTATACCTTCCACCTTAGGTTGGAATGTACAGATGTGGTTAATAAAATAGCAGTGGCGACATAAATAATGTCGGCAGAGAAAAATATTAGTTTTACTTCGAAGACCTTAGAACTTTTTGAAAAGAGGTATTGTGCGATTCTTAACCTGGCTTTAGATAAAAAAATAATTTTTTTGTAATTTTGAGATTAAGCCTTTAGAACCATTTATATCAAAAATGAGACCAGTCAAAAATAGCAGTTTGCAACACCGTGAAAGCTTACCACATAAAACATTTAAATTCTATGATAATCGATCGAGATGCGCTAGGGGTTCAAATATTTCACAAGAGATTTGAAATATTTCCACGGTTAGGAGGAAGAAATCCTCTAACAAGGAAAATAATCCCTCCTAGCAAAAAACATTTTTTTGCTAATTTTTCTTCTAAAATAAAGGTCATCTGTTATTATAAATTAAAATTCTAATTTTATTTCCAGAATTAAGAAGTACATTTATTAAATTACTATTTCCTTAATTTATTGAAAATGTAAAATAATCAAATATTTTTCTCTTACGTTATTGATGATAGGGGAAAAGTGATAGAATGGGAACAAAAATGGTACCAGCCACACGGCTGTAGCTAGAATCACGAAATTACCTTTTTATATTCTTCTGACTATTTAAACTTGTATAATAATGAAACAAATAAAACATCACAATCCATATAAATATTATAAATCTTTAGTGTCTTTCTGTCTGGTTGTTTGTTCCGCAATCACGCCTAAACGGCTGAACCGATTTTGTAGACTGGTATGGAAGGATAGGGGAGGGTGTGGCAAAAGCGTCCATTTTATTGATCTCGTGAATAATCAGTTTTATGTCGGATTTTAGATTTTCGTTTTGTGGGCGTGGTAAAAGTCTTTTTGAGAGCTAGCAGGCTTAAATTTGGTATACATATATTACTCATCATGAGAAAGATAAATTTGATGCCGGATTTTGGATATTCGTTTTGTGAGCGTAGTGGTTTGGCAAGAGTGATTTCGAGAGCAAGAAGGTTCAACTTATTATTCCAGTTTATTATTTCTACGCATCCTTTAAGAATGAGAAATTATACATTATTTTTTCAATGACCTCTTGACCAACTTTGTGGAACTAGAATTTGACCAAATTTTGACCCGACAAAGATTCAGCGATGGAGATTATAAATATGCAATAAGAAAGAATCATAGAGGTTAAAAGCTGTTAAATGTTTAATACTGATCGACGAATGTGTATCCGAAGCCCGGTCTATTATTATTCTATTCGATATTGAGTTTTTGCAACAGTTTTTATGCAGAGCTTTCATTTTCGAACCGCGACATGGACATGAAACTCGAACCGCGACATGGACATGAAACTCAAACAATTTCAGGAGAATAGATTTTATGTATTAATAAAATCTCATCAGAGAAAAATATTAAGGGGATCATTTGGACATACCCAAATTGACAATTGCTTCAACGACAACTATATCTCAGATAACTTTATAGGAATACTTTTGATAAAATTGAACAAAAAGAAAAACTAATTATACCATTTACATATGTAAGTAAAATATCACTTTATGAAAAATAATCATATTATTTGTTGAATAAATGTCACTACAAGGCGGGGCAAAAGTAATTTCCCAATGTTCTTTTGCTGCAATTTTTTGCGTTAAATTTTGTCATCAAAAAAAAGCTAAAGAACATTGGACGACCTTGTAAAATCCTTGTGGGAGGGTCATTATAAACTTTAAATTAGAGTCGGATATAAAAAAGTAAAATTTCTGGTTTTATTGGAAAGGTTGATCAATGTCATTTAATAGTGGAACACAATATCATTCATATGACTATCATGACTACCTCGGCAACATCATCCCATCAACCCAATTTAATACCATAAATATTGAGGGATAGTGGGAACATATTCAGCTACAGCCGTTTGGTTGGTTGTATTTCCATCCTATTTTAATGTCATAAGTATGCATTTTGAAAATCCATTATCTATCACGTACACAGTGCATCGGGAAGGCGATTCTGTCCGTAAAAGTACAAAAAAGTACGAATTTGGAAAAAACATTTTATTTTAAGTTTATGCTGTCAGATGAATGTCTACGCCGAATTCCATGACATTATCTACGGTCATTTTGTTGGTACCATTTTTATCCCTTTTTTCCATTTTACCCCTTTAAAAGTACGACTTTCGAAAATCTCTTTATTTTACGTATTTTACGCAAAAATTCATTCATCTTTCTAGCTGTAGCCGTTTAGCTGGTACCATTGTTATCCCTCTGTTCCCATTACATCCCTTGATAGCACGAATTGGGAAAAAACCTTTTGATATTTGTCAGAGGAATGCATACATCGTATTTTATTATTTTAGGTGTTGCCTTTGGTTGGTACTATTTTTATCCCTCTATGCCAATTTTACCTCTTAAAAGTATGAATTTGGAAAAAAAATCCCTTTGTAAACAATCGGTAAAGTTTTGGAGCGCTAGCTTCACTTTGGACGTTATATTTGTATCTGATTAATCAAATACAGACTGTAAAGAAATTTGAAGGAATTTGCTTCTTATTCTGAGCTGAGTCTTTCCATCAAAAATTTCACAAGTTTTTCAAAAATGTATTACCTAATTAAATCATAAATTTTATAAACGCCACCCTGTATATTAGCTTAAATGTAGAGTTACTAGAGTGTAAACAATCGTGTATATCTACATTTTTGCCAATATTTTAAAAATTACTGGCGAATGATGTTGTATACCATTTTAAAGGTACTTTCAATTCTTTTTAAATAAAATATTGATGGGTCTCGTACACAAAACTAATTCAGAGATATAATCATATATATGTCTATGGCTAATCAAAAACTGTGCTAAAATAAAATGACAATTTTTGGAGTTTGCCGAAAAATGCTGACGAGATACTAATTCCACCATAAACCACAACCTCAAACGAAAACTTTCGCATTTACACTTTGAGTCAAGTTGAGTCATACATATAACTTTTGGTCCACAATATTTATAGATTATGTTCTCTACAAATCACAAAATTACAATACCTATGAATACTTACAAGACCACAATAATCATAAAATGTTAAATATAATTTTTCAACTACTAACTCTTGCCGTCAATTTTCATAATATAGTCACTTTATTATTTTCTTTTTAAGTCTTAATTTTAATTAATCTGTAAAACTGCTTTATATCAAAATTAATCCCACTTTTTTGAACCACAAAGTTTAAGTTCCATTCAGGCTTGTGGTGTTGCCACCTAATTTTCTCCAGTATATTTTCTTGATTGCTTGGAGTGTTGCCATAAAGAAAGTATATACACATTTACCACTTTCCAATTTTAATTTTTTTGAATTTCTGCCAAAAAAATGGATTTGGGACCATAGTGCGTTGGACTATTATTTGTGGGGTGCCCGAGGCAGCCATTTGAATGAAATTATTTTCCATTATTAACCGGAAGGATTGCACTTTCAAATAAAAAAAGGAATTTGAGAAAATATTCAGTAGTTTTTTTATTTTAAAAAAGCTATAAAAGTTGCGTTACTGACTATCTGACTGACGTATCATTGACCAGCCCCCAGACCAAACGGCTGAAGCCAGGGTTATGAAATTTTCAGGGTAGTTCCGAAATATGACGCAGACGTCGACTAAGAAAGGGTTTTCGTACTTTTAGGGGGTAAAATGGGACAAAAAGGGATAAACATCGAAACTTCGTCCTGACTAAACGGCAGTAGCTAGAAACATGAATTTCGGTGTGTTCCTTGCAATGTCCATGCAGACGAGCTACAAATAGGGATATTTCG
Source organism: Polietes domitor (assembly GCA_947397865.1). Taxonomy (NCBI): domain Eukaryota; kingdom Metazoa; phylum Arthropoda; class Insecta; order Diptera; family Muscidae; genus Polietes; species Polietes domitor. The sequence goes on along the minus strand of OX377618.1, from coordinate 216,719,768 downwards.
AAATTTGTACTTTTAAGGGAGGAAAGAGACAAAAAGGGATAAAAATGGTACCAATTAAAGAATTGCAGCTAGAATCGTGAAAATCGGTATTTAAATTTCTCTGACAACGTAGACTTGCAATATAAATTGATTTTTCGAAATTTGTACTTATAAGGGGTGAGCCGGACAAAAAGTATAAAAATGGTACCAACTAAAGTATTGTGTAAGTTCTTCTGACCACGTAGAAGCGCAGTAAAATTGGATTTTTCGAAATTTGTACTTATAATAAGTGAGCGGGACAAAAAGGTATACAAATAGTAGCAACTAAATTATTATAGCAAGAATCGTGAAATTTGGTATGTAAATTCCTCTGACCATGTATAAGCGCATTAAAATTGGATTTTTAAAAAATTGTACTATTAAGGATTACGAGGGACAAAAAGTAATAATAATGGTACTAATTTAAGTATTCCTCTGTCAATGTAGAAGCGCCATGGATTTTTTCGACATTTATACCTATAAGGTGTGAGCGGGACAAAAAGGGATAAAAATAGTACCAACTAAAATATTGCTGATATAGTCGTGAAATGTGGTGCGTAAATTCATCTGACAACGTAGACTTGCAACATAAATTGATTTTTCGAAATTTGTACTTTTATGGATTACAGATAGAATCATGAAATTTAGTATGTAGATTCGCCATCAAAATGATTTTTTTTTTTCGAATAAAAGGCTCTGCGATAGTAATTTTTTGTTAAAAACTGGGTACAAAATGATAAAAAGTATATATACGAAGGGAGTTCAGCTAAAACAGTGCACATCGACAAGCACATTCCTTTGACTGTATATGAGTGCTATGTTTCCAATTTACTATTTTAGAAAAGAAAATCAAATACATACTATCCTAAAACAGAGACCGATAAAACTAATAACAAATACCTGGCTTTTACGCGTGCGAAGCAGCGGGTACTGCTAGTTAATCATAATCATATGAACAATATTTGATGGACCACAATGATGCAACTCCAAATTGCACGTATTTTATCCGTTAATTGATATTAAAAATTCCGCCTAGCATCCCAGCATTATTTATACGTATAGCATAAATCTGATAGGAAAACATTTTTCATTTGGTATCTTTGCGATTTACATTCCAGGAAGAACATGTTAACATTGCATTTAGCAAACACAAATCTAACGACGCCAGATTAAATGTAGGTGGAGTTACAAATCGATGTTGGAATACTAACACCAAATCTCACGTATAATGCGATTTTCTATTTAACATTTAACAATCTGCTTTGAATTCTTAACAAAGTACCAGCGATTTCCTCGGCGATTTAAGCCACCACCACAGTTGGGACAGTTGGTCACCGGCAACTGAGTCAAAGTCAAAAACTAAAGCAGAGCAAATTCAAAGGCACAGCACAAGCCGAGTAGGTACTTTTAATATTTTAAAATGCTAAAATAAACACTGCAGAAATTAGATTGCAGCGATGCACGTTTCCAGATATGATGCGTTTCTGTTGCACATTTCTTCGTTAGTTGTAGTTGCTTAGCTGGCTGGCTGGCTGGTGCAGCTCTGTGGTCTTCAATAGCGTTTGTGTGACGTTTTGTATAATAAATGCGATGTGGGCATGAGTTGCATATTTTCTTAGCGTTGCTTAGCGGTGCCGTTGCCAATTTCATTCGGTCTTGTGGTTTTTTGTGTTGTGAAAATAGTTTGGAAAAAGTGCTTTTCATTTGCAGATTAAACTGGCATCATCCTCATCACAGTCATGTCGTGTCATGTCAAAAATATTAAATAAAAACTGAAGAAGCGAACGAGTCTGAAATGTTGATATTTCTCATATTTCTTTGCGATTATAAGCGAGCTTATAATGTGCTACAATTAACACTTGAAAACACCATCAAAGAGGTTTTCCTGCCGTATTTAAGAGGATAAAATCTCGTTAAAATCGCTCGTAATGAATGCAATTTAGTTCGTCATGGTCGTAGTTCAAGGAACTCGCGCAACACGCCAATTGCCAAGAGAAAATGGAGTGGGACTTGACCGCGGCTGGAGAAAACCATCGAGAAGATATAACCCGGATGGTAATTAGGTGGGACAGTTGGCAAAAGACATGATTTTGTCAAATACTCATGTTCCATAGTAATAAGTAGGGGCAATAATGTCATAAGGCGATTTGTAAGAAACTTACGTCGATATATGTTAGTTCAGGAAAACCTTAGATGCATATTAGGTCATATCTATAAGAGATCACTTGTTGTTTGGCAACGAAAACAAGTAAGGAAAGGCTAAAGTCGGGAGGGGCCGACTATATGATACACTCCACTTTCTATCCGAATACAATTCAATTTGGTAAAAAAGTGAAAACTGAAAGAATTTTTGTATGTTTCCTAATCATAGGCTAATATGACCTAACTAATTGGTCAAATCAAGAAGAATATTTGTACTGGGGCTATATCCAAACATGGAATGAAGTGACCCACTTACATAATAGGTTCTTCCAGTATAACGTGTTATGCTCAATTTGAAGAAATTCGGAAATTCGGGCGGAAAAATCAAACCGGGAGCTATATATAAATCTGAACAGATCTGAATCATTTTCACCCTGTGTGTTTCTAGTGGAAATATAAGATATTTTGCCAAATTTGAAGAAAATATGTGGTTTCTAGAGCGAAAAACTCAAATTTGAGCAAAATTTGTATGGGAGCTATATAGAAATCTGAACCGATCTAACTTATTTTCGCATTGGGTGTTTCTAGTTGAAATATAAGACGTTTTGCCAATTTTGAAGATCTGCTAAAATATGTGGTTTCTAGAGCAGAAAAAGACAAATCGGGAGCAAAATTTGAATGGGAGCTATATATAAATCTGAACCGATCTAACTATTTTTTACCATACGTGTTCTTAGATTAAATATAAGATGTTTTACCAAATTTGAAGATAATCTGATAAAATATGTGGTTGCTAGAGCGGAAATACTCAAATTGAGAGCAAAATTTTTATGGGAGCTATATATAAATCTGAACCGATCTAACATATTTTCGCATTGGGTGTTTCTAGTTGATATATAAGACGTTTTGCCAAATTAGAAGAAGATCTACAGCAGAAAAAGTCAAATCTGGAGTGAAATTCGTATGGGGGCTTTAAATCTTTTGAAGAATTCAATTTTGAAGAAAATCTGTTAAAATATGTGGTATCTAGAGTGAAAAGAGTCAAATCGGGAGTGAAATTCGTATGGGGGCTATATCTAACTCTGAACCGATTTTCTTCAAATTAAATAGCGTTCGTCCTTATCCCGCTTCGTTGTGCAAAGTTTCGTTTGGTTCTGTCTACAATTGCGACCTGTATAGTGATTACAAGAATAGAGGGACAGACAGACAGACGGACATTGCTAAATCGATTCAAAAAGTGATTCTAAGTCGATCGGTATAATTAACAATGGGTCTATCTAGGTTCCTTTTTGGTGTTACAAACAAATGCACAAAGACATAATACTCTCGTGGAGTGTATAAATATAAAATACCCCAAATCAATCATATTTTTTAAGATTTCTGCCTTTTTAAATGCATTTACAGTATTGTTTTGATATATATATATGTATATGATCCTTGCCCTAAATTAAATTATTTGAATTCAAAGTAATAATAGTGAAACATCTGTCCCGGATTTCGGAACAGATAAATGACCTTATGGGAACGCGGTACACATAATAACATTTTTAGTACAATTTATTTATAAAAATGATAATTACAAAATTCAGTACAAGAAAAACAGCAACTTAAAAATATTAAAAAAAACTATTTTTACAGGAAGCTTAGTTTGATTTTATAATTTGAGAGGTGTGTCTCCACAAACTGAAATCCTAATGTGCATTTCACGGGAGAAAAACTATAGACTTTACTAATAATTAAAATGATAACAGCGCCCCACGGGTTTTAGAAGTCTCCGACAAAAACATTGACCCTAACCAGAAAATTACATTATAAACATTTTTCCATTAATAAATTGAATATGATTACAGATTATGTTTAAAAAATCTACAGAGGAGGAAACATGTGCAGCACGTGTAAAAATTGTCGCGGATGCTTTGGGATTATTAAATCTAATCATTCAGAAATGCCTATGAAACGGTTGCGGCATCTATAAATGCCCTTAAATAGTATAGGAACACATTTACCAACATTTGGAAATATATTGCGTATTTTGCCAAAAATATCATTTCCTTATAGCTTATAAGAATTTCGAATCATAAAAAAATAAATATTTATTACCCAGTAAATGATAATCGGTCATGTTCTGACAACCGCACGATTTTAAATCGCATTGTTTTTGCGAATATTACTGCAAATTTTTGGCAGATTTAAAAGTCTTCCACTAGCTAAAGTAGTAAATTGCCTCTTGATTTGAATGGAGTTTCTGAATTTGTTTATAATTATTAGGGATGTTTTTCTTCAAGCCTAGTTAAAAATATGCGATTAATAAAGAGTTAATTTGTTACTCAAAATAAAAAATATTTTTCTAATTGTGGGTAATTAAAAAACAATAAAAATAGTTGTTTTAAAACAAATATTTTTATGGGCATTTTTGGACCATAAGTTCCGTTTATACTGGACAGTTATCCAGGCTAAGTTAACACATTTTAATATAATATTATTTTTATAACCTCCACCTCCAGGATGGGAGTATATTCACTTTCATTTCCTGAAATATTCAACGGAGACCCCATAAAGTATATATATTCTGTATCCTGGTAAAATTCTAAGACGGTTTAGCCATGTCCGTCTGTTTGTTGAAAGCACGCTAGCTTCCGAACGAAATAAGCTGGGAGGTTGAAATTTTCAGTAAATGTGTCTTATGGTTGCAGATCGGTTGAAATTGAAAGTGGGCGAAATCGGCCCAGAGGAAAACTATTTTCCCTAAGAAGGACTGAAAATAACCCTAATATTTAGTTTATTTAAGTTTTTTTTTTTTGAAAATTTCTTATTTTTATACACCTGAAATTTATTTCGTACCTTCCTCTAGTAACGTGTAATCACCAAAAAGTGATAATATTTAGCGGGTTAAATGGGACAAAAGAGATAGAAAAGGTACCAATTATACGACAAAAGCTAGAAACTCGGTGAAATTCGGTGTTACATCCCTATAATTACGTATACACGTAAAATAGAGAGATTTTTCGAATTTTTTACTTTTAAGCGATACAATTCGATAAATGGTGCCAACCAAACCGCTGAAGTTAAATCATGAAATTCGGTGTATTTGATTATAAGCCGATCTGTATAATAAACGATGGGTCCATCCCGTTTCCTTTTCGGTGTTACAAACAAATTATGGTGGGTATTCATATTAGAGCGACTATCGGAAGAATATGAAAAGTAACCCGCTCAAAATGAAGATTGATAAGTTTTCTGATTTTTTCCTAAAATATTTCACTTTATGCTACTTTTCGATGTTGATTTTAAAAATGATATGACGTTCTTCCATCTCATCTCCGAATTTATTTAAAAACTGGCACTGTATTTACGTCTGCATTTTATCGGTTTTATATTTATTGAAAAAGTGTTGATAAAAGATGCTTTCTATAAAAAATAAACAAACTATGTACATTAGTGTGGGTCGGAAAATGAATCTTGTGTTTCGGAAAAACATCAAAGGACTAAATTTATTTTTGATGGTCTGCTATTAACAGCGGATATTGTTTTCTGTCTGCTGATACTTTTTCTGTCATTACAAAAATTGTTCTGCTATAACAGCAAATTATGTGCAATTTCGCTTCAGCAGCTTTGTTAAAAATTGTTGCTGTTAATTAAAATTAAAAAAAGACCTAGCGCTAGTCTTATATTTTATATTCAACTGGCTCTTAGTGGATGGATGGATGTGTTTAAGATATTCGTTTTCTCTAAATTATATTCGATGATACCTATATTGACCTGATAGGTAAGAAAACATGGTAGATAGCCTATGGTTTGATATATTGACCTGATAGGTAAGAAAACATGATAGATAGCCTATGGTTTGATAGACTATAACTCAGAAATTTCTGATAGACGTGAAAAATGTTTTACACCGAGTTTTTCATAATGACAAAATAATCTGATGTTAGTGGTAACAGTCAGTTACTGCTATCATCTATACTTATATCCATTATGCATACATATATATATATATACATATATATATAGTCTGAAACTTCAGTTCAAATAATGATATGTTCACTAAAATATTGAAGGTCATGAAACTATCATAAAGCAGAAATTTGGTACTATGAAGAATAAGAATAAGTATTCCAAGTCTGGGTCATTTGGAAGGGTTCGTCGAAAGGGATAATTAGTAGCGTTACGTGAATGTATAACACATTGAGTTCCGAATATTAGTCCGTTTTAAATTAATGTATATATATCCCTATTCAACACTATACAGTCAAATTTCTATTAGAATTGGTAATTGGAACCATGCCATAAAAGAGAGTTTTTTTCTGGAACTTCTAACCATTTCGAAGACCAAAAACCAGCACACGAAGAAATGTCACATACCACAGTAAAAATACAAAAAAAAAATCACAAACCCTACAAATAAACAACAGCAATTACATGACTCCAAGAAAAGAGATTCAACAACAGCAGCAGAAGCAGCAGCCACAACTGCAACAACTACTTAATGTTAAGTTAACAATTGTTTTTAAGAAGAAGATTTTCCTTTTGGCTAATCTTGTATGAATCGTTTTCTGTTTTCTGTGTTTGGTTTTTTGCTGTCCAGACAAAGCAAATGCTACTAATTGCGTTAAAAAATGCTAACCACGGCAATGTAACGCATTTAAATTCGAGGGGGTAGACAAACGAACGGACGGGCATGGTGAAAACCATAGCAGAAGATGTCTTACAAAAACCGCAACAACGACAAACGGACAAAAGTGATATCAAATCATCTGCTGTGGAAAACGTGTGTATTTTACAATAATTTTTATAAAGTTTATGTACATTTGGAGTGAAAAGAAAACAAAACAACAACAAAAAACAACAGCCCACAGCAGCAATAAGCAACAACTACAAATTGGAACATTAGTTTTTCGGCCTCGGTCTGCTGTTCTGTTTAAATATTTGAACACAGTCAAGAGAGCCATAGGGTCAATGCCGCATTTAACTTTGGTGCCATGAACTGCTAAATGACCAAGCGAACTACTTTGTTCAGATTTAATATGAACTGTAATTGACTAATCCAAAATAGAAAACTTTTATTTGTTTAATAAATGAATACAATTCCGAGTTTTATAAAAAATAATTTTTCGCAAAAAAATACTTTTTTACCTACAGGAAGACATCAAATTCCACTTTTTTTTAGAAAAAAAAAACAATGAAAGTGTACCCATGTTGTATCGTTGGCCTTTTTAGTTTTAAATGTTTGTTGTTTTAGTTCGGCTAAAGGCTTATATTAAAAAAACTGGTGTTATTGTATTAATTATTTATATCCCAATATTTCAATTGAAATCATCAATCATCTTCAGGGGTATCTGTACAAAATTATAAACATTACAATTTTACGTAAAAAATAGTACACAATAATTACAAACACGTAAGCAATAATTACATTTATAAAAAAATTACAGAAGTCCGAGTTGTTTTACGTGATTTCGTCAACTGAAGTCAGATTCGATCGTCTGTATTTGTCTACTGTATAGCGCATTTCTCTGTGTCAGATTTGTAATTGCGTTTTTTGTTGGTAGGAACGTCAATGATGTGTAACATTTCGAGAGTGTGTGTATCTCTTGCTATAATTTTCCTCTTCTGTCAGTATCTCAACTTTGTTAAAATTGGGGTATGTTCAGTAATTGTACAGTGGGCTGCGAGTGTAGTCTGCTTCAAAGGTCTATTAAATGCGTTATGCTTAGCCTTATCAGAAGAGAGTCTTGTTTTTAGTTTAGTCTTTGTAGTGCCGACATATACTTTCTGACATAAGTCGGACTTATCCCTATTGCATTCAGTCTTATAAACTACATTAGATTTTTCCCCGATTTCCAATTTTGTCTTCATCCTATTAAATAAGTTGTTAACAATATTGTCTGTTCTGCTAGGTCTTTGTCTAGCTTATAATGTTTCAATCTTTCTGAGAAACCCAGCACATATTTCACAGATTTGTATATTTTCTGTTTCCTTTCATCCCCGTCTACATTCGTCATGTTATGTCTACGTTTGATTAGGTATTCTATTGTTCTTAGTGAAAAGTCGTTTTTCCTTAAGATATATCTAATTTTCTTAAATTAAACTGGGTATCAATTTTATATAAGACCATGTTAATACAATTTTTTGCTGTATTGATTATCACTGGATGTTGGTTGTGGTACCAATCTAGTTTGAGCTGATAACATTGTCTAATTACTAGCGAATCCAAATATGATAGTTTGATGTCACGTTCATCCTTAAATTTTATTTGTCTTCCAAAAAAGTTCTGGATTTCGAAGAGATTCTTCAATGTAATTTTTTTAGAACGACAAAAATATCGTCAGCATATTCTGTTTTTATACCCTCCACCTCCAGGATGGGGTATATTCATTTTGTCATTCCGTTTGTAACACCTTGAAATATTCATTGGAGACCCCATAAAGTATATATATTCTGGGTCGTGGTAAAATTCTAAGATGATATAGCCATATCCGTCTGTTGTCTGTTGAAAGCACGATAGCGGCCGAACGAAATGAGGTAGGAGGTTCAAATTTTTACTAAATGTGTCTTATCGGTTGGGATTGAAAGTGGACGAAATCGACCTAGAGGGAAAAATTTTTCCCTCACAAGGACTGAAAATACCCCTGATATTTAGAGTATTTCAGCATGTTTTTTGAACATATTAGCTTGTATTTACTTGATTTTTGCAACGCGCATTCCCTTTATAGCATAAAATTGCACCATAGAGTGATTTTTATTTGTAGGGGACGAAATTGGACAAACAGGGATAAAAATGGTACCTATCAAACGACAACAGATAGAAACACGAAATTTGGCGTGTACATTCCTCTAATAGAGTAGATACATAATATAAAAGTATTTTTTCCAAATTCGTACTTATAAGGGGTTAAATGGGGATAGAGGGATAAAAATAGTACCAACCTAACGGCTGCACCTAGAATAATGAAATTCGATATATGCATTCCTCTGATTGCGTAGACACGTAAAATAAAAGAACTTTCAAAAGTTCGTACTTTTTGGGGTTCAAATGGAAAAAAGGGGATAAAAATAGTACCTACCAAATGACAGCAGCTAGAATCATGAAATTTGGAGTATACATTCCTCTGACTGCGTAGACACGAAAAATAAACGTTTTTTTCCAAATTCGTACTTTCAAGGGATACAATGGCTACAGGGAATAAAAATAGTACCAACTAAACGAATACAGGTAGAATGATGAAATTCAGTTTGTACATCCATCTAATTGAGTAGATACGTAAAATAAAGAGATTTTAGATAGTCGTACTCTTGAGGGGACAAAATTGGAAAAAGGGTACCAACAAAATGGCCGCTGATAGAATCATGAAACTCGTTGTATACATTCCTCTGACTGCATAGCCACGTAAACTATTTTTTTTTAATTCGTGCTTTATTTTGTTGCTTTTACGACAAAAAATAGTAGAATCATGAAGTTGTCTTATACTGGGTACGTGAGAGATAGTATTTTCAAAATGTATACTTTTGAAATTAAAATAGGATGGAAATACAACCAACCAATCGACTGTAGCTGAAACTACACTCTCTATCCCCCAATATTTAGGGTATTTATGATTCCTCCTTTATATTTACTTTATGAATTGAAGTATTATATCCATTATATATATATATATAGTATATAACTATTGTTAGCCTTGGCTTATTAATTAAATTTCTTATTTTCATACAGTTAAAATTTGTTGCGGACATTCCTCTTGTAGCTTGGGAGCACCACAAAGAAAATAAAAGTTTTAGCGGGCGAAATGGGACAAAATATGGTACCAATGATACAACAACAGCTAGAATAATGAAATTCGGTGTGTACATCCCTCTAATCACATAGACATGTAAAATAGAGGGATTTTTCGAAATTATTACTTTTAAGGGATATAATTGAAAAAGAGGGATACAAATGGGACCTACCAAACCGCTGAAGTTGAAATCATGAAATTCGATGTATACATTCCGACTCTAAAAAGGTTTTTTTTTCGAAATTTGTACATTTGTGCGGAGCATGGAGCGAATGGGGATATCTTTAAAATGTATACTTTTCTTAACACTTTGTCTGTATCTGAAAAGGCTTCTTTCTAATGGCGACTGACAATCGCCTAATATTTAGGCATGTTCACTTTCACAATTTCAGCATTTTATTTATATATAGTAGTCGATTTTAAACAGTGCGCATAAGTATACATTATAGTTTGAAATAGTAAACAAATATAGTAATGTGCATACAAATATCACAATTTTCGTAATATGGTACTGTGCTTCTATGCAAAGTCGACATCCTTTAATCTGCTGGTAATACTGTGGAATGCACTCCGTGGTGGAGGGTATATAAGATTCGGTCCGGCCGCACTTAACGCCTTCTTACTTGTTTTTTTTATCATTTTGTCGATTGACAGCACAAGCAATTTTTCCATAACAATTGGTGATGTTGGTGAACCCATCGGCATTCCTTTTCTTTGTTCATAAATTTTATCGTCATATTTAAAATATGTCATGTCTTTTATGCAAAAGGTCAGTATTTCTACAAAAATGTCTTTCGGTATTTGTGTGACGTACCCTTTTAATTTCAATTGTTGTAATTGCAAAATTTACCGGTATGCACGGAAATAGCGATACCACGTCAAATGAGATTAATATTTCGTCCCCTTCAATATACGTGTCGGTAATTCTCGATTTAAAATCCTTAGCGTCTTTTACATTATATCCGGAGGAGTATATCTACAATGTATCTGCATAGTCTAGTCTAGTCTAGTCATAGTCTACCTGGAGAGTTCATTGATGAACATATCGGTCGTAAATGCATTTCTTCTTTACGGATTTTAGGAAGGCCGTAGATTATTAGCGCCGTTGCTTTTATGACTTGTTAAATAACTTGTCAATCAATTGTTCTTATTTTGTAAACTTGTTGTAGTGTCCTTCTGAAATCGTCTATACGTGCATATATCCTGTAGAATTATTCTCATTTTTGACTAGAATTCTTCTTTCTCCATTGCAACCGTTTCCCTCTTGCCAACACTTAGAATTAGAATGTCATTGCATTCTTTTAGAAATTTCTGTGATTGTACCACTTTTAAAAGTGTGTAGTTTCATATTGAAATATTTTCATCTTGAACATATTTGCACAAATCTTCCTATTAATTGATTTCCAATTTAAAATACAAATTTACAATATAAATAATACAGATAATATGAAAATCGGTCTAATTACACCGTGCGATAATTTAAATATTTTTCATTACAGCTGAACTAATCCATATACACATAAAAATACAAATCGTAGAAAAGCTGTGTACTCAGTTTTCCTGTACTATTCCTTTACCTTTTTGCAGGACTTTTAATTTCCAAAGGACATATTAGTTTTAATAATTTAATTTCGTGCTGTTGAGAGTCATTCAAAGCATAACAAATGAAATAGAAGAATAACTGTTAAAAATACTTCAAATTTAAAACATTTATCTGTACTAGTTCAGCATTAACAACTATTTAATATCCCCCAAAAAAGTGAAAGTTTATTTAAAATTTTTAAATAGTTTTTAAAGATCTTATGCAGGTAGAAGTATGAAATTTTAAACGATATTATTGTCTTTCATATGATAACCTGTCTGGCTGGAAAAGTACAAAACTAAATTACTAAATCATCATATTCTTTGAAAATTAAAGGTCCTGTAAAATGAAGAAAATATCGCCAAATAAAAAACTGAGTAGTGAGTTCTTCTATATATGACGTCTAGTTTCACATTTAAATGATTTTGTTTAGCTACAAGAAGTACTGAAGAATCAGTATAGTCAATATAGTTATACCTTAAGGCATAACTATACATTTAACAATCACTTCAAAATTGTACATGACCGAGGTATCTACTTTGGATGTTTGCCCAATACCCTATAGAGATCCAAAAATTTAAATCATTGGGAAAACTACTATGCTCTAAAAAATTCTTCAAAATTACCCTTTTTATGTTTTTAAAGGCTATGTAAAAATAAATACATAATTTGCACGATTATATGCATTCATCAACGCCTTTGCGGTTATCTTTATGAATCTACTCAGAATCATCACACATTTCGTTTCTTTTAGTTTTCGTGTTACTTAAGCATTTTATTATTGTGCTGAACTAAGGCTTGTAAATTGCCACGTATCCATGGAATTATTTCCAATCTCATGGAATGCTCGCGTATCTCTAGTTAAAATAAAAAATCTCCAACAAAAATACAATTATTAACGCAGCTCTTCAAATATTGAAAAAGGTAAAGGTATGACACTAACGTCAGAAATCTTACAATTGCGCAAAGTTCTTCCATACAAAACTCCCCGGTCTAATGTACCATATCTTGAGTCAGGAAAAGATTTATAAATCTTAAATATGCGCCCGAGATATGTTGTACGGGCAGAATTAGAATAGCAATTGTTGTTATTCAAATTTTAAAATGGATTAATAAAATTTATTATTTATAAATTAGAAATATTTTATTCTTTAAACAAGTAAGGAAACCGGATTATAAGGTTGTTATTAGCAATCCTTGAATTATAAAAATGACAGTGAAACTTTAATGTAGGAAATATCAGTGGTGGTTCTTTGTGTCCCAAAGTACTTTTCGTTAATCATTGGTAAAAGCTAAAGCACGGTTTAAAATTAACCCGAATAATTATACTTTGAAGGATCTAGAGCACCAAGAAGTAAAATCAGGAGGAACATTTGTATATGGGTAATATCAAAACATAGACCTATGTGACCCTCTTTTATATTATGTATTCCTATGCAAGTTTCTATGTCAAATTTGGGTAATGCGTATATCTGTTTTTTAAAGTAGACAATTGAAATCCGGAGTTAAACATGTATGGGGCTATATCAAACATTGCCAAAATGGCCCACTTTCACTATTGTGATTTACTGATTCTAGAGTATTAAGAATCGAAATCGGAAGGGACATTCGTATGGGGTATATATCAAAATATGAACATATTTTCTTTATATTCGGCAGCATCCAAATCTATCTCAATTATTTCTCAGTTACAAACATTTGGTAGGAAATCAACATAAAAAATCCTATTCCTCAGTATGGGTATAATTATTGCAAAATATATCTTACTTTAAAATGCTAGAAACGCAAAGTTGATCAATTTTGCCTGACTATAGGTATGAAACAGTTTTCGAATTGCGAAACGCTTACTCTCTATTTTTTTTCTATTTTGTTGAATTATAACGTGGTGTGATGAAAATTGGTTAGAATATGAGTGTGGTAGAGCGGAAACAGTAAAATTGGGATCAATTCTTGTATGGAAGCTATATTTAATTCTGACCTAAACTCACCGTAAATGTTTCTAGTCGAAATATAAGGTATGTAGATTCTACAGCGAACAAAGTCAAATCGGAAGTGATATTTGTATGGGAGCTATATCTAAGTCTGATATACGTAAACAAATTTTAAATCAAAAGTGAACTCCTTATTTAACCCGTACATTTTATTTCCCGGGAAACGGGAATTATTTTTTTCAATTTCCGGGATCCCGGGACAGCACGGGAAATCGTCAATATATCGTTTACTATGAGTTAAGCTTATTTTTTCCAATGAAACATTTACATTTTATTAAGGTGGGATGTGTGAGATTTTTTGAACGGATATTCGGCAAGTGAGCTGTGCTTCTCATTCGTTTGTGAAAATCAGTAATTAAAGAGGCGAAACCTTTCACAGGGTGGAAATCATGATAGTTGTAGTCTGCCGCCAAGTAATAAATGTTACCATGCCACCTGTAAATAAATTTTAAATATAGATGGTCTTGAACCAGGAGAGTTTCCCAGTTCCGTAAAATAAAAGTGTATTTCACAACGAACCTGTTACAGAATTCAACTCAAACTTATTTTCAAGTTTTAAAATTAATTAAATGTTTGCAGTCAAAATTTTAAAGTGAAATTTAAGAGCAGACAATGCATTTATAACGTCATCAGATATTTCTTATTTTATTGGAAAATGTGGACGCGACGGAGAACGATCGTTCACATTCAACAGATGTAGTCAGTAGAGCATTAAATAAAATGTTGTCTGTTCTTTGTCCTGTCGCTTCGGAAACTATAAATTCTTTTTTAGACAGCTATCTTGACTTTTTAATACAATATTGTTACTTGCGTTTTGTATAGCATTGTTTAAAATATTTTCAAACGACAGACCTCATTTATTTTGGGCGTTTATTGTGGGCGTGTACCACAATCGACTTTTTCTTGGTATTTAAATTTTTTATATGGAGTTTGACAGGCAAACCCCGGAAAAGTGAATTTTGGTTGTATATCCGAAGGTATTTGTCATCGAACTGCTATATTTGACATACCAAATTAAAATCGATATGATCTAAATTATTGTACAACATTTTTATTGTGGAAATGATGGTAAAAATAAACGAAGAAATATGTAAAAATTTCTACCGAATTCCCGCGGGATTCCAGTACGAATTTCCCGGGATACGGGAAATGAAAAATATGTGATTTCCCGCGGGAAAATCCCGTGATGCAAACCCTAATCAGCATGCTTTAAATTTGACCTGATTTTTAATTATTCAAAAGATATCAATGTCAACATATTGAAATACGCAGATGTGGAAAAAATTTTGCGTAGTACAACGCAAAATATGTTGCTGTGTTACTCGGCATCATTCTTTAGCTAGGCGTAGGTGATAATATCTCGGTAGGAAACTTCTTTGCCTTTGCAAAGTTTCAGAACAAGCAATAGCAGCAGAATAAGCAGAAGGGAGTTCTTCGGTAGACATCTTTACTTCCGCTTTTCTTTTTTTGCACTGCACCGTTGTGGTCACAAAAGACTTTTGCTTTTTTCCACCCGTTTCGTTTCATTTCGTTTTTTTTTATTTTAACGTTGGCACGTTTGTTAACTCCGGTTTATCTACGATCTTCTGCCGTAGCTTCGTCTTCTTCAAAGCATTTGCCTGATCAGCACTGTTTAAGCCTGAGAATTAGTTGGAATCACGCTTGTTTCTCAGCTGCTCCAATGGCACCCAGAGTAGGCACAAAAAAGATCACATTTTTCTCCTTCTTGCGGGCTGTGCGTGTGCTTCACTGGCTGTGTCTGGGCATCCGGAGCGTATGGGAGAGTTGTTTAACCTAATGCTGTAAGATCTTTACCCCGCAAGCCCATGTGCCAAGGTTTTGTTTGGGCAGGCTGCATTAGGAGGCTGCGTTGTTTGCATTCGGTTTTCAATTTAGCATTTGCAAGAAAAGGGCGTGCGTGAAAATTATACACGGCAACTTTTTGGGGTTTCTTCGGTTGGTTGGTTTAACAAATAAAAAAGCAAAAGACACGTAAAGCGTCCTCGCAGCCATCGGCATGGGCACCGCCAACGCCACCACCACCAGCACCACCTAAACCGCCATCGCCACTGCCACCTTCAACAACAACACCATTAAATGAAGGACGCACGACATTGCTTAAGCATCTTGGTGAGAGCCGCGATTACGTAACTTAAGAAGACCTGAACTTCAGGATTCGTTTTTTTTTGCTGTTGTCGTAGAGACTGTTGTTTCGGGTTGAAACACCTTCCGCCGACTTTGTCTTCTCGTTTGGCATATTTAATTTCATTCAGTAACGCAATGATGCCGCAACGTGGGCTTTGTTGTTTCAAGGAAGTGAACGAGGTTTAACGGTTATCAAAGGATTGGCATCATTCAAATCAGTGTGTGCAGGACAGCAATGAAAACGGACTACACTTTAGTGGCGAGCGAACGTGTTTTCCAGTTCAAGAGTTGTAAATTGAAATTTTCTACATGCTCTGGTTGAAATGGAACTTTAAATCATGGGAAAATTAGAATTAGTTGTGAGAACAAATGTAAGACGCGAATTCTGCTTGGACGTTTTCATGAATTCTAGACATTTAGAGGAGAAACCACGCCGTGCACAGTGTGATAGTCAGAACCGAGGGATGTCCAATTAACCAGATATGGATCCTGGATATGCTTGATGAGAAACAACTGATATTGTATGAATAAAGGCTTGACATTTGATATGAACTGATTTTGCCTTTGGATCTAGTAATGAAGACGTTCCACACATGACATATAGGTAAGTCAAAAATCATAATAATTGGTTAATACAATCAGGAGTTATTACTCACAGTGAATCAAAGCCCCATATATATACGAAAACTTATCGCAGGATGATGAAACCAGTCCACATCATATTTCATATCATTACTTCAATACTTCATTTTATATAGCTACTAACAAGTTCTCCCACGAAAATGTATTTCTACATTTACTCAGGATTCTATATTTATATTTTTGTCCATAACAAGAATCAGATCCTCAAAGTTGTAGCTCTTATCAAAAAACATCATCTTCAAGGTCAAAATTGCAAATACTTAAAAAAATCGATTTTTTAACCTTTCTACTCTCTTCAGGTCCAAAGGTAGCAAACCGTTCAAAATTCAAGAAAGAATCAACCACAAAACTTCCTAGCAATGATTCTTAACACCGGTTAGGTAGGAAAAATATATCTTGCAGGACTGTTTCTGTTAATGGTCAGTCCAACTACAGTGTGTATGCGTGATAATATCCTTAATCAACAGCACGTATACGCTACCTAAACACACTACAGCCTATATTATTTGTTCGGCGATATTTGCGATTTTGATTTTTTGAAGATGAAGTTTTTGATTTTATATGTTCACAATTTTTGTTCTCTATGAAAAGAGCTACAACTTTGCCTCAGAGAGTAAATCAAAATTCCAAACGGATTGCTAGAATGAGCCTGAGAAAATGATATTTTTTTGCAAAAATGACACCGAGGCCCCACATCATTGGGGGCCATAAAAAAGTGCATAACTTTTGGGCAAAACTGGGAAACACGGGTCTTTTTTTGGTTTTTTTATCACGTAGAGGTATAACCATAGACGGTTATATTTATAGACTTAAAAAATTACACACAGTCTAATTATGAAATATCATTTTTGTAAAACAAACTGGTCAGAGTTTCATTTTACAGTAGGATAAAGACTAAGTGAAACGAAGTAAGGAAAGGCTAAAGTTAGGCGGGGCCGTCTATATAATACCCTTCACTTTCTACGCCATTCCAATAAAAGTTCGATGAGGATTCTGGAAAGTGTCCTATATCATGGACCGATGATACGCTCTTTCACAATGCATTTAATCATTATAAATATTTCTTAGACTGAAATGCAAGGAAGGAAAGAAGAAATGTACATAAGTTCACCCCATGTTCACGTACGGATCACCCAAAACTGAAGGCGAAGGTCCTTGGGATCAAATGTCCAAATATAAATAGAACTATATCTCAAAAAAACACATTCCTGATTTTATGTTTCTAGTTTTTTAATAAAGGGTGATTTTTTAAAAGCTATAGGAAAGTTTTTCAAAAAAAAAAACACATAAAATTCAGAAAAATGCCTGAAATCTTTATTTGAATCGATAGTACGGTTCATATAATTTAATGAAGGTTATTTGAGTAACAGGGACCCAATTGCTGCGAACGGCGACGAATCTATAATTG
This sequence comes from Polietes domitor, assembly GCA_947397865.1. NCBI lineage: Eukaryota > Metazoa > Arthropoda > Insecta > Diptera > Muscidae > Polietes > Polietes domitor. Next base: position 216,702,068 of record OX377618.1, on the reverse strand, counting down.
ATGGTCATCATTAACACTGGCCGATACAGCTGCGATATTTTCTTCAGTTCGCACTCTACGTAAGCGTGTTGGTGGTTTAATGTCCAACAATGTAAATTTGGTGCGAAATTTAGTCACAATAGCCCGAGTAGCCGCTTCAGTCGGTCGATTAAACTGACAATAAAATGAAAGCACGCGATGAACTTTCTTAACAGATCACGCATTTTGATAATAAAATTCAATAATTTGCAAGCGTTGTTCTTTTGTAAGACGATTCATGGTTAAATTATAGACCAAACTGAAGATGTTTGACAGTGAAACAAAACACGAAACGTGCGTCAGCTGTTTAAACCAGTGTTGACAAAAAGATAATAGCTAAACAATCACCCTTTATTTAGTCCAAATAAATGGTGCTGTGCCAAATTTGAAGAAAATCAGTCAAAATATATGGTTTCGAGAGCGGAAAACGTCAAATCGGTAGCGAAATATATATAGGAGCTATATACAATATAAATCTGAACCGATCTGATAGATGTTTCTAGTTGCAATATAATGCATTTTGTCAAATTTGCCCAAAATCGGTTGAATTATGTTGATTATAGAGCAGAAAAAGTGAAATCAGAAGCGAAATTTATATGGGAGCTATATATAAGCCTGAACCGATCTAGCCCACTTCATCATAGGTGTTTCTGGTTAGATTATAAGATGTCGTGCCAAATTACAATGTGTGGTTTTTAGAGCGGAAAAAGTCAAATCGGGAACGACATTTGTATGGGGGCTATATCTAAATATGAACCAATTTACTTCAAAGCGTTCGTCCTTGACCCACAAAACTTACTTATGCCAATTTTTGTTCAGATCGGACAACAATAGCGACCTGTACATTGATTGCAACAATAGATGCTAAATCGACTTAGAAAGTGATTCTAAGCCGAACTGTATAATAAACGCTGGTTCTATCTTGATTCCTTTTGGGTGTTACAAACAAATGCACAACGATATAATACCCTAGTGAAGGGTATAAAAATGCTGTAAGTCGCAAAAAATCTGCAATTGTTGCAAAAATCCAAAATTGAATGTATTCAATGACACTCGAAAAAGGACCAAATTGGCCCATAAAGACAGGAGCTAGAGGGTTAAGATCTTCCACAAAAATTATCCTCATAAAATTTTACAATTAGAATTCTCTCAGACATTGAGTTAAAATTTTTCACTTAGTATAAAATGAAAATGTTGGCCCACTGTAAAAATAAACTCAAACCAGCTGCACGTTTCGGAATTATAGGATCCTATTCTGTTCCAAAAATGCTATGGGACAGTGTAATTATTATACAAGTAAAAACGGATATAAGTTATATTTATAAATAAATATAAAATTTTAATTATTTTAAACAACACTTTATACGCTTACTCGACCACACAGTAAAAAATTATATGAACATTTTCATGAACCACCATTTTTTTTAACTTCATTTTCATGTCGCACGGTGTTAGCAGAACTTCAATATTTCGAAATATAAATAAATAGATTTCGTTCTCAATTATAATTGACTTGTATTGAATGATCAATTTTGCGATCACAAAAGACCTTGAACCATGTAAACTTTTTAATTAGAAAGCATGCACATAACACAAACATCGCACAGAGAATATAATCTAGAAATTCTTGACAACACATAATTTCGAATTGAAAGGAATTCCAAATATTTATCTTGAACCCCCCATTGACAATGCGACAAGAAAAAACACCGCAGTGGGATGTTACTCGGTTGTATGTTCTATGGAGAGACATGAACCTTAAGCTAGTCATGGAGATGACCACAAGGCCCACAAGAGTCATAAAGAAAAACCTCCAACTATGGAAGTCAACTCAATTAATGTTAATCAGATAAGCGCCATTTTAAGGCGGTCTCAGACCACAAAGATACAAACATATATACAGACACATACATATGAACAATACAACTAACCGAAATTGGCCAAACATTTGCAAAAAAAGCAACAACGATCTAAACATTAAGGGGTTATGCGAAAAGAGCTACAAATAACTTGAATATTTAATTTATATTAATATTTTAATTATTCTGAAGTATAATAATAAAATATAAATTATTATTTGAGTTCCAGGATTGAGTCTAAATTTAGATCGATTTTAAGACCGAAACCCCGATGAAAATAAACAAATTCAAGACGAATCTTGGAGTAATAGAAACAAATACTGCAGATCCTTAAATTCGAAGAAGATTTAAATAATTCTATATTACTAAATAGATAACACTTTACAACAACAATACTCTACCAAAATCTGTTAAAGCATCAACACAACAACAACGAAAACCGTAGAAATAAACAGCATAAGATGATGCAAAAGAAAATTTAAAACCTGTCAAAAAGATCAACGCTTTTAATAAAGGAAGAAGACTGAAGGTAACAGCCGCCGTTGGACGGCGCGATGAAGCCACCTACTAGACAACGGACTACTGGACACAACAGATAAAAACGAACACAATTGTTAAGGAAGGCAGACAACAAATGAACAATTCCTGCAATGTTCGCTGTATTCGGATTTGGCGCATGCGCAGTTATTCACAAATGGCATAAGATCACATTCAAAAGATATCGGGGGCATACATGATGGTCACGCATTGTACTCGTACTCGTCCATATGTGAGTTACAAGCCGCGACAGAGTCAGAGAGAAGACAACAACGACAAACCGAAACAGAAGTTCACCAGTTTCCGAGGAGGAGAATAGAAAGTGTGGAGTTGACCAAAAGGGACACGGTGGCAACAATAGATTTTACTTTAGACATATTTTTTGTGTGCGTTGCGCCAAAAATTTCCACAAATTTGTCAGAAAGTTGTAGCAACATTTCGTGGTACGTCTCTGATTATGTTAATTTTTTTTCATATTTCATTTTCGTCGGAATGTTATTTGAACAAAATTTATTTCTTTTATTCTTTAGAAATGTTTGTATTACAGGGACTTCATTTGAATACATTAGAAGAGTCATCATACAGGAAATGGAAATGTTTACTAATAAATATCTAAATATTAGCAGAAGTAACATTTTTTTAAACGGAATTAAATATTTGTAACATAAATAAAAAACAAGTAAGGAAGGCTAAAGTCGGGCGGGCCGACTATATGATACACTCCACTTTCTGTCCGAATACAATTCAATTCGGTAAAAAAGTGAAAACTGGATTTTTGTATGTTTCCTAATCATAGGGTAATATGACCTGACCCAATTAGTCAAATTGAGAAGAATATTTGTAACGGGGCTGTATCCAAACATGGAATGAAATGACTTATAATAGATGCTTCCAGTTCAAGTATAACATGTTATGCTTAATTTGAAGAAATACGTTGAAAATACGTGATATATGGGGCGGAAAAAGCAAGTCGGGAGCGAAATTTGGGTGGGAGCTATGTATAAATCTGAACCGGATCATCCACTAGAAATATCCATGATGTTTCTAGTGGATGATCCGGTTCGGATTTATACATAGCTCCCCTAACTATAAGATGTTTTGCCAAATTTGAAGATAATCTGACATAACATATTTTTACCACAGGTGTTTCTTGTTAAAATGTAAGATATTTTACCAAATTTTAAGAAGATCTGTTAAAATATGTTGTTTCTAGAGCAGAAAAAGTCAAATTAGGAGCGAAATTTGTATGGGAGCTATATATAAATCAGAACCGATCTGACCCATTTTCATCATGGTTGTTTCTAGTGGAAATGTAAGATGTTTTGCCAAATTTGAAGACAATCTGATAAAATATTTGGTTTCTAGAGCGGAAAAAGTTAAATTGGGAGCGAAATTTGTATGGGAGCTATATATAAATCTGCACCGATCCAATATATTTTTACCACAGGCGTTTCTTGTTGAAATATAAGATATTTTACCAAATTTGAAGAAGATCTGTTAAAATATGTAGTTTCTAGATCAGAAAAAGTCAAATCGGGAGCAAAATTTTAATGGGAGCTATATTTAAATCTGAACCTATCTGACCTATTTTCACCATAGGTGTTCCTAGTTTAAATATAAGATGTTTTGCCAAATTTGAAGACAATCTGATTTGTATGGGAGCTATATATAAATCTGAACCGATCTAACACATTTTTACCACAGGTGTTTCTAGTTCAAATATAAGATGTTTTGCCAATTTTGAAGAAAATCTGTTAAAATATGTGGTATCTAGAGTGAAAAGAGTCAAATCGGGAGTGAAATTCGTATAGTGGATATATCTAAATCTGAACCGATTTTCTTCAAATTATATAGCGTTCGTCCTTATCCCGAAAAACTTCGTTCTGCAATGTTTCATTTGGTTCTGGCTACAATTGCGACCTGTAATTTGATTACAAGAATATATGGACGGACTGACAGACAGACAGACGGACAAATCGATTCAAAAAGTGATTCTAAGTCGATCGGTATAATTAACAATGGGTCTATCTCGCTTCCCTTTGGGTGTTACAAACAAGTGCACAAAGACATAATACTCTCGTGGAGTGTATAATAAGAATAGGTTGATAACTATTGATACTTTTTCTAGGAGATGTGAAATCTTCTTCATCTGAAGTTAATTTATGAAATTACAAAAATCAATAATATTTTTATCGATCCTTTTAGTAAATATGCCCAGATTAATTTATATTTATTAAGACAGGAAATATATGCCAAGATAAATTTATATTTATTAAAATAGGAAATACAAGGAGCTATTCTCCAAAGTTAGTCGCAAGTTTTTGATAACTACTTAAATGACTTTTTAAGTCTGAACATCTCCATCGTCAAGACAAACATCTTTCTAATCTCTAAACATACCCCCTCATAATATGTTAACATGTGAAAATTAACATCAAATGTTGTTGCTTCGAAGCAAGCAGTGTGTGCGAATAATATTTTCATTTCATGTTTTTGCATTTTATTTGCAATGTTGTGGAATTCAAGTTTTTATGAGATTTTTTCGGTGACTTTAAGTACTTTTAAGTGACCATTTAATCTGGCATTAACGAACATTAACCAACGTATAATTGCCACCGGTTACGGAGAGATAGGTGGATGACGTGAGTGACTATGTCAGTTTTACTCACGTTTATAGTGGCGTTATGAAAAGTGTGGTAAATCTGAATCATAAGGGAAATAACACAGTGCAAACGATTTGAAAGGGGACTAAGTACATACCAAAGCTGAAGCGATTTTAGTGAAAAATATTGTTTTTCAAATATTTACCTTTGTGGATGATTATATTTTATAGATAATACATCAATTAAGATAAAGTAATGTTTTTTTAGAGGAAAATATATGCAAGAGGGATGTAATGCTACTTCAAACAATGCAATATGGTATGAAGAAATAATAAAAAAAATTAAAAATGTTGTTAAGGTACCAGGGAAAATATTAAAATTCCGAAAATTAAAATGTTTGTAAGTAAAATTTATAATAATCTTACTGAAAAGTGTTAATTCAACAAAGAACTAGTAAGTAAATTTCAGTCGGTTAAACCGACTTATAGAAACCCTCACTCTCAGAGAACATGTGTAAGGAAGGACTTGAATTTTACTTAGTGCCGGATTATGTGGAGGTACTGTAAGTTTGTGGTAATAGGACCCACATTCGTAAATAATTGTAAAAACATGATCAAATATGAAGTCATAATAGATTTCAGGCACTGGCATAGGAGTTGTAAAGGATTTAATTTTACCTAGGATAGAGACAATAGTATGGGATGTACTAGAAGGGGCGGGACTAAAGCATAAATATTTTTTGTGATTAATGGGATTATTAAAATAATTTTAAATAACAAATTGCAACTGATTTTGACTACCCGTATAAAAGTTATGTCGGTTTTATTTTAACCAAGACTTATGTCACTTTGTGTGGCTGGTACTAGAAGGGGTGTGGCAATTTCGCCCATCTTCGAACTTAAACTAAGGGAAAATATTACCATGTACAAAGTTTGAATTGATTCCTTAACTTGTTTCGAGAGTTATCGGGTACACCAGCCAGATGGACGGACATGGCTCAAACATCTTAAAATGTTGTGAAATGGATTTGGTCCAAACATACTTAGGGTCTTAAGTCACTCCTTCAATGCGTCACACTCTTTTTCTGTCCCAAATGATATATACCCATCTACTCTGTAGAGTATGGGTATAAAAATACTTAAGTTTTGCCGGGTCGAGTTTTATATACTCTCCACCATGGATTACATTCTACAGTATTACCGTCAGATTAGACGTTGTAGACTTCACGTATGAGTTCAGTCAAATACTAGGACATTTGCTAATAATATTTGATAAATAGATTGTGATGTTTCATTGTTATAATTTTTAATTAAAATTTATCAATTATTTTGAAAGAACACGCCAATTTCAAAATAATTCTTTAGAAAGGCGGTAATCTTCAAATAAATGTACGTAAATACCGCACATATTATATATTATTGCGGGTATTTTCATTCGTTGTTAGGGAAGACAGTTTCCCTTCGGACCCGTCCATTGTCAATTCCAACCTTCCACAAAACCTAAAAGTACAAATTTCGAAAATCCAATGATTCTATCTGTAGCCATTTGGTTCGTAAATTTTTTAACCCCTTTCGGTTTTCCTTAAAACTACAAATTTTCAAAAAATGTTTTATGTCGCGCGTCTACACGTCATATTTTATGATTCTACTGCAGCCATTTGGTCGGCACCAATATTATCTCTTTTTGCCCCTCTTGCTCCTGAATGTAAGAGTGTTACGGTCTGCTCAACCAGAGCAAAATATAAACTGATTTTCAATATTCTAGCTGCAGCGGTTTGATTGGTATCAATTGTATCCCTTTTCCACATTTCCCCCCATAAAAGTGCGAATTTCGAAAATCACTTTATTTTACATACGATTGTATGAATGTACATACCGAATTTCTTTACTCTAGCTGTAGCTGTTTAATTGGTACCATTTTTATCCCTTTATTCCCATTTTACCCCCCTAAAAGTACGAATTTGGGAAAACAACATTTTATATTACGTGTATACTCAATAAGAATAATGTACACACCGATTTTCAGGTTTCTAGTTGCTGTCGTTTGATAAGTACAATTTGTATCCCCTTTTGCCCCATTTCACATCCATCAAATTCTCTTCATGGTGCACGTCTTTGGATTAAGGAGAATGCGAGTACTAAATATCAAGTAAATATAGAAAATAAATAGAATAAATACTCGAATAATTGGGAATATTAGGGGTATTTCCCGTCCTTCTTGGGGAATTTTTTCCCTCTGGAGCGATTTCGCCCATTTTTCATCCCAAGCGATCTAGATTTATTAGACGTATTCTTGGAAAGTTGGGACGTATATTTATTTATAGGGTTTCAGGTCGTCATTTCAAGGTATTACAAACGAAATGTCAAACTTATTACACCCCCATCCTATGATGAAGGGTATAAAAAGGCGCACTGGTTCAACGGTTGGTAAACCTACAGACAAACATTGAAGACAACTCATGAATCCCATGTAATGGATTTATCCACCCACTTGTCAGCATATATTCACTGGAAAAAAATAAAATTTGTTTTATATATTTCAATATATTTGCAGCAACGAAAGAGCGGAATCAAACGTTTCCATTGCAAATGTGCGTAGGGTGAACGCAAAATCACCACTGTTTTTGTTTGTTCATATATATGATAAAACATATTTAAATATTTGCCCTGAATATTCTACATTCAGTGTTCTTCAAAACAAAACAATATCAGACTATATTCGAATTATGTTTTCATGATTTTCTTGGGTTGTTGTAAAAGTTTTTCTTTTATTTATGCTAGCAAAAAACATATGAGAAATATTATCATTTTGTGTTTGCTTGCATAAACGAATATACAGCTGTTGCATCAACCTAATAATATTAATGTTTTGTTCTTTTAGAAATATAACGGAGAACCAAAGTATACTTTTAGGCACTAAAATTAAATTTACAATTATAAGAGATTTTAATTTCAAAGAGATAAATTTAAAGAGCGACAACGTTTTTAAGAGAAATTGAAAAACAAGTTAAGAAGAGAAAAGTATATTCTCTTTGAATTTAAAGCAGAAGGAAAATAAACAAATTATTTAACTTTAGCAATTTTGAAAATGTTAAAAATAAGTCTTTGTTTTAATAGTTCTTTACAAACAAACGCTTGAATTTCGCAATGAAACGGTATTAATGTAACCTACTACTAACGACTGATTTCAACAAGTAATAGTAATATTTTGTACATACCCTAACGTGCATGTAAAGCGGTGGGATATATGCAAGCGTGACAATGATGCCTTTGATCTTTATAAAGGGTGTTTTTTATTGAGGTATAGAACTTCGAATTGAAATAAAACACAAGAAAATCGTTTTAATGTCCATCAATTTGGCTTTATTGGAAGGATAATTTTATGCCATTAATGATTAAATATGATTTCGGGCATGTGGCCGCCGCGGCTGGCTCGAATATAGCCAATTCTACAGGTCCAATTTTCAACCACTTTTTCGATCATATGGGGCCGTATGTTGGCAATAACGCCACGAATGTTTTGTTGGCGTAGACGAGCGACTTCACATATTCCCAAAGAAAATAATCCAATGGTATGTATGCATGTAGCGCCGTCTTGTTGGAACCACAACTCATCCACATTCATGCCATCCAATTCGGGAACAAAATAGTCGGTTATCATGGCTCTATACCGGTCTACATTAACGGTAACTGACTCTCCAGCAGTTACCGTTGCATGGTCTCGCGGGTTTAATTCTTGCACAAGCTGGATCTTGTAAGGTCGCAAGCCAAGATCTTTGCGCAAAATCTTCCATAAAGTTGATGGACAAAGCTCCAATTGCACGGTGGCGAATCGATTCATTCGGGTCCTCTTCAACACTTTGCTCTACAGCGGCAATTGTTTCTTCGGTGCGCACTGTTCGACGTCTCTGCGGATGCGTATTATCACATAGAGTAAACGTAGTACGAAAACGATCCATGGTTAACCGAATTAATTGCTCTGATGGACGATTATGTCGACCATAAAATGGACGGAGCTTGCGGTGAACTTCGCGAACTGAACCATTACTTTCGAAATAAATTTGCACGATTTGCAAGGGTTGTTCTTTTGTCAACCTGTTCATGATGAAATGGCAAACCAAACTAAATATTAATCACTTGACAGCTGACAAAATGGCCGCCAGTTAAAAAAGTGATGCCAACTTAAAGTTCTATACCCCAATAAAAACACCCTGTATTTAATGTGAGATATTTCTTTAGGAAGACTTCGTATCCACTACCAATCTTAGAAACATTTGGAACTTAATATATAAACTTTGAAGTTGAACATTTGGAAGCTATAAATGTTTATCATTAAATAATGCTAATTTGGACTAAACGGTGGACAATTATGAATGAAAGTGGGCATTTAGAAATAAAAGTGATCAAATAGTCGACAGGATATTTATGGTGAACAGAAAGTCACACTAGTGCACAGTACAATATTTTGTGTCCCTGTGGTGTGACATGTGTTATCTGCGTTTATCTCCTACACAATCATGGTTCAACACAGTGTAAGACCATTAAACTTTATGCAGCATCGACTTCATCTCATTACTTTTGGCTTTATTTATAAGTATAAAGCTTCTCTAAAAACGCATTAGTCATTCGGAATCTCATCTAAACATTAGAAGTGCAGAAACATATTAGGAAAATTATGCTACTATGTAAATTATTATATTTGATTAATTTTACAAACTACCATTTATTTTTATACCCTTTACTAGGGTATTATGTCTTGCATTTGCTTGTAACACACAATAGAAAACGAGATAGACCCATCGTTTATTATACAGGTTGGATTATAATCACTTTTTGAGTCGATTTAGCAATGTCCTTCTGACCGTCTCTCTGTCCGTCGGTCCGTTTCCGTTTATCTATTCTTATAATCGAAGTACAGGTCGCAATTATTGTCTGGTCCGTTCGAAAATTGGCAAAATTAAGTTTTACGGGCCAAGGACGGATCTGAAGCTAATCGGTTCTGATTTAGATATAGTCACCATAAATATGTTGCTCCTTTTGTATTTAGAAACCACATAATTCAACCGATTTTAATCACATTTGGCAGAATGCATGTATTGCAATTAGATATATATATATATATATATATATATATATATATATAGTGAAAGTGGGTTCGATCGGTTCAGATTTATAGATCATACATATGTATATATCGCTCTCGATTTGACGTTTTCCGATCTCGAAACCATATATTTTTACTGATTTTCATCAAATTTGACACAACATCTTATATGTGAACTAGAGAAATCTGTAGTGAAAATGAGTTAAATTGCTTCATCCATATTAATATTATAAAACCTTAGTGTAAGTCTGTCTGTTTGTTTGTTCCACTAACACGAGTAAACGGCTGAATCGAAGTTGTTGAAATTTGCAAAACAGATATATGTAGGTCTGGAAGGGTGGAGGGGCGTGGCAATAGTGTTTTTGAGAGCTGGAAGGCTGAAAATTGGTACATATATATAACTGACCACGAGAAACATCAATTTGATGCCGATATTCGGAATTTCGTTTTGTGGGCGTGCCAATAGTGTTTTTTGAGGTAGAAGGCTGAAAATTGGAACGTATATATTACTGCTCATGACAAAGATTAATTTGATGGCGTATTTTTGATTTTCTTTTTGTGGGAGGAGTGGGCGTGGCAAACGTGTGTTTTTGAGCTAGAAGGCAGAAAATTGGAACGTAATTTTATCATTTTTTTTTTTGCCTGGCGAAGCGGGCGGGGTTCAGCTAGTATTTATAAAAAGCTCTCATACAGAAATCACTCCTCGGATGACTTTTTCTGCTCTAAAACTACATAAATAAACCGATTTTTATCAAATTTGGCACAACACCTTATATTTTAAATAGAAACATTTACAGTCAAATCGGTTCAGATTTATATATAGGTTACATACAAATGTCGCCGATTATACTTGTTCTGCTCTAGAAAACACATATTTTAAAAGAATTTGATCAGAACATGTTATATTTCAGCTGGAAATCCTCACCTAATTGAATTGCAATGGCGATGAAAGTGAAGGGTATGATTTAGTCGGCCCCGCCCGACTTTAGCCTTTCCTTACTTGTTATGGCTTCGTTCATTGTAGGATTTGGTTCTTTATTTTTTTGTGAACATCAAACAGCTCTTTGAAAAAACACAAATTTTTATCAAAATTTTTGTGCAAAAAAATTTCATAATTTTTGAACAGGACCTTAAATCAAAAAGCCTTACTATGGACGATAGACAATATCATACAAAAATTGAACCAAATCGGTTCAGTAGATTCGGAGATAAAAGAACAAAGGCTTTGGAAATTATTATTATAAATTCCCTCTCTAAAGGGGATCGTAACCATAAATATTTTTCATAAAGGCATTTTTTTTTATTTAGTTATTACAATATTAAGTTATTACAATACAAAGTAAATTTATATTCTAATTTTGGGTCCAGGGATTGAGCCGGGTGACTAAGACCATTGTAGCTAGTTATTGCAGCGACAGACAAGGGCCTCTGGTGGGAATCGAACACACAACCCCACGCTGATAGCCGAGCACTCTACCAACTCGACTACCGGGGCGCTCTCATAAAGGCATTGTTTTCTTCAATAGACTAGCTAGTCCAGAACTTCTATAAATATCGAATAACTCGAACATTTAATGAATTGAATGAATGATATTGTTTGCTATTTAAATACTAAAATTCTGAAATCAAAAGTAGAAGGAGGAGTTATACATCTAACTATACACACATAGATGTTATAGAATGTTGGGATTTACGATTTCAAATGTCACCCTGCACTTCCTGTCGACGATATCATAGAATCAAATTGCTATCCGGCCAAAAGACCACTATCTATAACTATTTTATGGCCTTTACATAACCAATCTAGAAATCAATCTTCCTTATCGATAATAAATTTCTTTATTTTCCTTTTTTCTCCTCACTTAAAATATGGCCACTGTCACAATTTACTCCTCAAAGTGTTGAGCATTATATAAGAAACTTCACTTTTTTCCCACTGCCATATTTGTCTTGGGTAATATTATTATATGCCTTTTGCGATGATCTCACACGAAAATGCGCCTTTTTTCCATCATTCCTTCCTATAAGTAAATGATTTCACACTTGAAACTTGTCAAGAAATCCCATGACACGTTCGTCTTCTGCTGCATCTTCAAAGATGCCATTGTTTGCCGCAGATACACGCTGCAGATACAGATACCGATACAATGAAGCAGATTCAGGGTTACACAGGGCAGTCATTGGTGATGGTGGTGGTGTGAGCCAAGGTGGTGGCTGCTACATGTTTATGTAAGCTGATTTAAATATTTATGGACTACAGATAGATTAATGTCACTTAGGGCCATAAATACCCACAAATACAACAACTGGCAGGGCAGAAACTTCTATAAACAGAACTACGAAAATCTTTGTGTGGAAGAGCTATGCTCTGCACTGCACACAACGAAGAATCGAAGAAGATATATTTGTCTCAAAGCGAGTCAAGTTAAAAGGCAAGAGAGGTAAAGTAATAAAAAAATAACCATAATATTGGTGGTTGATATGAATCGAATGCAGAAATGAGAACATGTCTATAAACTTGTATTAATTATAAAATATCAAGGTCATATTGGAGATGCAATTCTTAGATGCAACAGCATGTAGCATGGAACGACTGCGGTGCGGAGCGGAGCGAGGTGGGGAAACTCTAAACAATAACTTTATAAAGAATATGATGTTCATAACAATAAGAGCAACAACAAAAAAGCAGCAGCATAAAGTCAACATTCTTGGTTTTTATGTCTGCCTTCTCCAAACTAAAAATAGAAAATGTTTATTGCCTTCTGCAATACGAGCAAATTTGCTGGAGCGTACGTAGATCGTCATGTGTGGATTAACGAATTGTTGACAAGGATCTTAATGTATAGCTGAACACGTCATATAAACCTTAAAGGGGAGATGCATATAAAAACAACAACAACAATGTTGCACAGTGGACCTAAGCCAGACTAAATATACTCAATGCTGTTATAGTGCCACATAGTTGTTATGAAAGAATTTTACACAGAAAGTGCCAGAAAATAATATCCAAATAAATATCTAATAAAATGTGCTATTTTATGAAAAATTAATTAATGTTGCGCATCTTTTTTTCAATTTGAAAACAGCATAGCCAGAAAAATGTTGATCTGGCATTACACAAGTCCGATAGCAAAATATTGGATTTCTTGGGGTGCCTCATCGGAGTCGAAGGTGAGAGAAAAGGGGTACAAATACGCAAAAAAGAGTCAACATTGCCTAGGAGGCCCCACCAGAGGTGTTAAATTTAAGACCCCATCAACTTTTCATTCCGAACACACCTACCCCCTATACCCACTACTCACATACAAAAACTAAAAGTTTATAAAATTTGCTTCCACCGCTTTAACTGCCTCAATGAGGACCCTAGTGGAGTCAAATGTATGACTGCCCCAATATTTTGTTTGGGTAGACCTTGAAGGCTATATGTTGTTAAGAGGAATTAAAGAAGAAATATGGGGACCACCTTAAGGATTGGAGATAAAGTTTGGTATGTACCGATTACTTTGACTTTGAAAGGTAGAATAACATTTATTTTTATTTTCAGGTTTATGTTTGATATTTGCAAAATGGGATGCTATACGCTCGAACAAAATAGGGAAATATTAATAACTTACTTCCAAAGTAGTGAGTCTTTAACGCAAACTGTAAAAAATTACGTGTTTTCAGATGAAGCTTATTTTCATCTTGGTTGCTAAGTCAATAAGAAAAATTGTCGCATATGGGGTTCAGAGTACCCACACGTGACAATTGAGAAGCCAATGCATCCACAACGAGTCACTGTTTGGTGTGAATTGTGGTGTGGCGGCATCATTGGGCTCGGATGAGGTACTGCCGAGCTAGTCGTGGTAGTCATATGAATGATATTGTGGACCATTACCCAGCAAAAATATTGGAAGTACTTCCGTAGGAAGCACATTTTAATCACATCCCAAAATCCAAACGTGAATTTTTCCCGCTTTTGAGGAAGTTCCGAAAAAAGTCGATAGCATTTTCACAACTGAATGGGAACGAATTTTTAGTATGGGGTCACTGAGGTAAGGTGCCCTCTTTGCACCCAGAAGGTCTCGAGTTCGAATGGTGACTCGGGAATTTTTTTTTGTTTTTTATTACTTTTATAAATAAACAATGTTGCTTTAGTTATTCACAACTTCCAACAGAGGATAGCTAAGATGGTTAGAGTGACGTAGGTCCGCTGTTCTACCCCCGGTAGCGGCGTATTTTTTAAAACAGAAATTGAAACTAGTGAAAAAGTGGTTCCTTTGCAACACTTTAAAATAAATTTAAAGCTTTCAAAATAAAGGACATCCTCCTATGGCATGTTAAATTCATTGCAGAATATCCCAATTTTCACATGTTCCGAATCACAAGATGAATATCTTTTTCACTTCTTTGGGTGCTCTCTTTTTACTGGGATATTAAACGACAAAGTTCAACCTTTGCATTAAAAGCAAACATTTTAAAAAATAATCAGTCCCTTTTTAAAGCCAATTCTAATTTAAAATTTTAAAGGTCCCACTCTATACATACTTTTGTAAAATATTTTTTATTTTATTAAAATATTTCACATTTTAAATAAAAATTCACTTAAATCACCGATCTTGTTTATTTAAATTACCAAATTATTGTGAAGTTTGTTTTGAGCTTTCTTTTGGACGCCACAAGAAATACGTTATAGATGTTATGTTACAGAAAAAGTATACTAATATGCATTATGTCTAAATCAACGACGCTGTCAGAATTCAGTATGAGATGTTTATAAATGTCATTTGCAAGGTCATATATTCGTAAATTAATTTTTTGATGATGATGGAGGTGTTCTTAACATTTATACGTTTCGCTGTTATTATTATTATTTTTCTGCCTCCATTTTAATTGAATCAATATATTGGGAAATTCTTAACTCTGTGATAGTAAGAGGTCAGTTCAGTTTATATTCACAGCTAGTAAAAAAATCATATAAGAATCATGATTTTCTTGCGGATTTGTATTGTAGAATATATCCACGAAACGCAAATATTTTGTAATTTAAAAACCTGTTTTCCGGTTTAAAAACCGGTGTTTCCCGGTTTGTCGAGAATGCTAATTTAAAAAAAGTAAAAACGGCGTTAAGTTTGGCCGGTCCAGAGGCTGTCGATTTTCGTAGAAGTGCAGTAATATTACATGAAAATATAATTTCGTTAATATAGCCAAACAAAATCCAATATTATATTTTTATTATTTCAAGCCACTCTTATAAGACACGGGTACCAATACGTTTACACTATATATATATATATATATATATATATATATATATATATATTTTTATATATATATATATATCGAAATAATACTTCAAGCCAATTCAAAAAAATATTCTTATATTTAAAATACCATAAATATTGGTAGGTACCGTAAAAGTACGAATTTGAAAAAAATCTTTTTATTTTGCATGTCCATGCAGTCAGAGGAATGATTCTAGCTGCGGCCATTTGGTTGGTACAATTTGTCTCCCCTTTTCACTTTTACCCCCTCAAGAGTACGGCTTTCTAAAATCTCTTTATTTTACGTGTCTACGCAATTAAAGGGATGTACACACCGAATTTCATCATTCTAGCAGTATTCGTTTATTTGGTACTATTTTTATCCCCTGTACCCATAGTATCCCTTGAAAGTACGAATTTGGAAAAAACCTTTTATTTTTCGGGTCCACGCAGTCAGAGGAATGTATACTGCGAATTTCATGACTCTAACTGTGGTCATTTGGTTGGTACTCTTTTTATTCCCCTTTTCTATTTGAACCCCAAAAAGTATGAATTTCGAAAAATTCTTCTCCTACACAATCAGAGGAATGCATACACCGAATTTCATTATTCTAGGTGCAGCCGTTTGGTTGCTACCATTTGTATCCCTCTATTCCCATTTTATCTCTTAAAAGTACGAATTTGGAAAAAATAATTTCATATTATGTATCTACTCAATTAGAAGAATGTACACAGCGAATTTCGTGTTTCTAGCTGTTGTCGTTTGATATGTACCATTTTTATCCCTTTTTGGCCCATTTCACACCCTACGAATAAAAAACGTTTTTGTTATCGGAGGAATGCACATACCCAAGTAAGTACAAGCAGACATATTAAAAAAATATGCTGAAATACTCTAAAATATTAGGGGTTATTATGGGTTTTTTCAGACCTTGTGAGGGAAAACATTTTCCCTTTTGGCCGATTACGCCCAGTTTCAATCCTAGCCGATTTACGGCTATAAGACGTATTTGTGCAAAATTTGGACTTCCTAGCTACTTTCGTTTAGATGCTAGCGTGCTTTCAACAGATTCTAGATCTTCTTAGAATTTTATGACGATCAAGAATATACATACTTTATAAGGTCTCAGGTCGATATTTCAAGGTGTTACAAACGGAATGACAAGTTTAGTATACCCCCATCCTGGAGGTGGAGGGTATAAAAACCGGTGGACGGTGTCGAAGTTAACACCGGCTAACCGATTTTCGGTTTCGGATTTGACATATCTACACTCCGCCCTATTGTACACATCGGTTTCCACGATTTCAGCAATAACAATTTGGTTGTGGCCATTTTCATCCCTTTGAAAATCCTTTTATGTTTTTTGTCCCGTTCCATTTATATTGGAATTCTGGTCAGAGGAATCTACATACCGAAATTCACGATTTTATCTGTAATACTTTGGTTGGCACCATTTTTATCCCGCTTTCCCCTTAAAATAAAAAATTCTTTTTACGTGCACAGAGAAATATTCACATCGATTTTGACAATTCTACGTGTAATACAAAGGTTGGCACTAGTTTTTGTCCCGTCCGTCCCTTAAAAGTACAAATTTCGAAAAACCCATTCATGTTGCGCGTCTAAGTGGTCAATAATTTGGTCGGTACCATTTTTATTTGATCGGTTCGTTCGATCGCTGCTGCTGTGGAAAAAAGTGTGGTAAAGGCCATGAACGATGAATATTACAGCGACATCATGTCACCTAAACGTTCATTTAAGCACGGCTCTTGCGTACTAAACCACAACTCCCCATTCCATTTCAAGTCAAACATTTGATTTTTAATAAAAAAATATTTATTGAAATAACGGGTGATAGCTATATTATAATTTGACACAAAAATCTATGTATTTTAGTTAAGTTAGCTGTGGTTGAATTAAAATCATTTTCCTCCATCTGCACATCCACCAGCCCACAGTGCATTCCAAACAGCTTCGGTATCTCTTATTTAGCACGTTATTGAAAAAAACAGTCTCTTCATAAAATTGAATTTGTACCACACAGATTTTATTGATATTTCTTCGTTGTTCCGCCACATGATACGACTCAGGAAAACTTTCCATTGGCCTTTTGTATCCCTTCATACATTCATCTGCCCGTACATTCTCGCAGTCGTTCCTTTTGGAACCAAATAGCCAAAGTTAATAGAATAAGGTAAGTATAAAACGAAAGGGAAAGCCAATAAGAAGCAGTAGCCGTGGCCAATTGGCTTTTGACTTTAAAGTTAACACATCGGAAACTCTGTCTTTAAGTTCGACCGGCTGGTTGTACGTCGCCAGACGAGATGATCTCTAAGTTTACGATAAAAATAAAATATAGGCTCAAGGGTTTCCTTGAGTGTTTCAGCGGGCTGCTTGCTAACATGCAAACGGTCTTGTAGCAGAGAACTTTTAAAAATACATAAATATTATTTACGAGTTGCTGTGGCCGGTGTTAGTAACTAAACGGTTCAGAGCAGCGTTTAGTGAGTCATTATGGTGTTGAATGCGCTCTAAATGATTAGGTCGTAAAAATGCAGTTTAAGTATTTCAGTTTTTTTCTTGTCATAACTATCATCTTCCCAATGTGTCTTTGAGTCTTGTTTATTTTATTATGAAAATCCCATTGATTAAAAAATCTCTCCGGATGGTTTTGATGAACACTCACAGTGATATTTTCTTTAATCACATTAGAAATGTTGTTATTCATGTTGCCATTCATGTGAAGTTATTCGATTATTGAATCTATAAACATTTAATATTTCCAATTGTAAAAACTATTCGTGGAAATCTGTATAGATATTATTATTCTCCAAATATGATTTTGCGGTTGTAGAAAAATACCAGTCACAAAAAAACGTAACCACGCATTTAATTAAAATTCATCTGGTGGATGTCGGACAGATAATAACTGTGAAAAGCGTTTGGGGAAAGAATGTAGTTTTTTAGATATTGGTTTATGAAATTGGTAATATAATTCTGGAAAATGTGTTGCTAATATAATTGCGGAAAATATTTTTATTGACCAATAAGATTTATAAAAGTGAATAGAAAGGAAATAAATAAAAATGACGTTCAGCTACAAATGTATAATGCTTGGAAAGAAAATATTTGGTTGGCTAATAACATTTTTCTTCTTGGTCAAAAGCTTAGCAGATAAAATTATATGTGTGCTTTTTATTTACAAATATAAAAATCAACCTGGTGTTTTATTTACTATATATGACATGGCTGCATAGTGTTTAACCTCTCATATAAGGAGTATTCCACAAAGATATATATATTAAAAAGAAGTAAGTATGTTTCAGTCGGTTCAACCGACTTATTATACAATCACTCAAAGAGTACTTTCATATGGAGTGACTTTAATTTTACTTAGCTCAGCGGGGCCGTGCGCAGGGGTGGGGGGTTTTGGGTGTTCAAACCCCCCCCCCCAGAGAGGTTTCGAACATATACTTTTTAAAACCTTCTAGACTTTCTGAAACAATAAAATATAGAATTTTTAAGGTCTTTTTAAAATAACTCGTCTGAAATGGAATTTTGCAGTAAAACCATGAAAACATGATTACATGAAAATAAAAAATCGTGGACACTTTCTTGAATTTCGGACAAAGGTTATGAAAACTACAAACAAACTAAACGAATTGTGCCAATTTCAAGATTGTGTAGTGCTAATTTCGCTAATGGACACCAAATTGTTCGGAAAATTTTCATTTTTATTAACCGATACCACTTCTTGACATTCGACTAGAGCTATATCTTATGAACTTTTAAATGTGTACTGCAATAAAAGTTTGGAAATTTAATAACAAAGTCGTTTAGTAATTTTAAAAAAGCGTAGATAAGAATCACTATGATATCATAATGAAATCTAAAATCATTCTTAATAAAAGCAAATAATTTGCTTGATGGTAACCCGTAGCTTAACTATGAGTGCCAAACTTTGGACAAATTTGTAGTATATCTATTTGGAATGAAATCATTGAAAAGAAATTAACCTCTAAATTAATAATTATGTATTGGCGAGACGAAATTCTTCCTTTCTGCGAAAAAGTATTGGAGTAACCTAAGAATTTTTTATGTAGACATTTTTTACTTATACAAAAGAAAGTATACTTTAATTTTTAAATAAAATACAATTTGCATTTTTAAATTTCTGAGTATAGAAATCGGGTGGGACATTTGTATAAGGGCTATATTAAAACATTGACCCACATATTCCACTTCCACAACAGATGTTCTTAGGTCAAATATAATATGGTGTGGCTATTCGCATATTCCGTTTGTAATGAGTGGTTTCTAACATTGGCGATGCGACATTTTTATGGAGTTGTATCTAAATCTGAACCGATGTGACCTATTTTCATCATAGATGCAACAACAACAGTTTCTTTTAATTCCAATGTTTTGGGAGTTTGCAATTATAATACAAATCCATTTCGACAAACGAAGAATACTGTTTGATATACATAAACGTATTTCTCTTTGTTCATTTACAAGAACTGATGACATGTTTACCGCAAACAAACTAATTTTTCCACAAAAGAAACTCATAAACGATGTTCACGTGTCTAAAATTTCGTTTCTACGAAATGCTTTTTTTCTCTGCGTGTAGATCTCTGTTTTAAAATCTACTTTAAAGTTGCGAAACAATAAGAAATGAGTTTCAACTTACTAAAATTTTTTATATATTTATCACTTATGTCAAATATTTTTCAGAGTTAGTATTTTTTGTACATATGTAACAGGTATTATTCAAAAGAGAAACAACAAATTCAGTAACTTGAATCTACGTTGGAAAACGAAACTCTAAAATACCAATTATTTGGTTTTTTTGAATTAAAATTTCTAGTTGTTTCTTCCTTCATCGAATACAAAAAAAATTGTATTTGTTATTCGAATTTATACATATTTAAGATTATAAAAATTAAGAAATATTTACAAATATTTTTTATTTAATCGGGATATGCGTATAAAGATTTTGAGTAAACATCCTGTTACTTATGTCCTATATAAATTAAAACCCCCAAAACTCATTAGACATCCTATTTAGACCCATACTTTGTCAAAAAGCATATCCAACTTTCTGCATTTATCATAGAAAAAATGCGGGACTGAAGGTTTATTGTCGAGGAATTTGATCGTTTTTTGTGTAATATATCTATCTTCAAAATATATATCGAGGGCTTATATTAAAAAGTGGCTATGAACCATTTTCTCGAAAATTAGTTTTTGATGTCAAACTATTCTCAGATTTGGATGTCATCTGTCATATAAATTTGGAAAAGATTTTTTTCTAAAGCCATTTTTTTAATTTTCTGATTTGGCTATCCCCTCGCACGTTAGTTTGTGACTGCATAAGTGGCGTTAATAACATTTTGATTCCCCAGTTAAGTCATCACAGTAAAGTCAAAAATAGTGAAAAGTATATTTAGAAAAAACCGGCGTAACTTTCTATTATATTGAGAATACCAAAATATTTCTTTGGCATGTGATTGCTGACTTCATGGGGAATATTTGTTTATGAAAAGTTTCAGAATTATGAATAAAGAAAGTTAAAATAAAAGGAATTGCAACGGCGAATTTTGGATTTTTCATCAATTGCAGCGATTTTCCCGACTGGCTACATATATGTTACAAGCGACCAATCTGACGGATGAATAAACAATAATCTTATTCTTATTTCAACATTCATAGTGCTCAATTTTAAACATACAAAAGTGGCTATGAACCATGAAACCGCGCATAATAGGAAAATTCGAAAACTTTTTAATCGTAGCAATTAGTAATACTTTTTAGATTAAACTGTAGAAGAACGATTAATAATTTAAATTAAATTGAACTTATTTCAATTTCACCTTTTTTCCTCGTATAAAATAAATTTTTCCTCAGTTTAGGTAAACATTTACTCGTTTTGAGGACAAAAATCAGCAAAATTGTCCTCAGATTGAGTAAATATTTACTTGATTTGAGTAAACATTTACTTAGTTTTAGGAAATTTTCAGCAAAATTTTACTAAGATTTAGTAAAAATGTACTTGGAAAATTTTGCTTAAATTTAGTAAAAAATTACTTGGTTTTAGGAAAAATTTACTTAGATTTAGGAAAATTTCAGCAAAGTTTTACTTATGTTTAGTAAAAATGTACATGGTTTCCTAAATTTTAGTTAATTTTAACTCATTATAGGGTTAACTTATTTATGAGTGTAGATGAAAACCCCCCCCCCCAGGGGAAAATCCTGCGCACGGGCCTGTAGCTCCGGATTATTTGGGAGGTACTAGGAGGTTCGTGGTAAGTGAGCCAGCTACATTTGTAAAACAATTGTAAAAACATGACCAAATATCCAGCCATAGTGGATTTCAGGCACATTTATTGAAGTTAGAAATGATTTAATTTTACTTAGGATAGGGAAAATTGTGTGGGAGGGGCGTGACAAAAGCATAAATATTTATTAGGTTTAATATCAAATTACAACCAAATTTAGCAGCGGTACTAAGACAAATTTGGAGGGACATTTGTAGGAGGCTTGTAAAAAATTGGACCCACTGGTCCCTTTTTTAAGGTAGGTATTCTGAGATTAAATATAACATGATCTGGAAAAATGTATCAAGATCCGATGTAAAATCAAAATTTTGCAGCGATACTAAGATATGTATGAGGCCCACAACATTTAGATTTGACACAACATCTTGTAACCCAACTAGAAACACCTATGCAGAAATTGGGTAAGATCGGATCAGATTTAGATGTAGATCGGTCCATACAAATGACGCTCCCAATTTGACATTTCCCGCTCTAGAAACCACATATTGTACTCGATTTTCTTTAAATTTGGCACAACATCTTATAATGCAACTAGAAACACCTAGGCAGAAATTCGGTAAGATCGGTTCAGATAAAGATATAGCCTCCATCCAAATGACGCCCCCGATCTGACATTTTCCGCTCTAGATACCACATATTGTATTCGATTTTATTTAGATTTGGCACAACATCTTATAATCCAACTAGAAACACCTATGCAGAAATTGGGTAAGATCGGTTCAGATTTAGATACAACTGACGCTCCCGATTTGACATTTTCCGCTCTAGAAACGACATATTGTACTCGATTTTCTTTAAAGTTGGCACAACATCTTATAATCCAACTAGAAACACCTATGCAGAAATTGGGTAAGATCGGTTCAGATTTAGATATAGCCCCCATACAAATGACGCTCCAGATTTTACATTTTCCGCTCTAGAAACCACATATTGTACTCGATTTTCTTTAAATTTGGCACAACATCTTATAATCTAACTAGAAACACCTATGCAGAAATTGGGTAAGATCGGTTCAGATTTAGATATACATACAAATGACGCCCCCGATTTGACATTTTCCGCTCTAGATACCACATATTGTACTCGATTTTATTTAGATTTGGCACAACATCTTATAATCTAATTAGAAACACCTATGCAGAAATTGGGTAAGATCGGTTCAGATTTAGATATAGGCCCCATACAAATGACGCTCCCGGTTTGATATTTTCCGCTATAGAAACAACATTTTGTACCCGTTTTTCTTTAAATTTGGGAACACATTTTATAATCCAACTAGAAACACTTAGATATAGGCCCCATACAAATGTCGCTCCCGATTTGACTTTTGCGCTCTAGAACCCACATATTGAATACGTTTTTCTTTAAAATTGGCACAACATGTTATAATCCAACTAAACAAAACTATGGTTAAAGTGGGTAAGATCGGTTCAGATTTAAATATAGCCCAAATACAAATGTTGCTCCTAAAAGTTTAATCGATTTTGGCCAAACTATACATTTTATATTTCAGCTATTTCGTTCCAGGTTTCAATATATCCTCATACAAATGTCCTTTCCGATTTAACATTTTTTGTCAAACACATACAATTACGGGATACAAAAAACCTTCACTTTTTCACCGAATTGAATTGTATTCGGAAAGTGGAGTGTATCATAGAGTCGGCCCCGCCCGACGTTATCCTTTCCTTACTTGTTTTAAATACATTGGGGAATTTTTTGCATTTAGCTTTGAAAAATAATATCCTGTAAGTGATGTCCATTTTCTGCTTCGCACATTCGTGCTCTTTTTAGCATATTTTCCATAACAGAGATTGAGACACTACTTTCGGTGGATACGCCGTACCAAACAGTACACTTAAGTGGGTGTGATTGTCGCTGATGAACTGCTCTTGGTTTTTCCGTAGTCCAAATCCTGCAGTTCTGTTTGTTATGGGAAATGGGCTTCATCGCTCATTACCAAATTGTGAATATTGTGAATTGGGACTGTTGGTTTGAAAAATAAAATTCAATTATTTTCGTACGTTGTCCGATCGTGTAATGATTCATAATTAATTTCCCAAGTCTCCTTCACAAAATGCTGAAAAAAAACAAAGAAAGAATAATAATTAAAAAAGTTATAAAGAATTCAAGCCATATAGCTCATTCTGCGCCACCCTGTATAACATAATCTGTAAACTTGGGTCCCATTTGTAACTGGGCTATACTTGACTTTCATAGTTGTTGTTTCTAATTGAAATATAACATAATGTGGGAAATTTGATCAAGATCCGATGTAAAGTGTACATTTTAGAGCTGTAAGAGTGTAAATTGGAATTTCATTTGTAGGTGGGGGGGGGGGCTATATCAAAACATGGACCAGCTAAAATATAACATGATTCTGAAATTGTTATTAAATTCCAACGTACAACGTATATTCTAGAGCAGTAATATGCATTGGAGTAGCAACTGATTTCTGCTGGGGAGGGCTATAGCCTTTTTTCTTTTAGTTACCAATTGAACTTCTTTAAGACACCTGGCCCCGCCGGAGGTTTTCCGTTTTGCCCTTCTATCATTACCTTGTTAAAATAAGAATGCATACCGCGCGGATTTAGATTGAACCCCTTAATAGCTAATATGGATGTTTATACAAAAAGTTTTATTCTACCATAGATAATCTCGAAAACTGTAAAATATAAGCATTTTCTTATGAACAATTATTAATTGTAATGAACTAATGTTTCTCTGAAAAGTTTTCACATACATTGAATTAGATCCCAAATTGTACAATAAATCTTTATGTAAACATCCCAATATTGACATTGATAAGTTAAAAAATCTAAATCTCAAATTCCTGGTGACTAACTACCACCCCAGCCACTCCCTTCCTATAGTAATAGGGTAAATATGGGGAATATTTGTATGGATGCTAAAAAATTACTTCTGCAAAATTTCATGGCAATCGGACAACAATTGTAATGTGCGAACAAGATTTATATGGTCATCATACAGGCAGATGCACGGACTGACGATTATTTCTTGGTGTTACAAACATTTGGCGTGAAACTAACTTATAATACCATGTTCCACGAAGTAGTGTGCTCATTGGCGGCATTTGCATTTCATTTTAGGGAAGAAAGTTTTCCATTCGGCAGATTTCGCCCATTTTTAATTCCAACCTTCCACACAATCAGAGGAGCATGCACATCGAATTTCGATTTTTAATCCTAAAAGTAGGAATTTCGAAGATCCATTGTCTTTCGTGTCAATTTTATTATTTGCATGCACACACATAATTTTATGATTGTAGATGCAATCAATTGGACGGTAACATCCTTTTGTCCATTTTGAACCGCAAAATTAGTATTCGAGCTGCAGCCATTTGATTGGTGCCACTTTTAATCCCCTTTCGTTCCGTTTCCCCCACAAAGAACAAATTTCGATTTTTTGCACGCTTTTATTTTGTTATTCTAGTTGCAGCTATTTATTTGTTGACGTGGTGGAGGGTACAAAAATATCGCCACCAATTCTTAAAAATCGAATGTCATGTTGCTTGCTCGAAATGTATCGACATGATATTGGAATATTCTTATTGATTTCTTTACTTTTTCTTTTATTGAAGATTTCCGTTCATTGATTCAACGAATCAATGAATTGAAACGAATATTGGGATCTGCATTTGATATAGCTGCTCTTTTTAATTTAATATAGCTGATGACTGATTTTGTTTTCTTTTCCAATATATTTAGCTTGGTTTTATAAAAATTCTCTTTATGCACACGTTTCTTTTACATGGAATTCCTCCCGTATAAAGACTGTTTGGTGTGTCCCTTGTCCCACTAAGTATAAATGAAATCAATACATGTGTAGAACAGGTGTTGCTCTTAAAATCACGCGGTTATACATTTTTCACTTCTCACTCTTAAACACTAATTATCAAATGTTTTTGAAATTTCGTAATTTAATAAACAGCAGCAGCCCGTATCACATTTATTATGAGTATTACATGGAACATATCTTACATTCTCATATATTCCAACGGTCTTTATTTAGGCAATATGCCATAATTAGGAAATGGTATTTCAGACATTAGACCATAATAATTAATTACCCATTCTGGATGATCGTTTAAGTAGTGGCGCCATATAAATTTAAAAAAATAGACTTCATAAATGAGCCAGTTTGTATAAAGTGTTTTAGACGCTTTTTGCATTAATCACCGATTTAATATAGCGAACCGTTAGCTGGTAATTTTTGTTGCACTTTCCCATGCCGACATAATTAACCTCCAACATTCAATTATGGCGCTATTACCGCAAGAACACATTGCTCAGCACTCAGCACTGTAATTTTCATTTTTCTTGAGATCGCCATAAAGGCATTCGATAATTTTACTGAACTAATACATGCTAAATAAGGAGCCGCAAATGCGTTCGTTCACTTGCAAACGCGGTTACTTTAATACATACATACAGACAGATGTATGTATGTACGGACAGTAAGAACGCATGCGCAAATATCAAACGAATCTTGCTGCTAAAGTACAAAAGTAAAACTTACACTTTTAAACACCGTTGTATCGTCCCATTCTCGTAGCATGTTTAAATGTTATTAATCGTGGAATTGTTATAAATCCGGGAAACAGGCTGTAAACTACATAGCAACACGATTTTGTAATCTTTGCCATTTTTGTTTTTGTTTTCGCCAGAGCAATAGTTTCCAGTGAGACGCAGATGAAGAACTGAACAGAACAGAAAAGCAAAGAACCGAGAATAAATTCAAATCTTCAAATTACCAATGTTTATGTGGTGTAAAAGTGATTGAACCTTCTGTGGTGAAAACGCAATGGACCTGGAAGGAAAAGGCATTCGAATGATGGTCGCTGCAATTTAGAAAAGTACAGGTGCAAAATCGAAATGAACTCATAACATTAACGTCCTCCTAATGATGAGGATATAAAATTGAGAATTAAGAACATTCGTGTGAAACGAGGGCAGTGTCGAAAGTTATATATATATATAATATATATATATATATATATATATATATATATATATATATATATATATATATATATATATTATACGATTTGGTCCTTGTTTTTGGTCCTGTTTCCGTTAAAAATAAGTTTAGTCAGGTCGAAGGTTCCGTGGTCCTTTTTCATGAATCTGGCTTCAGCCGTTTTGTCTGGACGCTGATCAGTGAGTCACTTAACCGCGCCAAAGTTTTACATATAAAGGGTGGTTACATTTTAAGGGCGGATGTTGATTTTGAATAAAACACAAATTATTTAGGAAATTATTATCATTTTTTTTATTATGATAACATTGGTATGGTTCAATTATGTATGGAACAAAATATCGGCCAAACGGCCGCCGCGACCTCGTCGGTACACCTCCATCTCATGGTCCTTTTCATTCAAATAACCCCAAAGAAAGAAGTCCAACGGTGTCAAATCACATGATCTTGGAGGCCAATTGACATCGCTACCACGTGAGATAACTCGGCCATTGAATTTTCGCGCAAAAGAGCCATTGTTTCGTTAGCTGTGTGGCAAGTGGCACCGTCCTGTTGAAACCACATATCGTCCACATCCATATCTTCCAATTCGGGTCATAAAAAGTTTATCATCTCACGATAGCGAAGACCAATCTGCCCGACCGGCCTCATTTTGGAAAAAATACGGCCCGATGGTGCTACCAGTCACTCTTTGTGAGTGCATCGGTTTTTCGACAATCACTCTTGGATTATAATTCGCGCAAATGCGGTAATTCCGCTTTTTGACGAATCCACTGAGGTGAAAATGTGCCACATCAAATTGACCGAAAAAATCACGAAGTGTACGATATGCATTTTGAATTAATGCCCATTTTCATAATAAGCCTGAATAACTTTAACGCGTTCCTCGATTGTGTATCTTTCCATGGTTCAAATTGAGTTAGTCTGAAATTGAGAAATGTCAAATGAAATGCAGAAAAAAACTTGATGGTTCATATTCAACATCGGCCCTTACAATTTAACCACTCTTTATATTGATAGAGTATGCTTTATTTGGAACTATTTTAATCTATATATAGGGTCCGCCTTCTAACGTTTTTTTTTGTGGGGTGCCCTCAGCAGCCATTTGAATGAAATTATTTTCCATTATTAACCGGAAGGATTGTACTTTCAAATAAAAAAAATTGAGAAAATATTCAGTAGTTTTTTATAGCATTAAAAAAAAAGTTTATATTTATAACATTACGTCACACAGTGTATTATCAGCGGCAAAAACTCCCAAATTTCATGAACCCAAATCTCGACTTTACTGATTGAATTTTGCAAAGAACATTCCTATTAAGCATATTTTAAAATATTTTGCCAATATCGCGGTTAATTTTAGTTGTGGATGCATTTAAAGGTCATAGAAGCTAAAATAGTTGCAAATTTCATCATAAGAGAGGTTATTTTATGGAGATGTATCTCGGAAACCATGCATCGTATTGAAATTTCGTTTAGTTCGTAGAAAATAACTAAAATAAAAAGTGTAATTACGTTTTTATTTTCCTTTTCAGACAGAGGTTTACCTGAAGGTTGTATTTATTCAGTATTGGTAATTTTTTACAGTATAAAACAAGTAAGGAAAGGCTAAAGTCGGGCGGGGCCGACTCTATGATGGGAAGGTTTTTTGTATCCTGTAAATGTATGTGGTTGACAAAAAATATTCAATCGGAAAGGACATTTGTATGAAGATATATAGAAACCTGGAACGAAATAGGTGAAATATAAAATGTATAGTTTAGCTAAAATCGGTTAAACTTTTGGGAGCAACATTTGTATTAGGGCTATATTTAAATCTGAACCGAACTTTCCCACTTTCACCATGGGTTTGTTTAGTTGGACTGTAAGATGTTGTACCAATTTTAAAGATCCGATCTAGCCCGCTTTAGCCACAGGTGCTTCTATTTAGATTATAAGATGTTGTGCCAAATTTAAAGAAAATCGAGTAAAATATGTGGCATTTAAAGCGGAAAAAGTCAAATCGGGAGCGACATTTATATGGGGGCTATATCTAAATCTGAACCGATCTTACCCAATTTCAGCATAGGTGTTTCTAGTTGGATTATAAGATGTTGTGCCAAATTTAAAGAAAATCTACTACAATATGTGGTTTCTAGAGCGGAAATGTCAAATCGGGAGCGAAATTGTATGGGGGCTATATCTAAATCTGAACCGATTTAACCGTAGATGTCCCCAGTTTAAATATAAGACGTTTTGCCAAATCTGAAGACAATCTCATACAATATGTGGTTTCTAGAGCGGAAAAAGTCAAAGCGGGAGCGAAATTTGTATGGGAGCTATATATAAATCTAAACCGGTCTGACCTATATTCACCATGGGTGTTTCTAGTGGAAATATAAGATGTTTTACCAAATCTGAAGACAATATGTGGTTTCTAGAGCGGAAAAAGTCAAATCGGTAGCGAAATTTGTATATATAAATCTGAACCGATATAACACATTTTTACCACAGGTGTTTCTAGTTGAAATACAAGATGTTTTGTCAATTTTAAAGAAAATCTGTTGTAATATGTGGTATCTAGAGTGAAAAGAGTCAAATCGGGAGTGAAATTGGTATGGGGGCTATATGTAAATCTGAACCGATATTTCAAATTAAATTAAAGCGTTCGTCCTTGTCCCGAAAAACTTCATTGTGCAAAGTTTCATTTAGTTATGTCTACAATTGCGACCTGTATCGTGATTACAAGAATAGATGGACAGACGGACGGACATTGCTAAGTCGATCGGTATAATTAACAATGGGTCTATCTCGTTTCCTTTTGGGTGTTACAAACAAATGCACAAAGACATAATACTCTCGTGGAGTGTATAAAAATAAATTCGCGAGGCCGACCGATGCCTCAGCATTAACAAATATTGCTAAAATATTGTCTTATTTATTCATTTTAAAAAGAATATTCTGCTTATAGCTACCAACATCGATTTAATTACTGAAATGGTAAAACCTTCTAAGCCAAAAATGACACAATACTTTATTTGTAGTTCTCTGTTAATGTATATTGGAAAATATATTTAAAGCATACCTTAGGAATGTAAGTTTTTATGGCATTCGTGTGCATGTAAATATTGGGTCGATATTAATACTAAGTTGAGTATAAAACTATAATAGCCGTGTGTCATCGATTAAAAAATAAAATAATTTTTATAAAAATTTTCGAAAATCGTAAACAAAAACAAAAAATTTATGTGGGCGTTGTGCGTGGACCGAAACATGAAATCGAGGATATAAAAGGCTCTGCGATTGCAATTTTATGATCAAAATTGGCGATGAAAATGAAAAAAAATGTCCATACGAAGGGAGTTCAGCTAAAATAATGCACATCAACAAGCACATTCCTTTGACTGTGTATGAGTGCTATCTAAATTACTATCCAAATTAATATTTTAGATATATCTATATCACCAAAAGAAAATTAAATAAATACTATCCAAAAACAGAGAGGGTAAAACTAATAACAAATAACTGTATTTTTCGCGTTATTTATTTTTTATTGCAGTAATAATGGAGCTTTGTTTTGAAATAAATTAAATCTATCCATAAGAAACTATCACATTCTATTATCCGTGTAACCATCTCTTGGAGATCAAAATAACTTATTCAACTGCCCTCGTAAGACCACTTTCGTACACGATTTTATGTGTCTGTTCCTGTTGTAAAGCTCTTAAAAATTAAACGACGCAAAGAAGAAGTAGAAGAATATCAAAAGAAAAGTTGATCAATTATAGCATTACACGTCATCATCATTTTCTAATTACTTCTGACCATTTTGCTAAATACAATGGCATCTATTTAAAATACTTTTTCACCATCAAAAACCAATCAAAGATTCCTCTGTAACATGCACATATTCAATTAGAATTAACATAAAGCATCGTTTTAATGCAAGAAGTCTAAACGTTGTGTGTTTTGGCTAGAAATGTGTGAATGACAATTATCGCTGAACAGTGGTTCAAAAGAGAAAATTTGGTGGAATTTTGAGAGACAGACACTAGTTGTGGAACAGCTAATTTTCCCATAGGGATATTGTAACAGATTTTCTTCAAATTCTATAAATTGAGTTAAATTGGGTTGAAGATGATAATCGTAACTAGGAAGTGGTGTAGGGTATCATATGGTCGGCGTCGCCCAGCTTGTTATTATTAATATTATTTGTCACACTATCACCAAGAAAATACTTTCTAGTTTCGAATAATTCCATTAAGATTTCTCCACTTTATAATATAATTTTTGAAATTATATTATTCGCTTGTAAATACTTTAGTTTATGTCATGCTGCCACAACTACCATCCACTCCTCTGGTATTACCCCATTCCACGGCATTCATGACATTGCGATACGTTGTTAGTGTAATTATTCGAGGAAAGGCGTCAAAATATTTCAAATATTTAAATAAAAAACGTTCGTGTTGTCGTCCAATGTCATCCTCCGGTTTCAGTCTCATTCATTCGCTCGATCACTCTCTAATCAAGTGAAAATTAAAGATGTGCTTTTTTATGGCAACTTGGAGGATTCGAATCATAAATTATTTGTTTCTGTTCTCTCGGATTTGGATTTGCAGCTTTAAGTGCCAACGTATTAGTGGTGGACAGACAAGCGGACGGACAGGCGTTCGTCGAACGTCGACAGGATTTGTGTGGAATAATTGTTGTTTGTGATGCTGTTGTTTTTCTTTTTTTCTGGTGAAACCAGTAGCATCCTCTGAGATATTTTTCATCATTAACTTGGTCAGGCAATAGCAATAGCAACAACAATAACAACCAAAACGTGTAACAACAACAGCTGCAAGTACAACTGCATCAACACTTGTATACAATTATAAATATAAACTTCTGGAAAAAATAGAAGAAGATATAGCCAAGATTAGCAATACAAACATGATTCGATCGTGAACATTAAGCATAAATAGGCGGTGTGATAAGTGTGGTACAAATGACACAAAATAGTAGATTAGTAAAACCTTACACGTTTGGAATTAAAACGACCTAATTCAATTTAAAAGGATCACGGTTTTTTAAATGCTATTATTATAAAGACACCAATAAAATAATTATTATAAGTATATAGGCAACATCGGAGCAAAAAGAGCTACAATTCGTGTAAATAGTGGGGCTGTACATTAGGCTAAGTATTCTTTGAGCGATTTAAGACTCTCCCGCTAAGGAAAGGCCAATAATGTGCTCATAATTAACAAGTAAAAACGGCGTTAAGTTCGACCGCGATTGCATTCCACAGAGGCTGTCGATTTTCGTAGAAGTGCTTTTAATATAATAATTTTATAAATAAGAATAATATTTTTATTATTTCAAACCACTCTTACAAGGCAAGGCTACAAATACGTGTATACTATATATATCGAAATAATACCTCAAGTCAATTCAAAAAGTAAATATAAGATAGAAATCTTCAAAAAAGCTTAAATACAATAAATATTGGGTGTTGTTTGTATTTCCATCCTATTTTAATTACAAAAGTACAAATTTTGAAAATCTATTTCTTGACCTACACAAGGCAAGATAACCTAACTTCATGATTCAACCAATTTTTGCAGTAAAAGTAAAAAAGTACGAATTTTGAAAAATCTTTTTATTTTGTGTGTCTCTGCACCGAATTCCATGATTCTAGCTGCTAACAATTGGTTGGTATCATTGTATCCCTTTTTTCCTATTTTAACCCTTAAGAGTACGACTTTCTAAAATCTCTTTATTTTACTTGTCTACGAAATTAGAGGAATGTACACACCGAATTTTATCATTCTAGCTGCGGCCATTTGGTTGGCACTATTTTTATCCCCTTTTCCCCATTTTAACCCCTTAAGAGTTCGGCTTTCTAAAATCTCTTTTTTTCGTGTCAACGCAATTACAGGAATGTACACACCGAATTTCATATTTTTAGCTGTAGCTGTTTAGTTGGTGCTATTTGTATCCCTCTGTTCCCATGGTATCCCTTGAACGTATGAATTTGGAAAAACATTTTTATTTTCGTGTCTACGCATTCAGAGGAATGCATGGCTCTAGATGCGGTCATTTGGTTGGCAGCATTTTTATCCCCTTTTTCTTCTGCGCGCAGTCGAGTTGGTAGTGTGCTCGACTATCAGCGTGGGGGTTGTGGGTCGCTGCAATAACTAGCTACAATGGTCTTAGTCACCCCTGCTCAATCCCTGGACCCAAAATTAGAATATAAATGTACTTTGTATTGTAATTCATAATAAATAAATAAATAATATCGTTTTTTCATTTAAATCCCAAAAAGTACGAATTTCGAAAAATCCCTTTATTTTACGTGTCTACACAATCAGAAGAATGTGTACACAGATTTTCATTATTTTAGGTGCAGCCGTTTGGTTGGTACCATTTTTATAACTTAATTCCCATTTTACACTTTAAAAGTACGAATTTGAAATAAATACTTTTATTTTATTTATTCTACTTCATTAGAGGAAAGTATTTACCGAATATCGTGTTTCTAGCTATTGTCATTTGATATGTACCAATTTTATCCCTTTTTGCTCCATTTCACCCCCTACAAATAAGAATTACTTTATGGTGTACGTTTTTATTATGGGGGTAATATGCATATCCAATATCAAGCAAGAACAAGCAGACATATTGAGAAACATACTTAAATACTCTAAAATATTAGTGGTTATTATGGGTATATTTAGTCCTTGTGAGGGAAAAAATATTCCCTTTGTTCCGATTTAGCCCAGTTGCGACTATAAGACGTATTTATGGAAAATTTGGATATCCTAGCTCATTTCGTTTAGATGCTAGCGTGCTTTCAACAGACGGACCGTAATTGTGCTTTAAGATGTATTTTTCCAATTCCTACTTTTTAACATTTTGAAATAGAACACCAATTCTTTCAGAATTTTCCTGAGGATTAGTCACTCAAAGAGAGAGGAAATACTGGAAAAAAAAAAAATAAAAAAGTATTATTAGCAGATTTTATCCTCTTTAATTTGATACTTATAACGGTATCTATGAGGGTACAAATGGGAATTTAAAATAATT
The DNA here is from genome assembly GCA_947397865.1 of Polietes domitor. Taxonomy (NCBI): domain Eukaryota; kingdom Metazoa; phylum Arthropoda; class Insecta; order Diptera; family Muscidae; genus Polietes; species Polietes domitor. Next base: position 216,668,315 of record OX377618.1, on the reverse strand, counting down.
TTTCAGAAATTGTATTCTTTGAAACTTTGTAGCCCTTTTAAGAGACAACAGGATGAGGAAATAAAAACTAAAAATGACAGTTAACTCCATTTCGCCTATAGTTACCAAACATTAGGAATAACAATCAGTGCAATTACTATGCGAATCGAAAACAAGTCAAAACGGCGTTAAGTTCGGTCGGGCCCTCCACCATGGATTGCATTCCACAGAGGCTGTCGATTTTCGTAGAAGCGCAGTATTATTAGAGGAAAATATATTTTTTTTATATAGCCAAACCAAAACAAATACAAATATTGAAAAAATAATTTTATAAATAAATATAATATTTTTATTACTTCAAACCATGCTTATAAGGCAAGGCTACCAATACGTTTACATATCGAAATAATACTTCAAGTCAATTCAAAAAATAAATATTCTCATATTTATATTTAAATACAATAAATATTGGTAGATAGTGGTTTTTACAGTTGCTTGTATTTCCATTATATTTTAAATCCAAAAGTACACATTTTGAAAATCCATTATCTCACGTACATAGTGCAAAATAACCTAACTTGATTCAAAAAATTTTTGCCGTAAAAGTAAAAAGTACGAATTTGGAAATTTTTTGCTTTTCGTGTCAGAGGAATGAATATTCCGAATTTCATGACTCTAGCTGGTTGGTACTATTTTTATCCTTTTTTCCACTTTAACCCCAAAAAGTACGTTTATTTTATGTGTTTACGCAATCAGAGGAATTTATACACCGAATTTCATTATTCTAGGTGCAACCGTTAGGCTGGTACCATTTGTATCCCTCTATTCCCATTGTCAATTAGAGGAATGTACACTAGGGCGTACCTCAAAAAAAAAGTTCGCCGTACACCTTCGAATATGAAGTATTATTGAAAGGTAGTTTCAAAAAATTTTTTTTTATTTTTTTATGCCGAACGTAGGGGTCGCGCTTTTACATTTTTCTATATAACTTCTGCATTTATAAACGGACTTTAAAGTGTGATACATCGATGTTTTTGTCTCTTGAAGTCATTGAGCTCAAGCACCCCCTTCTGGTACTTACCCATCATATCTCAGTTGCTACTACCCTAATGTACCACTCTAATATCAGAAAATTAAAGCTCGCATAAAGTCATGAATCATGCTTGAGCTCAATGACTTCAAAGACAAAAAAATCGGCCTTGTCGAGACAAAAACATCGATGTATCACACTTTATAATCCGTTTATAAATGCAGAAGTTATATAGAAAAATGTAAAAGCGCGACCCCTACGTTCGGCATAAAAAAAATAAAAAAAAATTTTTGAAACTACCTTTCAATAATACTTCATATTCGAAGGTGTACGGCGAACTGTTTTTTTACTTGTAACCTGGTACGCTCTACTGTACACATCAAATTTCGTGTTTCTAGCTGTTGGCGTTTGAAAGGTACCATACGGATTAAAATCACTCTGTGGTGCACTTTTTTGTTATAGGGGGATTGCGCACACCCAATATCAAGTAAGTACAAGCAGACATATTAAAACAAGTAAGGAAGGTTAAAGTCGGGCGTGGCCGACTATATGATACACTCCACTTTCTATACGAATAAAATTCAATTCAGTAAAAAATTGAAAACGGGAAGGATTTTTGTATGCTTCATAACCATAGGCTAATATGACCTGACCCAATGTGTGAAATCGAGACGAATATTTGTATCGGGGCTATAACCAAATATGGAATGATGTGACCCACTTACACAATAGGTACTTCCAATTCAAGTATAACGTGTTATGCTCAATTTAAAGAAATTCTCTGAAAACTGAAAAGTCAAGCCGGGAGCGAAATTTCTATAAATTTCTAAACCGATCTGACTCATTTTCACCATGAGTGTTTCTAGTGGAAACATAAGATATTTTGCCAAATTTGAAGAACGTCTGATAAAATATGTGGTTTCTAGAGCGGAAAAAGTCAAATTGAGAGCGAAATTTGTATGGGAGCTATATATAAATCTGAACCGATCTGACTCATTTTCACCACGGGTGTTTCTTGTTGAAACATAAGATATTTTGCCAAATTTGAAGAAAATCTGTTAAATTATGTGGTTTCTAGAGCAGAACAAGGTGTTCCTAGTTTAAATTTTAGATATTTTGCCAAAGTAAAATCGGAAGCGAAATTTGAATGGGAGCTATATACAAAATTGAACCGATCTGACCTATTTTCACCATAGGTAGTCATAGTTTAAATATAAGCTGTTTTGCCAAATTTGAAATCAATCGACTCAAAAAGTGATTCTAAGTCGATCGGTCTTCTTAACAATGGGTCTATCTCGTTTCTTTTTGGGGTTACAATCAAATGCACAAAGACATAATACTCTCGTGGAGTGTATTAAAACATTCTTAAATACTTTGGACTTCCTAGCTTCTTTCGTTTAGATGCTAGTGTGCTTTCAACAGACGGACGAACGAACATGGTTAGATCGTATTAGAATTTTATGACGATCAAGAATATATATTCTTTATAGGGTCTCAGGTCGATATTTAAAGGTGTTACAAACGGAATGACAAAGTTAGTATACCCCCATCCTGGAGGTGGAGGGTATACAAAATCTCATGTTACGTAAATAAGACCATACAATTATTAACCTAGTAAGTCTAATAATAATACTGTATATTTTTTAATGATGGAAAAAAATACTTTTTTATGGCCGATTCTAATTCAAAATTTTAAATGTGAGTTTTAGTTATCTTTCTTCATAGGTGTTCCTAATTGAAATATAATATTATCAGGAGAAATGATAAAAATCTGATATAAAATGCGGATTATATAACAGTAATATAGCAATAGAATAAATCTGATCTTTTTTCGCATATTCAATTCCTGGCAGAATAATTGTATTCAGTATAATCTCATTACTTTATTTCAATTTATATTTCCACCTGTCTCGAAATCACCCTTTACTTAATAGCACGGAATTTAGTGATGCGAACATTATCCGTGGGCGTTCTTTTCGTACCCGTTCTCTTTCAATCGACACTTTCGAACGTACATAATTATTATTATTAAAGTAACCGCTTTCCCACTTAGAAAGAAAATACTGCAAAACGTGGCCACATTCGCCATTAAACTCTTTTATGGCATAATCCATGGCATACGACTAGAGTAGTATAAACACATTTGTAATGATCTAACCAGAAAACAAGCTGATCACATTACCCCTCTTAAAGACATTTATTAAAGGAAATCCTCTGAATTAGCAACATAAAATGCAAAAAACAAACGATTTATGTTCGTAATGTGTCCATCTGAACGTGTGTCGCCACTGCATGCGTGAGCTGGTGTGGCCGCAGACGGGCAGTGATTGTCGTCATGCTTGTTGTTGCTGTTGTTGTCAATTTCGATGTCCATGCCGATGTTGCCTGTCGATATCATAAGGTGTAATTAATTTTTAATTATATTACATAATATTTCATTTATTTTTATTCGAATTTCAGAGAAAGCCCTGTTAACGCCAAAACTACACACTTTAATGATTTCTCAATTGATACACAGACGCACGGCAAGCGACGACAACAGAAGCAGCAGCATCCTTAGCCGAACGGCAGGCACAACATCGCCAAATGCATCATCAAATTAAGCTCTTTAAAAACGCGTTTGGTGTTGTTAATGCATAATTTCCAATTAATCCTTAGTGAAGATGACCATAATGTCGTCGGTTGGTGGTAAAAGTGGTGCACAGTAGTTTCAGAATGTGGGATTTTAAAATACATTTTTTTTTAAATTTCGCAATATATTTATACAACGAAATATTCAGAATATACCGGTGTGAATTATAATTCTAAAATTTTCCATATCCACTCGGTTCGTGGGAAACTGAAACCAGAGTAATATCCCTACTGGAAAATTCACTCTTCCAGAACGAGTCCTGTGATCAGTACCTCGTGGGTAGGGACAGTGCCAAATATATGAAGGGGGCCGGATACTTTTATATGGGTTTGTCATTGATCGAAATATCCGATGTCTGTTCTATACTACCAGTCTTAGAACGGTAACATTAGATATTTGAAGAAATTAACAAATATTTTCTTAAATCAGTATTAAGTTTTACTACTGGCCAATATCAGTTAATATTTAAAAAAAAGTCTTAACGTTTGGCTGGGCCAAACTCGATTTAGTAACGTCCGTCTGTCCGCCTGTCTGTAATTTGTTGCAATCAATGGGTGATTCCATTTGAACGGGTGTGACACTTTTCCTTAAATATCTTCCATATTCATTGACTGATATTTACTATACTGTCAATTGAAAACGGCAGGTTAATCTGGATATTATTGCAAATATAAGTATGTCTTAGCGTTTAAAATATTGGAGATATAAAACAAACTAGAGCGTAACGGGAGTGACCTTAGCTTTGAAGAAAATCTTGAGGTTTTACTTATTTTCTTGAGTTCGGAAATGTTCTTCCATTATGTCTTTATTCATTTTGATAATCGAGAGTAGTTCATACACGTTCTTCTAAAGTATTCGTTACCGACATATATTTATGAATATAGGATATTTAAATTGTAACGGGCGTGACATTTTGACGGAAATCCTGCTACGACACCAGTCTATATCTTGAAAAGGAAATGATCAGACCTATTGTTGTCATTTTTTTTTAAATATAATCAAAAAAATGTGTTATGTGAAGTATAAACATTACGAATGTTTTCCGGCGTTTTTTAAGTCGAAAATAGGGTCACTTTACGTAGAATCACCCATATACAGTAGACGCTCACAAATTAGAGCTTTTAGTAATTCGAACGTCCACAAATTATAATCAGTGTTTGCAATACATTAAACGCTCTGTAATTCGAATAATAAATTCTAATTTCCGAGCGAGTTCTCCGAGCAACGAAGTTGATGTGGGTATTTTCAGTCCTTGTAAGGACAATTTTTTCCCCTTGGACCGATTTCGCCCAGTTGCAATTCTAACCGATCTACGACTATAAGACGAATTTATGGAAAATTTGGACGTCCTAGCTTCTTTCGGTTAGATGGTATCGTGCTTTCAACAGACGGACATACGAATGGCTAGATCATCTTAGAATTTTATGACGATCAAGAATATATATACTTTATAGGGTCTCAGGTCTATATTTCAAGGTGTTACAAACGGAATGACAAAGTTAGTATACCCCAAACCTGGAGGTGGAGGGTATAAACATAGTTTTTTTATTTTAATAGACAAAAAATACATCTTCGATTTTATGAATAGAGTTATTATTTAGCATTTATTTATTATAATTGTAATTATAATTGCGTGAAAGAAATAAAATAAAGCTGGCTTCAAAAAATTGTGCATGTTCCCCAAATAAATTTTGGTTTGTTTTATGCATTTTCCAAAATATTTCACCTTTATCACTGCCCATTCGTGAATTATCCATATTTTTTATGATTTTAGTGATATTTTTGATGTGTTTTTTATAACATCCGGAGTTATAGCACACCTTTTTTCCAGGCAGTTGCATTGCCAGTTTCTACAAAATTGGAAAAAATATATACTTTTTAATTTTACAAAATAATTCCATCTGATATAATATATTGAAATATACACGCATAGAAATTGTCATCAAAATTTAAAGAACAAATTTCGTTGAATTAACTAGAATGTTTCTATGAGAAACGATGGATCTACATCACTCCACGTCTAAATTTTTAGTACATTCACTTATCAGCTATGCAGACAGACATATAACGGCTGCCAATGTGCGAGGAATGATTTCAACCTATCCGACTTGAATTCAACTAGGTAATACTGCCTAAATTCAATCTTCTCTTTACAAAATTCTTCACTTTAACCACCGTCCATTCGATTAAACTAACTACTTTAACTCAGTGATGATCATATTGAAGGTACTATTTGAAGTCCAGTTTAATGTTAAGGATGCTACCAAACATAAATTGGCCGTAACGAATGCATCTACAGCAAAAGCAGTAGCATCCACAACGAACTGCAATAACCAGTCGCCACCACCTCTGCCAAACCATCGACAAAACCAATGAAATGAAAAAGACGAATACATTTCTTTGCTTTCCTTCCTCATTTGGCATCATTTCAAGGCAGCAGAAGCACAGAATGCAGGTGCAAATAAGTTTGCCAGCTATTCTGGTGGGCTGGTTTTATTTTGAGGAAGACGAGCAATAAGGAATCATTTAATGTTTTCATAAAGAATTTACAGGATTACAAGTGGAATCATTACCCTCGCGTATGATGATGTTCTCAGCAGAATATGTTCTTCTGGCTTCTGTTTTGATTTCATTGGAGTTTCGTGTACACGATTAACTTTTCCACGAGAATTATTTTTCGAATTCGATTTTCCAATGTACAGGAGGAAACGTACACATTTTGTTTAATAATCAGTTGTGGTGTTCCGTAATGATTTAAGCACGTGTTGGCTTGTGGAGAGATCAATAAAATAACGAGTGTCGAATGTAAAGTCAGAGGAAACTGAAAGCGAATTTTGACACATTTGTTATTCAAAACCCACTTACTAACTTCGAGTACAAAACATCCCCATCTTGTGATCTGGATGGTTAATATGGGTATGTTCTTCAATTTTTAAGTATACAATCTTTCTTAGCCTATTTATTTTATGTAAATTTGGATTCAATTAAAAAATTTACGAATTCAAATGAACTATTATTCGAAAATGGTGTGATAAAGAAATTCGAAGAATCAATAAAGAATTTTGTAACCCGCATATTGAAAATATTTTCATATTCACTCAATAAAGAAATTCACATATTGACCAAAAAAGTCAATAAAGAAATTCACATATTGATTAAAAAAGTTGTAAAGCAAAGCGAAGCGAGTATCGAGCCGGGGATGTTCGATTTGTTGTCGCGCATTCCTACCACGCTCGGTATATGGAGAATTAAGTTAAAGTTCAATATTAAGCGATGACACACATGTCGTTGCGATTTTGTCGATTCCATGAAGCGTTATGTTTTTGACTTAAGTTTTAGTCAAATGTTTTAATTCAGTGTTATTTTAGGAGTTTCTAATGTTGACTAATCTTTTCAACAATTCAAATAAATGTTTGTTCGAATATTTTTGTTGAAATTATCAGGTGCACTTTTTTTCTGCGTAGTGGGGATGTTCTTCAATTTGAAAGCTTAAAAGATACTTAAACTAAAAGATATCAAACTATCAACCACTATCAAAACGTGGGCCTATATTGTTCAGTATACTATGAGTTGAACTTCAACCAAATTTGATGATATTCTGTTTGAATTTGTAATTACGTTTATGTGACCTTATCCACGTATAGCTATCTGTTCCATTTGACCTGTAGGTGTTTTAGTTTTTCATTTGCTCATCCTGTTGTCCCTTAAAAGGACTACAAATTTCCAAAGGATACAATTTTCCAAAAAATTGTTTTAATACTTATTATCTGTTCTATACAGAGAAAAGAAGAGAATATGTTTAAAAATACTTAAAATGTTAAGCTTCTATCTTTTCTAGTTTAGTATTAAGAACCCGTTAATATTTTGTCTCTTAAAAAGCAAGATATGTTAATGAAGTATTTTTAATATTATCCTCTTTAAGCTGACACTAATACCGTTATAATAGGGTGCGAAGTATATAAAATATTTTTTTTTTGAAAATTTGTATTCTTTGGTACTTTGTAGTCCTACGTACGATATAATAGTAATATAAATAGACTACATCGACACCTCGCAATTTTGAATAAAATTCGATGTAAATAATTCTGGAATAACTTCGGATGCTGTAACGATCTTCCTGCGGTAAGATTGGGGAATTTTTTGAGACAGCTAGACTCAGGAAAGTTCTATCATCTACTCCTCTTGCAGTTGGCTACCTCTAGAACGAGTATGGTGAATGGACGTCGTATAGCGAACAAGCACTGATAATTTTATGACAGAATTTACAGAGAGTTACGAATTAGCTCGCATGGATGCTCTTATTATGGAGGATCCATAACGCATTAGACTGTCATGTCCAGGCGGCATTACACCAATTGAGACACAGAAAATAACACATCACGTCATCCCATGTCTGATGGTACCCAGCATACATACGCAGCAAAAAAACAAGTAAGGAAATGCAAAAGTCGGGCGGGCCGACTATATGATACAGTCCACTTTCTAACCGAATACAATCCAATTCGGTAAAAAATTTAAACGGGAAGTATTTTTGTATGCTTCCTAATCATAGGCTAATATGATCTGACCCAATTTGTCAAATAGAGAAGAATAGTTGTATCGGGGCTATATTCAAACATGGAATGATGTGACCCAATAGGTTCTTCCAGTTCAAGTATAACGTGTGATGCTCAATTTAAAGAAATTATCTGAAAACACGTGGTTTCTGGGGCTGAAAAAGTCAAGCCGGGAGCGAAATTTCTATGGGAGCTATATATAAATCTAAACCGATCTGACTCATTTTCACCATGGGTTTTTCTAATTGAAACATAAGATATTTTGCCAAATTTGAAGAACATCTGTTAAAATATGTGGTTTTTAGAGCGGAAAAATTCAAGTTGGGAACGAAATTTGAATGGAAGCTATATAAATCTGAACCGATCTGACCTATTTGGACCACAGGTGTTCATAGTTTAAATATAAGCTGTTTTGCCAAATTTGAAAACAATCTGATAAAATATGTGGTTTCTAGAGCGGAAAAAGTCAAATTGGGAGCGAAATTTGTATGTTGCTATATATAAATCTGAACCGATCTGACTCATTTTCACCATGGGTTTTTCTAGTTGAAACATAAGATATTTTGCCAAATTTGAAGAAATTATGTAACAATATGTGGTATCTAGCGTGAAAAGAGTAAAATCGGGAGCAAAATTTGTATGCGAGCTATATCTAAATCTGAACCGATTTTCTTCAAATTAAATGGCGATCGTCCTTATCCCATAAAACATCGTTGTGCAAAGTTTAATTTTGTTCTAACAACAATTGCGACCTGGACTTTGATTACAAGAATAGATGGACAGACGGACGGACGGACATTGCTAAATCGACTCAAAAAGTGATTCTAAGGCGATCGGTATACTTAACAATGGGTCTATTTCGTTTCATTTTGGGTGTTACAAACAAATGCACAAAGACGTAATACTCTCGTGGAGTGTATAAAAATTGAAGTACTTCCGTAGAAAGCATATTTTTAGGGCATATCAAAATCCAAATTTGCATTTTCCTGCTTTTGAGGAAGTTCTTTAAAACAACCTCAAAAAAAGTCGATAATATGTATCACCTTGAAATATCGACCTGAGACCCTATAATGTATATTTATTCTTGATTGTCATAAAATTCTAAGATGATTTTTCAAATTTTTACAGAATACGTCTAATAGTTGTAGATCGGTTGGGATTGAAAGTGGGAGAAATCGATCCAAATGGAAAAGAATTTCCCTCACACGGACTGGAAATACCCATAATAATTAGTATATTTAAGCATGTTTTGAATATGACTGCGTATATTTGGTATACACATTCCCCTTAAAGCGTGCACCATAAATTAAAAAGGGATAAAAATGGTACCTATCAAACGACAACAGCTAGAAATACTTTTCTCTAATTGTTGTTGATACATAATATAAAAGTAGTTTTTCCAAATTCGTACTTTTAAGGGATAAAATGGGAATAGAGAAATAAAAATGGTACCAACCAAACGGCTGCATCTAGAATAAAGAAATTCGGTGTATACATTCTCCTGATTACGAAAGTTGTACTTTTAAGGGTGTAAACTGGGAAAATCGGGATAAAAATGATACTAACCAAATGGCCGCTGCTAGATCATACAGTCCTCTGACTGCGTGGACAGGAAAAATAAAACGATTTTTCCAAATTTGTACCTTTTCTGCTGAAGTCAGGTTATCTTGCAATGTGTACGTACTTTTGGAATTAAAATAGGATGAAAATACAACCAGACAAACGGATGTAGCTGAAAAAGCAGCCACTATCCGCCAATATTTAGGGTATTTAAGCTTTTTTGAAGATTGATGCCTTATCTTTGCTATTTGAATTGACTTGAAGTATTATTTCAATATAACCAGTATAAACATATTGGTACCCTTGCCCTATAAGCATGGTTTAAAATCATTAAAATTTTATAGTTATTTATAAAATAAATTATTTGTTTGAAAATTTTCGAGAAGAGATCGGCCTTCAGTTCAGCCTTTATGATGCTAATTTTCATATCGGTGGGCTATGTTAATAAGCAACCATTTCAAGTTTTCCCTCTTAAAATGTAAAATATCAATAAACTAAATTAACTAAAACTGGAATATTGAAATGGTTGTTACTGTGGTATTGTACTGTGTGAATAAGTATCTAAAAACATTTTTTGATAAATTGTATTCTTTGGAATTTTGCAGTGGTGCAGTATGGCGAAATTAGAAAGTAAAACGCCAATGAACTGAATTTTACCTATAGTTTCAGAGGTATATCACCCGGGTTTGTCGCAATGTTGTGACAAAGGAGTCAACTCGGATAGTCAGGCTACCATTAGATCCTTGGTGGCCCTATATTCCAGAACAGTCCATAAGGAGATTGACAAGAGTTCAGATATGTTCTAGGGAACTGTAAAGATGACGAACTTGTCAGATTAGGAACGACCCTACAAGTTTCAGTGAAGATGATATGGCCAAAGTAGGACGAGCTACCTTATTTTACTTGAAAGATTTCAATTGTGTACATTGATTTCGGTATTGACGGGGCCCATTGTCGCGGAAAAACTTTCTACACCATCGGAAAGCTGAAAGATAAAGTTCTACGTCGACAAAAAAGATTGAGATAAGTTATAAACAGCATATGTCCTGTATAGAAGCAGCCCTTAATCATATGGCTATGAGCAAGGCGAACTATAACGGCAGCCAACCCTGTTATTATTTATTAGAAAATGTCATATTTTGTTGTATATGTGTTTTATTTCCACACCACCCCTCGAACATATTCCCATAACTGACCTAAGAATTAATGATTTCATAAATTATATTATTATTAATTCAACAACCAATTTCAGGCAAATGATATCACTCACAGACATCGCTTTTCTAAGCATCCACAGACAACAATGTAACTTGGAGTATGTGGCCGACCATGGAGTCATGGACACCACTGAAACATTCTAATTGAACAACATGTGTCCAATTGTCGGGAATGTGCCGTGTTCATCGCCTTCTGGGTGTGGTCTGCCTGATAATGTTGTTATTGGTTGGATGTATCCTCGCGTGATAAAAAAAATGAAAAATATTTCATGTATTTGTATTTATGTGTTGCAGTAACTAAAAAAATATAGATGCTCGACATGGAACAAATGATACCGGTTCGGAACTTGAAAAATTATTAGTCAGTTGGGAAGCATATTGTTTTTTGTAAATTAAAATAATAACGCTTACTCTGTTAACTATCTTATTGTCATGGAATTTTGAAAATTTATTGGAATGATATCAGGTCTAAATGAAACTATCTTATCAAAGAAGCAATTTGCTTTCAATATTTATTGGATAATTGTTTTCACTACAAATATTATTTTGTCAGGGTGTAATTTATTCCGTTTTCTAATTGGTGATTTATTCCATTTTTTCGGACATTTATCAAGGAATCGTTTTTAAGAATCATTCTCAAAATATATATATATTCTCAAAATATATATATATTCTCAAAATGTATATATTTTTTGCTTCGATCTATGACACTGGAAAATTACTCCAAAAATGGAAACTTTTGCTCAACCCCCAAAAACACACATTTACTCGTTAAGCGCTAACGAACAACATCTCAATTTCATTCGTCCACAAAATATACAAAATGTAATTTATAAAACGGTTTAAAAAAACGGCAATAAAGCAAAACCACAAAAAAGGAGCAGAAATTCGTGATCCCTCACATTTTGATCTAATACCGGATGGAGCAACAAAAACAGAACACAACTGTTTTGCTTCCACAAAAACAAAATGTATCGGAACGACTGTGTCCGTCCGTCCGTCCGTGTGCATGGACGCCGATTCCAACCATGAGAAAATGTGTCACCAAACATTTCGTTTATCTTCATATCTCTCTATTTGGCAGCAAAGTATGTCAAAATATCATGACTGAAAATGGTTTATTAACATAAAAATGAAATATTTCAAATGCTGGCAGAAAATGCACTACAACTGAGACCAAAAAGACGACGACAACAACAACAGAAACAGAAATAGACACACCGACAAACTCGTATTAATACAATGTAAAATTTAAAACGTGATAGAAACTCTACCAAAAAGAAAACACCAAAAACCCTTAACTGGGCTCTGTGGTAATAGAAGCCACCAAGAGTTCTCTTTAAAGGAATACATCTGGATGAATGATGGTGCCATACATTTATGGAGTTATGGGCAACACCATGCTTTGTTGCTACAAGTCAAACACTTAGATTCCTCTATATACGAAATATTGCTCGCAAATACATTTTTATTCGTACATTTTGACAGGACCGAAATTGGGTTTTTGTCTGATTAATAGCAAAGAGATAACCCAAGGACGGAAGCTGCGATAACAAAAACGATGGAAACATACTTCGCAGGAGTTGAAACACTTACTTCCAAGGCTGATGAGGCCCACAAGTGTTTGTTAGGAAAAAAATAGTCCGAAACATCAACTTGGAAGCAAACAAATTGAAGTTCGGTACAAATTAATAGAAAACATTTTTAATTACAGCAAATACCACCAGCTGTTCGAGTTTTCGATTTGATAAACGCCTAACCGGCGGACGAGTGCCGGTTAGCGTTTAACGATCGTATAAAGGTTATACAAGATATTGAGAAAATGAAAAAGTGGTTATCGGGAGTATATCGTTATGATAAATTCTTACCGAATTATGAGAAAATGGCCCATAAAATATAATAATTAATCAATACCATTTAGGTCATATCATACTAATATCATCTCAGGCCGACGGACAGATTTTCTAAGAAATTGTACGTAAGATACTCATTGTAGAGTGGAACCTATAAAGTTATATCATTTTAACATTCCTTGGCCCAAGTGCAAAATCAGTATCAGCATTTCGACAACGAATGGAAATACAAATATGATTCATCGCAAGGTTTGATTTTCAATAGGCTTTTTTGACTCATATGAAACTGCTTTGTCATTTTTGTTCAGTTTGACAAGTCATCATGGAAAGATTCAAACCACAATAGCGTTTATTCAGCTATATTACGAAAAAACGGCGTTCTGTGAGAAAGAAGACCGTGACGAATCGATTCGTCGTCGTTCTCAGCAGCTTGTCATGTCGTATTCAACAATTTGGCCATTTTGCGTAAGGATCTCGACCTTAAAGCGTACAAAATTCAGCTTGTGCAAGAATTGAAGCAAGAAAACTTAAATTTTCGCGTTATTTTTAGTGAATGGGCTCTCCCTTCGCTATGCTGGAACGAGTCGCGCAAAATTGGGCATTCCGAATGGACCACCTTAGGCGTAGTCGTGACCAACATTTACATGATATAATTTTTAAACAGAAAATACCATAAATTGTTCTTTAAAACTAGGTTAGCATCCCCGGATTTCCCGCGGGAAAATTCCGGGGAATTCGCATATTTTTCATTTCCCGTATCCCGGGAAATTCGTACGGGAATCCCGCGGGAATTCAATAGAAACTTTTACATATTTCTTCGCATATTTTTTCATATATTTTTTCAGTTGCGTGATTGAGTGACTGATTTACTGAGTGACTGACTGAACACTCCCCAGACCAAACGGCTAGAGCTAGAATAATGAAATTTGGTATGTACATTTCTCTTACAGTGTAGAGGTGTGATAAGACGAGGTTTTTCGAAATTCGTACTTTTAAGGGGTAAAATGGGGTGAAAAGGGATAAAAATGGTACCACCGCAATGACCAAACGGATCGGCCTAGAATCTTGAACCAAAAATGGTACAAACAACACGAGTGAAGCTAGAATCATGAAATTTGTTGTGCACACTTTTCTTATAGCGTAGAGATCAGATATGAAGTGAGTTTTTCGAAATTCGTACTTTTATGATACTTTCGTATACTTTTATTCGTAAGGATTACGCTACAATAATGAAATTCGGTGTGTACATTCATTTTACAGCACAGATCACTGATAAGAAGGAATTTTTCAGCATTTGTACTTTTAAGGTATAAAATGGGATACAAATTGTACCACCGCCCTGACCAAACGGCTGGGCCTAGAATCTTGAAATTTGGAATGAGCGTTACTCTTATAACAAGAATGCGACCAAGATAATGTTATTCAAAATTCGTACTTTTTGTGGGTGAAATCGGTTTAAAAAGGGATAAAAAGGTACTAAATAAACGGAAATTCGGTGTGTACATCCCTCAAAATGTTTAGAAACGCAAAATGGCTGAATTTTTTTAAATTCGTATTTTTAATAGGTAAACGGGGAAAAGGGGATAAAAAAGGTACCAACAACACGGATAACGCTACAATATTGAAATTCGGTGTGTATATTCGTTTTATTTAAATTGTACCACATCCCAGACCAAACGAGTGGGCCTAGAATTATGAAATTCGGAACGGACATTACTTTTACAGCACGAATGTGGCTAAGAAAATAGTTTTCAAAATTCGTACTTTATGTGGTTGAAATTAGGTAGAAAGGGATAAAATTGGTACCAATCAAACAGGCGGAGCTGGAATCATGAAATTCGGCATGTATATCCCTGAAACTGCGTTCAAACGAAAAATGAAAGAATTTTTCGAAATTCGTACTTGTAAAGGTATACAAGAAAGGCGGGATATAAATACCAATAACATGGATGACGCTGCAATAATAAAATTTGCTGTGCATATTCGTCTAACAGTGTAAATGAGTGATAACAACGAATTTTCCGAAATTTGTACTTCTAAGGGATTAAATGGGTTGATAATTGTACCATCGACCTGACCAAACGACTGGGCCTAGAACGCATATTACATATTATAACGCGAATGCGATTGCAAAATTTTTACTTTTAGGGATGACATTGGGTAAAAGCGTATGAAGTTCGGTTTGTACATGCATAGAAAAACAAAATGAATGGATTTATCAAAATTCGTACTTTTTTATATCCGAATGGTACCAACAACATGGCTGAAACTAGAATCATGAAATTCGGTGTATATAAAGGGTGATTTTTAAAAGCTATAGGAAAGTTTAAAAAAACACATAAAATACAGAAAAATGTATGAAATCTTTATTTACGGTCCATATAATTTAATGTTTGAAGATTATTTCATGCATATGTTGACCTTGACTGCGCCTCAAATGGTCCATCCGCTTAATGCCAATTTTGGTACTTCCACGTTTTTGAGTAACAGAGGCCCAATTGCTGCGAACGGAGACGAATCGATAATTGATAGCCATCATTAACACTGGCCGATACAGCTGCGATATTTTCTTCAGTTCGCACTCTACGTAAGCGTGTTGGTGGTTTAATGTCCAACGATGTAAATTTGGTGCGAAATTTAGTCACAATAGCCCGAATATCCGCTTCAGTGGGTCGATTAAACTGACCATAAAATGAAAGCGGGCGATGAACTTTCTTAACAGAGCACGCATTTTGATAATAAAATTCAATAATTTGCAAGCGTTGTTCGTTTGTAAGACCCATGGTTAAATTATAGACCAAACTGAAGATGTTTGACAGTGAAATAAAACACGAAACGTGCGTCAGCTGTTTAAACCAGTGTTGCCAAAAAGATAATAGCTAAAAAATCACCCTTTATAAGTAAGCGAAACAGTTACATTTTTTTAATTTCTAATCTTCTCATAAAATATATTATGGGATTTGGAGTTTTTTTTTTTTGTAAAATCAAAAGATTTTACTTTACTACACCATATCCAAACGTAATTCAAAAAAACACCAATTGTAATTCAGAGAACTTCAATTGAATTTCAGAAATTCGAGTTGAAATTCAGAATTCATCAATTGCTATTTAAAAATTCCATTCAGAAACCAACATTTGATTTTTTTTTGATTGATTTTCTGAACCTTCCATGTAAAATTCAGAAATAATCAATTCAAATGGGAATATTCTTCTTCTTTGTAAGACACACGTACGGGACAGATATGAAGTGTACGAGGACTAAGTGATCTACATATATGTTTTTGATATGTTTCAAAATCTCTGTACAATTTTAAACAGAGCTTCTGAATTTCATTTGATTACTTCTGAATTTGGAATGTGATCTGAATTTCAAATGATATTTTCTGAATTTCATATGGAATTTCTGAAAATTAAATGAAAAGTTCTGAATGGAATTTCCGAATTTCGATGTACATATTTCATTCCAATCTTTGAGCCGGTGTTATTCTAGCTGAGCATCGTCTCGAATGTTAGCCATTCGTCGAAGTCGCGGCATCGTTTTAATTATGTCATGTATATATGTATACAATTCCTATCAAAAGGATATCTCACACGCAGCTTTTGTATCCGTCTCTATTGGAAAATCCTTTGTATATATGAGACCAGTTGCTTTTGATGCCACGACTACTTACAATTTAAGCTAAATTTAAAATTGTTTATCAGCCAGGAAATCGATTTATGTTATATTGGTCCTAACAGCGCAAATGAGCGCTGTTGTTTTTGAAATATTAGCATCAAACCCACAGGCGACATACCGTGAAATATCTCATATGTTCGTACATATGTATGCAAAGGAAAACATGCAAATCGAAGGCCATAAACGTGTCACATACTCACAGCAATATGGTCACATTAAAGGGAAAACTCACAGAGTGACTCTGGACCAAAACGGGATACGGATAAGGCGATTGATGTTGACGACAACGCGATGTTGAATAGAATTGTCATAAACTATAGGATAGATAAGAAATCGTGTTGCGAAATCATTTGAATCTACGTTTTTTCTGTCCGTTTCTCAGTCGCAATAATAATATTATAATTTATGCGATAAACAAGTAAGAGTGTTAAATTTTTGGCTGAAACGTTATGTGAAATATTTGAAACGCCAGCAAACCAAGAATGAAAATAAACGAGTTAGTTTGATTCTTTTGTTGGCTAACATGGGCCGATGGGAATTCATTGTCATTAGCAGTGTTATGAAGGTAATGGTATTTCCCAGGCGCAGTCTGAGTAAACGACGAACGATATAGTCTCACATTCATAATATAATTTATAATATTATCTGTTCAGTAACTATATTGAATTAACGACAAATTAATGTCAGTGGAAGTTATTTGCAGAATTTTTGAATAACCTATCATAAAACACATAGGGAAGGACCACTTCAAAAGGTATACATGATTATTTTCTAATAAAAACATATAAGCATATGATGAAGTTAGTAGAGATAGTACTAACAACTTCCATTTTTTCCATTTTGGAAAACCTGGTTCCACAGTTTTTTAAAGAACACTACACCGGTTTGTCCGAATTTAGAAACGTAGTACAAACAAAACCCAATCATTGTTAATTAATTTTGCAACAACAAACAATTCTCTGATATTTCAAAATTATATTTGCCAGTAGTTTCAACAAATTTATCTAAAATTTTATTTACTCAAACACATCAAAATGTTCTTATTAAGATCCATTGAGAGTAATAAGGAGAATGGTAGAAGGCATTAGGAGTTCTTAGATATGCATAACCCACATACTAAAATTAAATGTTACGAAATACTAAACCAAAATTAATGTTCACCTCTGATCCCTGAATGTGTGTTCACCTCACTCAAGTTTGCCGTCAATTTATGGCAAAAATAATGTTGACAGGAATGTCCAGAAAACAATGTTTTTTTTTGGTCAACCGCCAAAAACCTGCTGACAGAAGATTGACGACACCATCACTGAAAAATAGAATATTTTTTGTAGGAAAATTAACGCTAGAGGTGTTGCCACCACCGTCGTTAATATTTATAGATGGACGTTTTTACTCGTGAGACATCGTCCAAGACTTGATCTATGTTTTTGTCAATAATATTAGGGTGCCTCATGTTATTTATAACAGCATTTGCTCTCACCTCGTAAAAACTAAACATGGACTATTTTATAATGCTTGTCAGAATACTTCAGGGATCACTATAAGTAACGGTATTAAGGATCCCTTAAGTGTTGCTCGACTATTTGGTACTGTCGTACATCCGTTTAAAGGCAAGGCCACGTTTAACCATATGCCATTATTCGAAAATAAAAACTGGATTGTCATGTAATGACAGCGAGAACTATGAACTGGTACTGGTTGCAGTCCTGCCAGACGTTACGATTTTTTGAGAGAATTGATAAGAATTAAGCTTAGATCATTTACCCTTACAATTTGACTTGATATTTTGGCAACTTTAGCTTCTCTTTTGAAAATTTAAATCTTGATGGATGGGTGAATGAGCATTTTCTAATATCTGTTAATAATTTCGAGGGTAAAATATTGATCTTGATGGTGGTGTGAATAATTTTCTATAACAATATTTTCAAGTCGCGCAATATACACACCGATAAGAGCAAGGGTAGGATATTCATACCACGTAACGGGCACGGAAAGATTTGTAATGGTCTCTAGAGCGGAAAAAGTCAAATTGAGAGAGGAATTTGTAAGGGAGCTAATCTAAATCTGAATCGATCTGATCCACTTTAATCATAGATGTTTCTAGTTCTTTTATACGTGTGTGTGCCGATTTTTTTAGTATCGGGCGATAATTGCGAACTGTACTTTGATTACAAGAATAGATGGACGAACGGATAGACAGACGGACATTTTTTCCAATTAAAGTAAAAAAAATATGTATTTCACAACGAACCTGTTACATAATTCATATAATAAAGCGCAATGTGAGATCAAGATCAGATATTTCTTATTTTATTGGAAAATGTGGACGCGACGGAGAACGATCGTTCACATTAATAGAGAGTAGAGCATTAAATGAAATGGTTGTGTTTTGTCCTGTCGCTTCGAAAACTTTCTTTATTTTTGGCGTTCGGATACACGCCAAAAATTTATTTTTCCCGGATTATATGGATTCATATGGAGCTTGTCAGAAAAAAATCCGAAAAAGTGGATTTTAAGAACGCAGCTTAAAAATATTTTGTCATCCAACTGTAATATTTGACATACCTGATTAAAAGCTATGTGATCTAAATTTGTATACAACATTTTTAATTTTATTGTGGAAATGATGGAAAAAATATGCGAAGAAATATGTAAAATTTTCTACTGAATTCCCGTACGAATTTCCCGGGAAATGAAAAATGTGCGAATTCTCGGGAATTTTCCCGAGGGAAATCCCGGGATGCAAACCCTATATAGCCCCCATACAAATGATTTGATTTTTTTCCGCTCTAGAAACCACATATTGTACATGATTTTCTTTAAAATTGGCACAACATCTTATAATCCAACTAGAAACACCTATGCAGAAAATGGGTAAGATAGGTTAAGATTTAGATATAGCCCCCATACTAACGTCGCTCCCGATTTGACATTTTTCGCTCTTGAAATCACATAGTGTACCCGATTTTATTAAAATTTGGCTTAACACTTTATAATCTAAATAGAAACAGCTATGCGGAAAGTGGGTTATGTCGGTCCAGATTTAGATATAGCCCCCATACAAATGTTGCTCCCGATTTGCTTTTGCCGCTCTACAAAATACATATTGTACCCAATTTTTTTTTTAATTTGACACAGTATCATATAATCTAACTAGAAACACCTGTGGCTAAAGTGGGCTAGATCAGTTCAGATTTAGATGTAGCCCCCATACAAAAGTCGCTCCCAATTTGACTTTTTCCGCTTTAGAAACCACATATTGTACCCGATTTTGGGCACAATTTTCGATTTGTATACCCTCCACCTCCACTATGGTGGTGGCTAGATCGTAATAAAATTCTAAGACGATCTAGCCACGTCCGTCCGTCCGTCTGTTGAAAGCACGCTACAATCTAAACGAAATGAGCTTGGACGTCCAAATTTTACATAAATGTGTCTTATAGTCGTAGATCGGTTGGGATTGAAACTGGGCAATATCGGTCCAAAGGGAAAAATTTTTCCCTCACAAGGACTAAAAATATCCATAATATTCCGTTATATTTTAGAGTAGTTAGTTTAGTTTTCAATATGTCTGCTTGTACTTACTTTATATTGGGTGTGCGCAATCCTCCTATAACAAAAACATGCACCATAAAGTGATTTTTATTCGTAGGGGGTGAAATGGGGCAAAAAAGGGATAAAAATGGTATCTTTCAAGCGACAACTGCTAGAAACACGAAATTCGATGTGTACATTCCTCTAATTGAGTAGATACAGAATATAAAAGAATTTTTTTCCAAATTCGTACTTTTAAGGGATAAAATGGGAATAGAGGGATAAAAATGGTACAAACCAAACGATTGCACCTAGAATAATGAAATTCGGTGTATACATTCCTCTGATTGCGTAGATACGTGAAATAAACGTATATTTTTTAAATTCGTACTTTTTGGGGTTAAAATGAAAAAAGGGATAAAAATAGTACCAACCAAACCGCAGCTAGAGTCATGAAATTCGGAATATATATTCCTCTGATACGGCCGGGCCGGAACTTAACGCCGTTTTTACTTGTTTTAATATAGCCAAATCAAAACAAATAAAAAGATAACATAGCTTCATGATTCTACCCATTTTTTTCCATAAAAGTTAATAAAGTACGAATTTGGAAAAATCTTTGTATTTTGCGAGTTTATGCATTCAGATGAATATATACACCGATTCTAGGTAGCATTCTAAATAACAAGTAAATATAAGTAGGCATATCCAAAAAAACATGTTTAAATACTCCAAATATTAAGCATTATTGAGGCTAGTTTCAGTCCTTGTGAGGGAATAATTTCCCCCCGTTGACCGATTTTGTCCACTTTCAATCCCAACCGACCTACAACTATAAGAAACATTTACGTCAAATTTGGACGTCCTAGCTCATTTCGTTTAAATGCTAGTGTCATTTCAACAGACGGACGGACATGGCTAGATTGTCTTAGAATTGTATGACGATCGCAAATATATATACTTTGTAGGGTCCCATATATTTCAAGGTGTTTCAAACGGAATGACAAACTTAGTATACCCCGATACGAAATTATTCGAAAATATTTTCGTCGTAGCATGTTCTTCGAGTGTAACAAACGCAAACGATGTTCGTTAGGCGGCGGTGACTCTGTCTAGGTGTGTTCATTAAGAAAAACAGAACCCACTCATCATAGTTGCCCGTGGCTGTGTGACGCACATTTTCTTCTCTAACCAAGTTATGGAACCCATTCACATATGCACTTGTTGTTACTCTGCGTCTTCTGCGCATGCGTGCATACGTGCTTTTTTAAATAATGATTAATTGAATATTTATGAAAATATTATGTTCAGTTTTTTACGTGTTCACTTCTACTTGATGGAGAAGCAGTTTTGCAACTCCATACAACGACGAGCTAGGCAATTTTCTCACAGTTGAAAAAAAAAACAGCTTGAATAAATTCTAGGTAAAAAGTCAATAGATCAAACGATGTTCGTTTGTTAAATTACCGGAGACATTGTACAGATATTTTTGGAAATGTGTGTAAATGAAATGGAATACGAAGGAGTCACAATATGTTGCAATGAAAAATGGACAGTAAGTGTGGAAAGAATGTAAATTTCGCAATTTGCGTAAATATTTACCTCTTGGGAGTTGTTTTCTTATAGGATGTTTCGGACATGGCAGGATTGTTATAGCCCGCTATGCTTAAGCTGATCTACATAATCTCACAAGACAAAATATGACACAATGTATAGGTGTAATCATTACCTTCTATGATCAAGCGACTTTTTGTGCCACATCATATCTTTAGAAACTACACTTCTAAAGACGTAAGCAATTGAATATATTGCATTTTTGTGGGAACAACCTATTGTGTAGTTCAGAACTAACCCTGATGGCCCAACAAAAAACGTTACTACAGCATCTCATTTTCTCTTTGTCTGGCATAAAATGACATTTGTGAAAATAGTTATTGAACACAATTTATCAACATTTATGTTTATTTTAAGAAGCTGTCTGTTGCAATCATCATGTCCCCTAAAACGTAAAAGAAATTTCTGTCTGTGACGCATGTTTTGGTTGCCAAAAGAGAAATGTCACTTAAATACATGTTCGTTGCAAGAGTTGATTCGCCGCCACAAAAATGCATAATCTGTTGTGCCAGCATGGTTTAGGAGAGCATTGTTGAGGTGGAATCGACTTAATGCTACGCTAGAGGTTTAAGGACGTATTTAAAGAAGTAAAATATTGAAAATATACATTAACACTATACCATTTTCCCAAAAAATTGAGATATGTGGGTTCTAGGCGGAAAGAAGTCGATTTTCGTAGAAGTGCAGTGACATTACAGGAAAATGTAACTTTTTAATATAGCCAAACAAAAACAAATAAAAATATTGAAAAAATAATTTTATAAATAAATATAATTGTTTTATTATTTCAAACCATGCTTGTAAGGCAAGGCAACCAATACGTTTCTACTATATACAATCGAACTTCCATAAGTCGAATTTTCTTTAAGTCGAAGCACATGTAGTGACAGTAGCACTATGGAACCAATTTCGCTTAAATTCTTCTTCTATAACTCGAACTTCCATAACTTAAATTTCTCTATAACTCGAAGAAAAACAATGGCACCAACTTTCATAAGTCTAACTTTTCGGGGAAATGCAGAATTTGGAAATAAGTTGATTGTACGTTGGTTGTTTTACTGACCAAAATAACTATCAGAAGTAGAAAGTAATGGGACGTAAGTAATGACGCTTTACGTTTGAGCGTCATTTAGGTTGGTCGTTTATGAGTTTAAAATTGATTTTGTTATTATAGCTCAGGTAAGTCCCGAAGTTTAACTCTATCTATTATTATCACTGTTGAATCTGGGTCTTCTTCTGAAGGAAGTAAAAGAATGAAAAAACTAACGTACGAGAAAGTTAACAAAGCGGTACTCGAATGGTTTACAAGAGCCCAAAATATGCCAATATCTGGAAGAATATAAAAGGGTAAGGCCATGGAGTTCGTAAAGAGATTTGAAGAAGATGATTTCAAGGCAAGCACTGGTTGGCTTGATAAATGGAAGCAAAGGTACTATGTCACCTTCATACTGTTGTACAAATTAAAAGTTTCTTAGACCGTGTTATTCATATTTATAGGCATGGTGTAAGTCACAAAAAGGCTTGTGGTGAAAGTAATGACGTTTGTGAAGAGGACAACAAAAAATGGAAAACTGATGTTCTACTTGTTCTATTAGAAAAATACAGTGAAAACGATATTTTTAACGCGGGTGAAACAGGACTGTTTTTCAAATGTCTACCAGACAAAAGGTTAACTTTTAAAAATGAAAAATGTCATGGAGGAAAACATGGCAAAGAGTGTGTTACATTAATGTTGGCAACGAATATGAATGGCACTGAAAAACTTAAATTTCTTTTGATTGGAAGAAGTAACAAACCTTGTTGCTTTCGTGGCGTTAAGTGCTTTCCAGTCGAATATAAAAGTAACAAAAAGGCTTGGATGGCAGGACAGTTATTTGAAGAATGGATGTTGAGATTAGATCAGCAATTTTTGAGAGCAGTGCGAAAAATTGTATTCTTTGTTGATAATTGTCCGGCACATCCAAAAGATTTACAGAGAAAACTTAAATCCATTGAATTGATTTTTTTTCCCCCAAATATGACATCAAAATTACAACCACTTGATCAGGGAATAATTAATTGTTTCTGTTAGAAACAGAATCTTGAAGGATGCTATAAAGCGTATAGATGAAAAAAGTAAACGCGATATTACACTATTGGATGCCATTAGTCATGTAACCAAGGCATGGGACATTGATGTCACTAGCAAATTGCTTTAAGAAAGCTGGATTTGGTCAGCATTCAGTATGGGAAGAAGAAGATGACATACCTTTGATATTTTTAAGAGATGTTACTGACCATTTGATGTCCTTGGAATCTGCCTATGAAACATCCTATAGTACTCTTCAGGATTACATTGACATTGATAATTAACTTATTGTATCAGACTTTCCTACGGATGAATATATTGTTGAACATTGTGCCTCCGAATCAGCTACTTACGAAAGCACGATAAGAGATGAGGAGGACTCGGTAGAAGAAGTTTGTTTCTGAACACAAATGAAAGCACAACTGATGAGCATTACAAAGCCCTAAACAAATTGGAGTTACTTCTTATTCACAACAAAAAAGAAAAAATCCAACCAAAAATTACACAGTATTTCAAGCAATTAGAAATGTATAGAATAAACATGAATAAATTCGAATAATTGTACTTATTGCAAATAATTAGAACTGTATAGAATAAAAATTGATAAATTCGAGTAAATGTACTTGTTTTTTTAATGTGAAAAAAATTATAAGTAATTCCATAACTCGAAGTCCACATAAGTCGAAATTTTTTTCGGGATAACGGTGGTTCGAGTTATGGAAGTTCGTCTGTATATCGAAATAATACATCAAGTCAATTCAAAACGTACATATAAGACAGCAATCGTCAAAAAAGCTTAATTACCATAAATATTGGTAAATACTGGGTGTTACAGTTGGTTGTATTTTCATTTTATTTCAATTTCAAAAGTACAAATTTTGAAAATCCATTATCTATCATATACACAGTGCAAGATAACCTCTCTTCATATTCTACCCATTTTTTTGCCGTTAAAAAAAGTACGAATTTGGAAATATCTTTATATCTATGCAGTCAGATGAATGTATACACCGAATATACATGACTCTAACTGCGTCCATTTGTTTGGCACCACTTTTATCCCTTTATCTCATTTTACCGCCTTAAAAGTACGACTTTCGAAACTCTCTTTATTTTGCGTGTCTACGCAATTAGAAGGATGTAAACACCAAATTTCATCATTGTAACTGTAGACGTTTAGTTGACAGCATTTTTATCCCTATGTTCTCATTTTATCCCTTACAATTACAAATATGAAAAAAAACATTTTTCGTGTCTACGCAATCAGAGAAACGTATACTTCGAATTTCATGACTCTAGCTGCCGCCATTTGATTGGTACAATTTTTATCCCCTTTTTCAAATTTACCCTCAAAAAGTACGAATTTCAAAAAATCCCTTTATTTCACGTGTCTATGAAATAAGATGAATGTATACACCGAATATCATTATTCTAGGTACAGTCGATTGGCTGGTACCATTTTTATCCCTATATTTCCATTTTACCCCTTAAAAGTACGAATTTTTCAATTAGAGCAATGTACATATAGAATTTCGTGATTCTAGCTGTTGTCGTTTGAAAGGTATAATTTATATCCCGTTGTGTCCCGAATAAGAATAACTTTATAGTGCACGTTTTTGTTACAAGGGAAATGCGCATACCCAAATTCAAGTAAGTAAAAGCAGACATATTGAAAAAACATTCTTAAATACTCTAAAATCATTTGCAATCCCAACCGATCTACAACTATAAGACGTTTTCATGCAAATTTTAGTTGAAATATAATCTAGTTGAAATATAACGTATTGTGATAAATTTGAAGAAAATCGTTTGTAATAAGTTTTTTCGAGAGCGGAAAATGTCAAATCGGAACGGACTATATATACTAGCTGAACTCCCGCCCGCTTCGCCAGACAGTCGGAAAATAAAATTAGGTTTCATATCGCTGTTTCTTGTGATCGGTAATATATGTATGTATCAAGGTAATTCCCTGAGATACTAAAGAAATGGATATGTTCCATGGAGAATATTGATGAACGGATCTTTAGTTTACGGCGAATAAAGGAAGAAACGTATAAAATCAAATTGATTTTAAGTTCAGTGTGATTCTCTTTCTTTCCATTACCAAAACAAAAAACTTCCTACGTAAGAAGAACTTACTTAATCGAATAGGAATTCGAATGCACTACATTCAAAACACAAAGAAAGTCAATCAAATTGCTCACTAATCAAACAACACAAAAACTAAAAAATTAATATAGTTTCCGTTTTCTTGACTTAAGTCGCCTTTTGGCGAATGGATATTTCTTTTTCTGTAATTTTTTTTTTACTATTGTGCTAAGAAATTCCAAATTACATGTTTTAATTTTATAAAATTCAAATCAAAGATTCCCCATCTTTCAAATCCCGCCCTTTTGTATATTGTCTAAGCAGGTTACAACAATATAGGAATATCGTTGTAGAATATACTCAAAAAACTGGTTTTAATTTCGTATGGCAAGGGTCACGCCCACTTTCCGCCGATCTTTACACAACTATTTGCACTGGATCTACTCTCACAAATTTTCAACACTCTAGGTGTTATAGAAGTGACAATATTCGATAATAGGTTTTAACTTCGTTTGGGAGGTGCCACACCCACTTTTCCAATACCGCCATTTTTGGCACAACTACGCAGGTTTATGCTAGATGCACTCACACAAAATTTCAGTATTGTATCTGTCATAGAACTGAATATATTCGAAAATGGGTTATAACTTCGTATGGGAGGTGCCACACCCACTTTTCCAATACCGCTATTTTTGGCACAACTACGCACATTGATGCACTTCCATAAATTTTCAGCACTCTAAGTGGCACAGAACTGACAATATTCAATTATAGGTTTTAACTTCGTATGGAAGGTTCCACGCCCACTTTTCCAATACAGCCCATTTTTAGCTGAACTACGCACATTGATGTTAGATGAACTTACACAAAATTTCAACACACTAAGTGTCATAGAACTGACAATATTCAATAATAGGGTTTAACTTCGTATGTGATGTGCCAAGCCCACTTTTTCAATAAAGCCCATTTTTTGCACAACTGTGCAGACTACCAATTAGTGAACTTTCACAAAAAACCCAAGGCTCTATCAGCAACAGTACTCCGAACATGCTAATTTATAAAAAACAAATAAATCCCCAATTTTTGTGGTGCCACGCCCACTGAAAATATCAAAAAATTATATAGCCTATTTTCACCACCGGTTCAGCATAAACATACTGTGAAAATTTCAAGATGATCGGTTCTGTAGTTTAGACTGCTATAAAGAACAAACAAACTTACAAAAGATAAAGATATATATATATCTGCCATATTTATTTCTGGTTTGAAAATAAAGTGTAGTATTGGCCTGTAGACCACTTTTAATACATCCACCACAACAATGGTCCTTTTGGGGGTTACAAACACATAATACCCTAGATGAGGGCATGCAAATAAGTTCTAATGATATTATTTATTATGAACTAGAATGTATCGACTAAATTTCACACGATTAAGCAGTGGTGTTTTCAGATTATTTGAACAATTTTGGATCCCTAGTAGATATGATATTTTTATGTTTTTCATTTGCAAAAAATTGGGAAATATTAAAAATATACTTCCAAAGTAGTGAGTCTTTAACACAAACTGTAAGAAATTAACGTGGACAATTTTCGTGTTTTCAGATAAGCTCATTTTCATATCGGTGGCTATGTCAATAAGCAAAATAACCGCATATGGGGTTCAGAGAACACAAGCGTTACTATTGAGAAACCAATGCATCCTCAATTTTGGCCTGCCTGCATCATTGGAAAATGTACTGAAAAATTGGGTTGGTCGGATTAGCCACTGCCCAATCTAGATGTGGTAGTCATATGAATGATATTGTGTTCATTATTAAATGACAAAGTTCAAACTTTCCAATAAAAGAAGAAATTTGAAAAAAATACTATGTACTTTATTTTACAGCCGATTCTAATTTAAAATTTTAAATGGGCCACCCTATACCTTTTGTTTTTATCATTATGTTTATCTTTAAAACGATTACATTAATAGTTTTTTTTTGGAATTTTAAAATCGTGTTCTTTTATCAACTGAATGAAGTGCTGAAATAATGAATCCTATTTCTTACGATTTTTTCCAAAATACCTCTTCCAAAAGAAACCAATTTTTCGGTGAAAAATTGATTGATAATTTCTTCATTAGTTTATTAACAAAAGGTAGAAAAACATAATTTCAATAAAAAGTAGTTGCTGGTCAATGGTAAAAACTCATAAAAATTTAAATGCCTAAACTAAAAATTTCATTAAAAATATTTAATTTTGATTTTTTAACAATATTTGTTACTGAAATGTTAGAATCTACAATATAAATAATTCGCATCATATAAACTAATAAACTTAACATACCCTCAAGTCCTGCGGGCGAACGAATCAAAGTAAATTTGCAACATGTAGCAGCATATGCAACATTTTCTAATGTTGTCATCGTTATTATAGCTGTTAGATAATGCTTGTAATCATGATGACGATGATCATGGTACATTCATGCATCACACATTACACATTTTTATAAAATATGTATACATACACACATTTATAAAAAAACATAAACACATTTCTATGTTAAATATTATAAATGTGTGTACATTGCGTCGTTTAGGAAAAGCGGTTTCATTATTCACTCCAAAGTGGTTAAGTGGACTCAACGACAGCCCAACAACCGCAACAGCAAATGCATCATCATCATCATGATGAGCATCATGGTTTCCATTTGGAGTTTTTACAGCAAACAAAGTGTTTGTAAATGTCACTGTCAGTCATTTCACTTGGGCTGTGAATGGCGAAATGCCACGGAATATTCGCAGAATTTTTATTTGATTTTAACAATTTTCTTTTTGAGGCAAGAACACAATGAAACCATAGAGAAATGTACTCGTATGTACTGTTTTCAAAAGGGTTCTAAAAAAGTAATAGTTGTAATATATTTAAAGTAGGACTTGAAAGGTATTGTAAAATATAAAATACCTTCCAATATCAATTTATTGTGTGCGTCAATGTAATGTTAGAAGAGAGATTCTAGCTGCAACACTTTGATTGGTATCATTTTGATCTGTTGTTGTACTGCTTCCCCTTTAAAGGAACAAATTTCGAAAAATCCGTTTATGTTGCGAGCCTATGTAGCCACGAATTTACGATTCTATCTGCCACACTGCGGTTGGTACTATTTCTATCCCTTTATGTCCCGCTTAATCAATATAAGTGCAAGCTTCTATAAATTCCTTTATGTTAGCTACTTAGTAAAGGGAAATATATTCAATCAAAGGGAAAGTAAAGGGAAATATATTCAACCATGTTTGTAAATACAGACGATTAGTTAATACAAGGGTTTCCATGTTTATCCCCTTTTGTACTTTTTTACTTGAAAAAAAATAGAATTTTGAAAAATCATTTCTATGTAGTACTGATATTGGCAAAATGAATAAGAGTGAAAACAATTAGTATTAAGATTTCTTCCCACAGTATTGAGCTAAATTTATGTAGTTCTTATTCAATAGCCCTTTACGCATATGTGAGTGCGTTCACAGCAAATTTCATATGATGAGTGCATAATTTGCATTCTTAATTTATGCAAACGATGAAACCTCCAGTCTCGTCCTGAGATTTATTTGGACACATGTTTCGCCTGCATTGTACATCAATCTGCGTGGAAGTGGATGAATGTCTTGTTTCATTTAAACGCTGCTATTAGGTAATGTCAGTGTTTTGTGACAGAGAATTTTAGCGTGCCGGTTAATGGAGAAGAAATTAATGAAGGCTTTCTTCTGTGTGGGATATTTAAAATATAATTGATATTAAGTAGTGACATATTTTTCAGAATGACATATGCAAAGCATCATGAAAGTATATCGTGAATAGGAATACTAACCAATTGTGTCTATTTTATTTATTTCTCGACTACTCGACTACTCAACTATCAAATTTAAATTTAAAGGGGACAAGATATTGTGCCGCGAAAAGCTAGAATCTGATTTTCCATACCTACCGTTGTTTATACATAACTATAAAATTCTTCAGACATGTCTTAGATGTAGTGTATTGCTAGCGGACAAATTATTGTGACTTCGAACTACGGAATAGGCTACTTTTATAGATTAGATTGATTTAGTTAGTTTTATTTAATAACACCGTGCGACAGTACTTTTTGGACCTGAACAAGACCATATACATATAAAACCAGAAATAATATTTAGAAAAACTGTATACTCAGTTTTTCATTTGATAATCTTTTCTCCTTTTACAGGACTTTTAATTTCCAAAGAGAGCCATACACTGGCGGTTTGAGTAACAGATGAAAGAGAAGAATGTCTGTAAAAAATACTAACAATTTCATGCCTCTTCAAGTTGTCCCCTTAGTAAACGATGGATAAACTAAATAAATAAGGGGACAAACTTGAAGTTGTTGTAATGCATTACATTTAAAGTAATTTTAACAGATATTCTTCTCTTTTATTTGATGCCCATATCACCTTTGTACGACTCGTTAAAGCATGAAAATAAATTATTTCAACATCTATAACCTTTGGAAATTAAAAGTGCCGCAAAAAGGAGAAAGAATCACCAAATGAAAAATTGTGTACTCAGTTGTTCTACATACGATCTCTAGTTTCACATATATATTGTCTAGCTCAGGCCCAATAAAGTAAATGCAAATTTGTCGCATGGTGTAATAGGTGCCACAATTGTTGATAACCATATGGACTCTTCTATCGCACTTTTAATCGTTCTGGCGAGTTCTTCGGTCTGTAAGCCCGACTCGCACTTTTGTCGAATATTCTTTTTGAGAGATCCGGAATCTGCGTCTTGTTAACAAATCCCAAATCCCTCACAAGTCCAACATCCGCAAGTCTCGGTTCTATGGCATATCGACGTTTTTATATATCTGTTAAGTGAGACTGATTAAAATATCGATCTTAAAATACATGAAGTATTAATAAAAGCATGTCTAGAGATGGCAAACCAAACCACGTTTAACTGTTGTTAAGCACCCTTAGTTAAGCACGCTAGCATCTAAACGAAAGAAGCTAGAACGTTGAAATTTTTAATAAATGTGTCTTATAGTCGTAGATCGGTTAGGATTGAAACGGGGCGAAATCGGCCCAAAGGGAAAAATTTTTACCTCACAAGGACTAAAAATACCCATAATAATCCCTATTATTTTAGAGTATTTAAGCATGTTTTTTGAATATGTCTGTTTATATTTGCTTGATATTTGGTATGCGCATGGGAATAGAGGGATAAAAATGGTACCAACCAAACGGCTGTACCTAGAATAATGAAATTCGATGTATACATTCCTCTGATTGCATAGACAAGTGAAATACACGGATTTTTCAAAATTCGTACGTTTTGGGGCGAAAACGAAAAAAGGGGATACAAGTAGTACCAATCAATGAATCTGAAACACTTAAAATAAACAGATTTTTCGAAATTTCAACTTTTTTTAAAATAAACGGATTTTTCGAAATTCGTACATTCAAGGGATACAATGGTACAGAGGGATAAAATAGTACCAACTAAACGACTACAGCTAGAATGATGAAATTCTAATTGCGTAGAAACGTCAATGGGGTAAAAATGGTACGAACCAAATAGGCGCAGCTGGAATCATGGAATTCGGTGTATGCACTCCTCTGACTGCATAGACACGCAATATATTTTTTTTTTCCAAATTCGTACTTTTTTACGGCAAAAATTGGTTGAATCATGAAGATAGGTTATTTTGCACTATGTACGTCTGATAATGGATTTTCAAAATTTGTACTTTTGGAATTAAAATAGAATGGAAATACAACCAACTGTAGCAACCACTATCTACCAATTTTTATGGTATTTAAGCTTTTTGAAAATATAAATATAAGAATATTTATTTGTTGATTTGAAATAAATAATGGTTTGAAATAATTAAAATGTTATATTTATTTATAAAATTATTTTTTCAAAATTTGTATTGGTTTGGCTATATTGAAAAAAATATATTTTCCTGTAATATTTCTGCACTTCTACGAAAACCGACAACCTCTGTGGAATGCAATGGTGGAGGGTATATAAAGTTCGGCCCGGCCGAACTTAACGCCGTTTTTACTTGTTTTTTTTTTTGTAAAGAAATGGCTTACTAACGATATCATAATTTTGAATCACACCATCCGAATTTAACGATATTGGTATCATCCATCATTCTGACCCAGAAAAATAAGAACATTTTGGATTCGTAAACCGAATATTGAACCTACCAATTACGTCCATATAATTAATTGGGCCAATTTTCGAAAAAGTAAACCACCTTAAAAACTTAAAAAAAATGTATGACATTTTGGCATATGATAAAAACTTTATGAAATAATTAAAACTACTTAATATACTATAACGATTGATTATGTTCGGAATAATTACATTTGACACAAGTTTGGCATTTGAGATCTGGTGGAGTCGTGCCGTAGAGTACAAACAAGGAGTGCATAAAGTATCACTGTGTGAAATATTAATTTAAATATTAACATTTTGTTTTCAATATTTAACGCCGATTATCTGTCAAGATGTTACATTTATTTACAGTGAATGAAATATGTTCTTTATAAGTAACTGTAATTACACCTAAAAATTAAACATTATTATTCCATTTTCTGGAAAAATATATAACGTAAATTATTGTCCTTCAAAGTTGGAATATATTTAGATTTTTGCCTTAAATTTGCGTGTTATTTTCCAGTCGTTATGCTCGAACGAGTCGTCCAAAATTGTACCTTCCGGATGGACCACCTCAGACGTAGTCGTGGCCAACATTTACATGATACAGTAGTTTTGACTTACCTGCACATACAACTCTTACAAATATTTTCGTGCAGGTAAGCAAATAATGCAGCAATCTTCATTTCACTTAGCTGCACATTCATGCAGGTATATGCTATTGAATATACATGCTCAAGAAGTGCAGCTAACGATTTTTTTCTAAACAGAAAAATAAAACTACAATTTTTTTTATTTATTTATTAAAAAATCATATAAAAACATATGTAATGAATAAAAAATTCAAGGTATTAAAAACAACAAAAAGGAACTTTAATTCAGGTAATATTGAAATCTTTTTTAAAAGTTATTTTATGAAAAATAGTCAGGTATAAATTTTTGTTTAGCGGATTTTATTAACCCTTTAACTATTTCAGTTTCGATTTCGTCTACCGAAATATTAATATTTTTTGAAAAACAATATCTTTCGAGAACACTTAGCGCGCTTAAGGCTTCTTTCTGCGATGGGATAACATACGTCTCCTCTAAATCACCCTCTTCAGCATTTTCGCCGTCCACTTCTAAATCACCCCTCACCACTTCAATTATTTCATTTTCTGTTAAATCTCCATAACACTCCACGTCATCGTCACAATGTATATAATCTTGAGGCTCGGGAACTGCATCCAAAAAATCAAATTCTTCGCTGATATCTGGATCGCTCTGAACCGTGTTGAACACAAAGCCAGCCTTAAAAATACAAGATATGTGTTACAACTTTTAGCTATTATTTTTACATTTATTCGAAGTACTTACCTTTTTGAAACAATTAGAGATGCATGAAGGTTTAACTAACCAGAGTGCTCTTTTTATATAGTATAGGGCGTCCAAGCAAGAAATGGATTTGATGAAATCTTTCATGGTCAAGTTTTTCTCCAATGCAGCAATTTGTTTTTTTACAATGATCTGCCTATAATAGGATTTAAAGTTGGCTATTATGCCTTGATCTAGAGGTTGTATTGTTGCTGTAGTGTTTGGTGGCAAAAATTCAACATTTATGTTTGTAAGGTTTGGAGTTTTATGACAGCTGGCGTTATCGACAAACAAAATAATTTTTTTGTTTTCATTTTGCATTTCCATGTCTAAAGAAAGCATAATCTGATGCCATATTGAAGTGGTCATCCATGCTTTTTGGTTTGAAAAATATTGAAGTGGAAGGTTTGTGTTTTTAAAACACCGTGGATTTTTTGACTTTCCTATCACATATACCCTCTTAAATGTACCAACGGCATTGCAAAGGAATAAAAGAGTAAACCTTACTTTCTGACTTTTATAGCCGGAAGGCTGAATATCTGGCCGATAATATGTTTTCGTAGGCAATGCTTTATAGTATAGCGCACTTTCATCTGCGTTAAATATATTTTCTGGCGAGTATTTTTTGATCAAATCCGGTAAAATATTCGATGTGTATAACTCCGCATTCTCTTTGTTACTATCCACAGCTTCTCCGTGGATTCTTACGACTTTAATGTTTTGTCGCTTTTTCCATCGATATAGCCAGTTTGCATCGGGCTCAAAATCTTTATCGAACTCAACGGCAAACTCTTTTGCCTTATTAAGCAGCACTAAACTGCTCACAACTGCATTTTTGTGCCTTTGCTGATCAAACCACATGGCCAGGGAATTCTCAACATCGTCATGTACGCCTTTTCTATCCCGCTTTCGCTTTACATTTGAGCAACCGATAGCTTTTTGTTTGATTTCATCCTTTTTTTGTAAAATACGGTTGACGGTTGATAAATGACATTTATATTTTTGACAAATATTTTTTTATTAACTTTATTCTCACAGTCTTTAATTATTTTTATTTTTTGTTCAATGGAAAGGCTTGTCAACTTCTTTCTAAACATTGTGTACCACGGCAACTAAATTGAGAAATGTAAACAAAACACTTTGACAATTTTTGTCGTTGCCAATTTGAAATATAAAAATGTCGGGATTAAGGGCCCAACCTAACCAATTGCGTTGCGCAAAAGTGCAGTACATACAAAATAAATTTTCCCGTACATGTATTGAAATCAGAAATACATACATATGTACACCATTACGCACCAAAAATTGAAAAATCCATGTTTGAGAGTGCGTAATATGTACATACATACAACCATTTTCTCGCATTTTGACAACTTTTGAGATATTTAACAGCCAATTTTCCGGCGCACAGTTGATTAGGTTGTACCCTAATAACGTATCGACACGCTTAGGTCAGTCCC
Source organism: Polietes domitor (assembly GCA_947397865.1). NCBI lineage: Eukaryota > Metazoa > Arthropoda > Insecta > Diptera > Muscidae > Polietes > Polietes domitor. The sequence goes on along the minus strand of OX377618.1, from coordinate 216,633,531 downwards.
ACTTTTCTTGAAAATTCCCTTTTTTGTCCTCTTTTGTTTTGATTATTTATTATCCCGGCAACGCTATAATGAGTATGAAAAGAGAACAAATGAACAAGAATTGTAAGAGAACTATTATGCGGTGTTAAATTTTTCAAGTGATGCAGCTATAAGTGGATTTTCAAGGTAAATAATTTAACATTGCCATATTTTTCGTGCACGTATTGCAAATGTGCAGGTAAATGTTATTCCCTTAACGATGAGATTTCAGGGCAATTCAAAGCAAAATTGCTGCTCAAAATATTTTCGCGCAGCTAACGCCAATGCGCACGTAAGCCTGATGCAGGTAAGTCAAAACTACTGTATAATTTTCAAACAGTAAAGCCATACATTTTTCTTTAACCGTTAATAACATTTAAGTTAAGTTAATTTTATAAATCAAACCTCACGATGGATCACCCGAATGAAATATTTTTTTATTTTTACTCATTTTTCATAGAGCGCAAAAAATATTATAATTATTGAACAAATTTAATTTAATATTTTGCCGAACTGTTTTTCATACATTTTAAGAGATTTTGAACTCAAATCAGTTGTATTAGAAATTGTTGTTCTTTAGTTTATTAAGCCCTCAAAACTTTGTTTGTGACAAACATATTATTTAAGAAAACATATTTAAATCACTTTAAACTTTTGGCGTAATGAAGCATAACTTCTTATACTTAAATTATCCAGATAGCTACAACAGATGTAAACATGTAAGGAAAGGCTAATGTCGGACGGGGCCGACTATATGATACCCTCCATTTTCTACCTTATTGCAACTCAATTCGGTAAAAAATGAAATTGGGAAGGATTCCGCGTTCCGTCAGATTATTTAAAAATATTCTGTAAATGTATGTGTTTGACAAAAATTGCTGAATCGGAAAGGATATTTGTGTGGGGGTATATTAATACTTGGAACGATGTGACCCGCTTTCACCATGTATGTTTATAGGTGAAATATAATATTTAAAGTTTGGCCAAAATCGGTTAAACATTTGGGAGCAACATTTGTATGGAGGTTATATCTAAATCTGAACTGATCTTACCCACTTTCACTGAAGATATTACTAGCTGCATTATAATACGTTATGCCAATCGGATAAAATATGTCGTTTCTAGATAGAAAAAAAGTCATATCGGAAGCCTCATTTATAAGAGGGCTATATCTTAATCTGAACCGATCTTACCCGCTTTCACCACAGTTGTTTTAGTTGGATAAAAGGCTGTAGGAAAGAGAGCCAAATCGGGACTAACATTTGTATGGGGGCTATATCTAAATATGAACCACACTTTCACCATAGGTGTTTCTATTTGGACTATAAGGTGTTGTGCCAAATTTGAAATGGTACAATATGTGGTTTCTAGAGCGGAAAATGTTTAATCGAGAACGAGATTTGTATGTTGGCTATATCTAAATCTGAACCGAGTTGCTTCAAATTATATAGCGTTCGTGATTGAGGCATAAAACTTACTTGTACCAACTTGTTTTAAGATCGGACCATAATTGCAACCTATATTTTGACTCAGAAAGTGATACAAAGCCGATCTGTATATTAAACGATGGGTCTAGCTCGTTTCCTTTTGGGCGTTACAAACAAATGCACAAAGACATGTGAGGGTTTAATTATTATACATATTGTATTTAAGATTACCAGACATGCCTTATAGTCGTACTATATTTACAGTTTAACGTATACAAATTGAATAATATGTAGATATTAAATCAATTACATTTTACTTAAAACTAAATAAAACTCAATAACATGTAATAATATTAAACATAAATAACCAATTTATTTAAGTAAAATTACATGGCTGCACCTATTTATACATCAAAGCCAATAAAAAACTATACCCTTTTAAAACCTTTCAATGGCCTCTTCGTATTAGCCAATATACCAGTTGTCAAATACCCTTAACCTTTTGGCCATAAACAAAACAATTACATTAATCCTTCCATTGAGCCAACTACGAGCTGTTTTGCAATCGATTCTAAATGTTAAGAAAACTCACATGACTCTCGACCATCCAAGAGTAAAGGGGGAGGGAGGAGGCTGCAACAGTCTAAGAAGTATTGGGTTCAGGTATGACTTACACCTGCCGGCCATTAAAGACCGAACAGAGATCTTTGTCATTTTTATGTTAATTCACCTCGGCCATAAAGCAACTAAAGAAGATTCATAAATAAAAGCGCAAAAAGAAGAAGACGAAGAAGATATCCACTTTTTGGTTGCAGTTGCGAAAACAAAATCAATGAATATTTCTCACAATAAAATACGCAACAATCAAAGGCAATAACTGGGCAAAAACACAAATAAAACGAATCAAAACGACTGTGATTGTTTAAAGTAAAGCGGATATTAAAAGCTTGAGGGCACAATGGTCATTGAATGGTCAGAACGCGGGAATACTTAAATATTAGAGACGGTTGTTAACTGATGGTCGGTAGGAAGGTACCTTCCGCACAACGGAATTGATACCTTTGCCAGAGGAATAAAAACTTTATTTCTTGCCATTGGGAATAAAGCAGAACCTTGGCAATGGAGAAGACATACTCGTCGTTTTTATTGTACTTGAACATGGACACCCTATGAACCAACTATACCTTTCATTGGTGATTTGTCTGACTTAACTGTGAAAAGAAGATAGGAAAATTAACAAACGTTTAAATATATATCCACAATGAACTGCAACAAAAATAATCTAATAAATCTATAATAACAGAAAGTCTAGTCTTGCTAGAGTGATTCTCTATTTGACAGACCGTCCTAGGACACACTTCTAGAGTCAGCTTTATTAAATACAAATCGCTTCCGCGTTTGACTTTCGACTATCCAAAATTTTACATCAGAAAGGGAAGGCTTCGTCCTTTTGATACGCACAGAAATACTGCCCTCCAACATAATCTTGTGGACTGAACACAATCCATGTTTATGGCTATTATGTTATCTCTAAAGGAAAATTGTTCCCAATTTCACTTCACGGCATCTCGTCGTATTGCGTAGGGTGCCGCTCCAACGACTTGTATCCTCCTTCCAAGTTTTACTTCATCCTTTTGTTTCCATCGTTATTGAAATTGATTTGAATTCGATGCACTTACTCGATTGTTGTGAAACCGCCACTACGGTACGGCACCTCCGAAGTCATACTTAAGCATGCGTAAGCACGTGATCATAAACGAGTGAATGTGCACTGCTCGCTCATCTTCTTCCTCGTTCTGTGGCTGAGGGAACGCTTGTAACCATAAAAAATGAAAAATGGCAAAAGTTTTCATTTAAGCCTAATGCCCTTCTTTAAAATGAATTATATTTATTTTTGCTGTTGCACTCGGAACATACCTCACATCGACTTGGCCATAGCCTGCGCAGAGGGAATAGCCAGAATGAGGTCCAAGCATATCTAATCTTAATCACCGGCGTGATTATTATTGCATAACAAAGGCAAATATTGCCCTACGCTGCCGCAGTTGGAAGGAACAACAATGACGTAAGAAGACCTTAAATAACCGTTGGAGAATTGCCATGCACAACAAGTCTTTAAGGATGATGAGGAGATGTGGAATGAGGCGAAAACGAATCCGTTGAACACTACACCACGACGAAAGTATTTTTAGAATTAACATTAGTTTTTAACCATTTTGTCAAAGGAAATACTAGTGATTCCAAATAGTTTTTGTAATTAATTCGGTAAATTTTAAACGGAAAAAATATATATAGGGTGATTCATCGTGAGTTTTGATTTATAATGTAAAATAAACACATAAATTTGAAAGTGAACTTACAATTTTTATTATCGGTTAAAAGAACAATTTAAGGCATTTACTGTTTGAAACTGTTATCATGTAAATGTTGGCCACGATTAATTACCCGATATTTTGTAAAACAATGCAAGAATCTGTAATCGTTTTACTTTTGGAAATCGCACACAATTCCTCAATCGGGGAAAATATATCCCAGAAAGAAAAAAACAATTTGTCTACATAAAATTTTTCTTTTATAATTAGTTGAAGTCCGATCATAATGAAAATTTGTGCATGTCAATATATTTATGATCTAACTATTTGGTGAAGTTATTGCAGATTTTAGAAAAATGTCCTATATATACTGGGTCATATTACGTGTTTTTGATAAGGATCGTGCTAGATTTTAATTTCTAGCAAGTTTTTTCAATACCATTCTCACCGAGTATTCTTCTCAAAAAAAAAATAATTTATAAAGATTATTTTGAACGCGTCCAGCTCACGAACGGGCAATGATAAACGTGCAATATTTTGGGAGAACACAATTTCTTTCTAATCTAACAATAAAATAATTTAAAAATACTAATCCAAACTCGCCAAAAATATAAAAATAAGAGTGAAATAGAATAAATCTTGGATATAAACTTGGATAAGAAAAACTGACGAAACTTTTTATCATATATAGAACACCAAATATTATATTTGTGACAGAATTGTTTCTATTTTTGTAGAACATTTTAATAATTAAATGTCCTTTAGATTTCTCGAAAAAAAGACCCATTAAGCGAGGAGCTAGAGGGTTACGGTCTTCCACAAAAATTATACCCATAAAATTCCACAATATAGTTCAGACAATGAGAATTCACTCAGACGTTAACAACAACATTTTTAATCGCTATTCTGTTCCAATCAAAAATTCCTTATTTGTTGGATAGTGTTATTAATCATTCTTCTACAGTGTAATCTAAAGATGATTACTGAATGCTACGATTTAAAAATATTCAAAATTCCCTATAATTCTCCATTTACATTTAAAATATTAGCACTATGATAGTTTAAATTGGATATTTTGTAAATTTTTATTCAATTCAGTTGTCGATAACATACAACAATATAACACAAATGATAGAAGTAAAAATTAATGAAATGGAGATTGCTGCATTTTTACTATTAGTTTGTATCATACTTTTTGACTATTTTTCATTTTATTTTATGTTTAATGTTCATAGCCATGTTTACATTCACAAACTAAAGTGCGAATGTATGAACAAATCATAAATATTAGAAAAAATAATTTCCAAATATATGACAGCCTCGATGTATAAATATTTTCAAATCAAAGTAATATCAATATAGTAAAATCAGTTTTTTAAATGAAAATAATTAAAATGTTTATCGTTTTATTTTGAAAACATATAAAAATGCTTCTTTATAAACAAGTGAATTTGGAATGGAATATTTGAAGCCACGTACTAAATAAATTTTTCTGTGGTTCTTCGTTCTTTAAGGCCACATCCAAAAACGCTTATCCTTGTGTAGATATTGTATGAATTGTTCATAATTTTTGGGCAGCCCAACCACAGAATAAAATTGGTGATAAAGCTAACACCATATATGTGGTGGAGTGATTCTCAATATCCCAAAAAACTATAAAAATTATAAAATATACAATTTTAATACTTAACACAAAAGTTAAAATGCAGGGAGAGTTCGAATTCCAAAGGGAAGCAAATAAACTAGAGGGAACTTACAGTGAAGCGCAAATACAAGGCACAGCTTACTATACTTACCATACAAATATAGATCAGCGCACAGTGGGAGACCAACTCTCCAACTGCTTATATGATATCATGATTTTTATATCCTCACCCTACAGCGTAGGTACCCACGACCTACAAAACGTGCATCGAATCGAAAGGGTAACCTAAGATAAAAATCCACCCCATGTTTTTGTCATTTGAACCATGTCTGTCGGTCTGGCCGACTCGTATGTGCAAAGAGTTAAAAAATTCCCAAAAAATATCTTATGCAAATATTACCAAATGGTTAACGAACCAAATATCCCCAACACAATACTACTAAGGTTTTCAAGAAAAACTTCATTTATATAGGTTTCTTGGATGCCTCCAGTTCACGAACCGACAAAGGTAGAAACAAAATATTTTTGGAGAGCGCAAAAAACAATCTTTCATTTTAGCCAGGAACTATTATTTTGAAGTCACTCTACTACCAACAAGGATGGGTCGCAAAAATAAATTGATGCGACCACCACCCAAAAAAAAGATGATTTGCAAAATATTTCGTTCCTAGGTCCAGTCATCTGCGAGCAAAACGCTTGTATTTTTTATACACTCCACGAGAGTATTATGGCTTTGTGCATTTGTTTGTAACACCCAAAAGGAAGCGATATAGACCCATTGTTAAGTATACCGATCGACTTAGAATCACTTTCTGAGTCGACTTAGCAATGTCCGTCTGTCCATCTATTGTTGTAATCAAATTACAGGTCGCAATTATAGTCCGATCTTAACAAAAATTGGCACAAGTAAGTTTTGTGGATCAAGGACGAACACTATTTAATTTGAGGCAAATCGGTTCAGATTTAGATATAGCCCCCATACAAATCTCGCTACCGATTTGACATTTTCCGCTCAAGAAACCACATATTGTACCCAATTGTCTTTAAATTTGGCACAACATCTTATAATCCAACTAGAAACACATATGCAAAAATTCGATAAGATCGGCTCAGATTTAGATGTAGCCTCCATACAAATGTCGCTCCCGATTTGACATTTTCCGCTCTAGAAACGACATATTGTACCCGATTTTCTTTAAATTTGACACAACATCTTACAATCCAACTAGAAACACCTATGCAGAAATTCGGTAAGATCGGTTCAGATTTAGATATAGCCCCCATACAAATGTCGCTCCCGATTTGACATTTTCCGCTCTAAGAACCACATATTGTACCCGATTTTCTTTAAATTTGGCACAACTTCTTATAATCCAACTAGAAACACCTATGAAAAAATTGGGTAAGATCGGTTCAGATTTAGATATAGCCCCCAAACAAATGTAGCTCCCGATTTGACTTTTGCCGCTTTAGAAACCACATATTGTACTCGATTTTCTTTAAATTTGGCACAACAGCTTATAATCCAAGTAAAAAACCAATGGTGAAAGTGGCTAAGATCGGTCCAGATTTAGATATACCGCAAATACAAAGGTTGCTCCCAAATGTTTAACCGATTTTGGCCAAACTATACATATTATATTTCACCTATATCGTTCCAGATTTCAATATACCCCATACAAATGTCCTTTACGATTTAAAATTTTTTGTCAAACACATTCATTTACAGGATACAAAAATCCTTTCCGTTTTCACTTTTTCACCGAACTGAATTGTATTCGGATTGAAAGTGGAGTGTATCATAGAGTGGGCCCCGCCCGACTTTAGCCTTTCCTTACTTGTTTCTGTTTACTTTTGTCCAAATTCTTATTCTGAATTATTGGAACATTTCAAAGCACTTTAAATATAATTTTTTGTCTTAATATAACTTATTGGTCGAATTATGAGACGTTTATAGTATTTTAGTGGTTTTTGAAATTGACAACGATATTATGTTAAAATAAATAGAAGGAAAATATACCTTTTAATGATGCTAAAATTAAAAAATTGGAAAAAAATAAGTCACTGATTCCATTTTGGTTAAAATGCAAAAGATGGTTTAAGATTCTTTCCGATTGATGTTTTGTTGTTGTAATCTAAAAGTGATTACTTTGAAGCAACATCAAATATATAACATTTTTGTATATAACAAATTTATCGTTATACGCATGGCATTTTTGCTGTGATGTAGTATTGCATGGTGTGCTTTAAATCAAAGTAGTATAAATAAAGTCAAATATTAAAAATTAAGATTAATTTAATATTTAATTTATGATTATTTAATAGCAAAACATAGTCAAAACAACTGTTATGATAGAAATACTATTGTTTTATGTAACCAGTGAAATTATTTTATTTTCTTAAAAGTCATAACTTATGTAAGCCTACAAAATTTCGGTCAGGTTTGGTAGGCCGAAACTAAATAAAAAGACGAAGAGTATGATGTCACGATTTCGTGTTCTTGTTTCTGTTTTGCGGTTCTTGAGAAAACATTAATTTTTCAGATAAACTATTTTTTAAAACTTTTTATCTTTTTCAAATTTGGCTAAGGAGCACACAAAAGACTGAATATTTTATTTTTTTATACCCTCCACCTCCAGGATGGGGGTATATTCACTTTGTCATTCCGTTTGTAACACCTTGAAATATTTATCGGAGACCCCATAAAGTATATATATTCTGGGTCGTGGTAAAATTCTAAGACGATATAGCCTTGTCCGTCTGTCCGTCTGTCCGTCTGTCCGTCTGTCTGTTGAAAGCACGATAGCGGCCGAACGAAATGAGCTAGAAGGTTCAAATTTTTCCTAAATTTGTCTTATGGTTGTAGATCGCTTGGGATTGAAAGTGGACGAAATCGGTCCAGAGGGAAAAATTTTTCCCTCACAAGTACTGAAAATACCCCAAATATTTAGAGTATTTCAGCATGTTTTTTGAACATATTAGCTTGTATTTACTTGATATTTGCAATTCGCATTCCCTCGACATTCTTTAATCTACTGGTAATACTGTGGAATGCACTCCGTGGTGGAGGGTATATAAGATTCGGTCCGGCCGAACTTAACGCCTTCTTACTTGTTTATATTAAAAAGCCATCAAATATCGGGAACTAGTATTTTCAGGAAAGAATAATATCTACTGAACCCTTGGGGAGAAGACACGAGAGTTTCTTCAAGGAAATAACTTTTGCAAAAACAATATTGCAATATTCGAAAAGAAATTAAAGAAACAAGAGCTCATATCTTGTTCATATATGAAACTTATTGAAATGAAGAACAATTACATTGAACATTGATTTACGCTATTACTTTGGAGCTTTTGGGCTTGCCAGAAAAAAATTCTTTAGACTAACCAAACGCAAGATTTTGTCGGGCGTTGGAATTTAAAAAAGAAACTAAGTTATTTTAAGAGAAAAATCAAATTCAAAAAGTGGAAAAACTAAGGATAATTATGAAACAAATAAAGTTGTTGAAATAACTTTAAGATTATTCATCCGATTGAAGTCAACTTCACATTTTAAGTCCTTTATATTCCGCGATTCGATTTTTCGAATTTGTATTAGACTTTGGCTAATAATGTTTCGATAAAAAAATGGTAAATACAAAAAAGAGAAGCGTTTTGCACAGAACTTGGTCTCCGTTTTGATTCTCGAAAAGTATGTGGATGTGGCATTACGACCGATGGCAATACTTCTCGTAGGGTATTTGCGGATCATGAAAAGTTTGCAAAAATTACAGGAATTTAAGAGGAATGAACAATCCACTTAAAATATTGTAAATTTCCCATAAATTTTGATAACTGCGAAAGTGGGTTCAATTTAAATCGAGTTAATCTATAGTCTAAGCAAGTCTAAAGTTTCACGAGAGCTTTTAATTTAATTTAATTTCACTATTTACTAGCAAATCCATTAAATAATTAATTTGTACATTGGTTTTTCAAAAGAGGTTTTATATTTTGAATGCAGTTTTAACTAGTTTTCTTGCTTTATGTAAACAAAATAGTTTTAAAAATCATCTTATCACTTTTTACTAAAAATTTCAAAAATCCCTATATTTGATTAAAATTGCAGTACATTTAAATAAAATTTAAACATAAAGTAAAGCTGTTTGAATAATTTTAATAATTTTGGGTAAGAAAAGTGGTTCACGAGACCATAGTGTGGCGCCCATTTCCTTCCGATTGTCATCATTTAGGCATAATTCGAATAGTATTGTCTATTCGTATTTTTTTACGAAATAAAGGGTGATTTTTTAAAAAAATGCATGAAATCTTTATTTGAATCGATAGTACGGTCCATATATTATATTATTTCATGCAAATGTTGACTTTGATTGCGCCTCAAATGGTCCATCCGCATAGTCCAATTTTGGCATTTCCACGTTTTTGAGTAACAGAGGCCCAATTGCTGCGAACGGCGACGAATCGATAATTGATGGTCATCATTAACACTGGCCGATACAGCTGCGATATTTTCTTAAGTTCGCACTCCACATAAGCGTGTTGGTGGTTTAATGTCCAACAATGTAAATTTGGTGCGAAATTTAGTCACAATAGCCTGAATAGCCGCTTCAGTGGGTCGCTTAAACTGACCATAAAATGGAAGCGCGCGATGAACATTTTTAACAGAGCACGCATTTTGATAAGAAAATTCAACAATTTGCAAACGTTGTTCGTTTGTAAGACGATTCATGGTTAAATTATAGATCAAACTGAAGATGTTTGACAGTGAAAAAAAACACGAAACGTGCGTCAGCTGTTTAAACCAGTGTTGCCAAAAAGATAATAGCTAAAAAATCGCCCTTTATTACCAACAAATAAGAAAAAGTTTTCAATTGTCACTATGAAAAAACACAAAAAAACTAATTAGTTATTCTAAGACAAGAACCAAAATTTATATTTAAAAGGCTTTCAAAGTCCTAGTAATTCAGAGAATTTTTTTCGACAAAAATGCAACAACAACAAAATTACAAGTGAAAAGGTGATGCGTTTAGCTCATAGACGGCTTGATCCGGTGACGAAATATTAATTTAATTTCCGGAAATTATTTTGTTTCTTGTATGGACCACGACCCTTCGTACTTCCCATATCCCTGATTAAAATAAAAGATAATATTTGATACAAAGTATGAAATCACATTGCAATAGTTTCCAAACATTATTAGCTGACTTTGAAATATATTACTTTTGAATGTAAGTATTTCAGTATTTGGTTAAAATAGTTTCTAAAAAAATGTTGCACCGGAATCAAATCAAAATATAATAATGGAAAATTCTCCGTGTATATATGGTGCATGTTTTATATATATCTCTCCCCCAACCCTTTTTATATCATGAATGTGTGACATTTCAATTGAACAGTTCAAATAATAAGTGGCCACTGTGTTTCTTTACATTCATAACATTCTCCCTCACGATTGGAAAAAAGTGCAACATTTAACTTACGTCGGATACGTCTAATACGGATGATTCAATTCCTAAAAGCTAATACACCCCACTGTGCAACGGAAGACGTGTACGTGTTTATGTTTCCCAATGGGCTAATAAGGCTTATTGCCCGTTTGCAGTACTTACATCATGCTGAGGCTGTGACTGACTACTCAGTGCCGAGGTAGTACCTAGAAATTGGTCAAAGTGTAAAGGAAAGGATGCACTGGTTGTATGCAACTACGCCTTTTCCGTGTCGCTGCATTGCATTGATTAATTACATCAATTCATTGGTTCAACATTATTTGTTCATTCGCTTGCCCCTTCGTCCAACCGTCCGTTCGTCTGTCTCTGCGTCCTATCGATCTGTTTGTTTGCTGAGTCGGCTGAACTATGAAGCGAATGAATGAAATTGAATTTCTTGACCGGCACGGCCAACACCTTGCTTCACATTCACGCCGGGGAGGCTGGCCAAGTACCAAGTACTCATGCGCAGGGTAACGATCGACTCTCGGCTAGGCCGTGACGTTGATCATGGTGACGTTGTATAACGGCAATAAAAACGGATTATTTTGCAATTTGTTGAGGGTTTAACTTTATTTATTAACAATTGCAGCGGCAACATCCAGTGCACCGACAACAACAGCGACAACAAATACGGTTGTTCGAAAGGAAAATTACCCGAGGATGCGGAAGAGACTTTGTTTTCATTTGAGCTATGCCTCATCTTCCTACGGCACCATCTAGTGCTCCCTCAACGAGAAAGTGTTGCTGATGATAGAGAGATATGCAACAACGTTGTTGCTGTTGCCGATGTTGTTATTCAATGTAATTTGTACGTGATGGCAATTGATTATATAATTGATGAGAAAGTAATTCATAAATGAGCAAATTAACGGTAAGATGTTACGTTCTGATTGAAAATAAAAAGTGAAAAAGCAGGAAATGCAATCGGTTGGTTCCACATGTTGGAATTGTGGCTGAATTGCCATGCAACAATGGACAATGCAAATTTTCCCATCCAGGAAGCTGCTGTTGCAAGAAGGAAGTCTATAATGCCACCACAATGACTAGGCAGCGTCCGTTTTATCACTTTCTTTTGAATGGATATAGGCAATTGTTCTTGAGTAGCGAAGAACTGACGCTGAGAAGCTTTAATATAAAATCGCTAACAAAGAGAGATTGATTGAATCGAAGTGATACCAATGGGACATCTGAATGATGTGATGATCTTTAACCTCAACTTATTCGATGTGATGGAATATATGCATACATTGTTGTGGGAAGAAAGAAACGATCGATACAATGTATATATCAATGATCAATTTTATTAGGCAACAGTCATTGGTGGAAAGTATTGCGGAAGCAGAAATGCTAAAATTGTATTGAGAATATTTCTGGGATTTATATTTTTTCTATTTTCCAAAGCCCAGCTGAGCATCACACGAAATGTTTGTCCTGCCGACGCCCATTCATTCAACGAAAGCTGAACATAGGGTATGTGAAAATATTTCACAATATTTCATGTACATAAAAATAACGAAAATATAATGATTATTGGGGACTAATTTATCGGCTGTATAAATTCAACATATCTATATATAAAAGAGTTGCAGTACTGACTGATTGCCTTACTTATCACTGACCAGAGGCCAAACCAAAAGGCTGAAGCCAGTGTCATGAAGGGTAATTCCCAAACATAACGTAGACGCCGACTAAGAAAGGGTTCTACAAAATTCGTGCTTTTAGGGGTAAAATGGGACAAAAATGGATAAACAGCGAACCTTCGTCCTGTCTAAACGGAAGTAGCTCGAAACAAAAAATTCGGCGTGCGGACCAGTTACAAAAAGGAATTTTTCGAAATGTGTACTTTTAAGGGAGAAAAGAGACAAAAAAGGATAAAAATGGTACCAATTTAAGTAATGCAGCTATATTCGTGAAAATCGGTATTAACATTTTTCTGACAACGTAGACTTGCAAATTAAATGGATTTTTGGAAATTTGTACTTTTAAGGGGTGAGGGGGACAAAAGGAGATAAATGTGGTACCAACTAAAGTATAAAAGCTAAAATCGTGAAATTTGGCATGCATATTCCTCTGACCATGTAAGAGCTCTGTAAAATTGGATTGTTCGAAATTTCTACTTTGTAGAGGGTGCACGGGACAATACGGGATACCAATGCTATGGAATGGTACTAATTTAAGTAATGCTGCTATATTCGTGAAAATCGGTATTTACATTTCTATTACAACGTTGACATGCAAATTGATTCTTGGAAATTTGTACTTTTAAGGATTGAGCGGGACAAAAAGGTATAAAAATGGTACCAACTACAATTTAATGGATAGAATCGTGAAACTTGGTACGTAAATTCCTTTCACTGCATAAAAGAGCAATATAAATACATATTTGCACTTTTATCCACAAAATGGGATAAAAATGGTACCAACTACAGCATTGCAACTAGAATCGTGAAATTCGACGTGTACATTTCTCCGACAACGTAAACGGGCAACATAATCATACCCTACACCACTTCGTGGACTAGGGTATTATAAGTTAGTTTCGCGCCAAATGTTTGTAACACCAAGAAATATTTGAGCTAGACCCACCTTTAAGTATTCGGATCGGCTTAGAATCACCAGCTGAATCGATTTAACGATGTCAGTCTGTCCGTCCGTCCGTATGTCCATCTAAGCTTGTTCGCACTCTACAGATCGCAATTGCTGTCCGATTATCATGAAATTAGGCAGAAGTTACTTTTTTTCGGCCAAGGACGATCGGTATTGAATTTGGAGGAAATCGGTTCAGATTTAGATATAGCCCCCATACAAATGTAGCTCCCGATTTGACTTTTTCCGCTCTATAAAGCACATATAGTACCCGATTTTCTTCAAATTTTGCATAACACCTTATAATCTAACTAGAAATACCTGTGATGAAAGTGGGTAAGATCGGTTCAGATTTAGATATAGCGCCCATACAAATGTCGCTCCCGATTTCACTTTTTCCGCTTTAGAAACCGCATATTGTTCCCGATTTTCTTTAAAATTGGCACAACATTTTATAATCGAACTAGAAACACCTATGCTGAAAGTGTGTAAGATCGGTTCAGATTTAGATATAGCCCCCATACAAATGTAGCTCCCGATTTGACTTATTCCGCCCTATAAAGCACATATAGTACCCGATTTTCTTCAAATTTTGCATAACACCTTATAATCTGACTAGAAATACCTGTGATGAAAGCGGGTTAGATCGGTTCAGATTTACATATAGACCCCATATAAATCTCGCTCCCGATTTCACTTTTTTCGCTTTAGAAACCACATATTGTAACCGATTTTATTTAAAATTGGTACAACATTTTATAATCGAACTAGAAACACCTATGCTGAAAGTGGGTAAGATCGGTTCAGATTTAGATATTTAGATATGTTGCTCCCGAATGTTTAACCGATTTTGGCCAAACTTTACATATTATATTTCACCAATAAACAAACATGGTGAAAGCGGGACACATCATTCCAGGTTTCAATATACCACCATACAAATGTCCTTTCCGATTTAACATTTTTTTCAAACGCATACATTTACATGATTCAAAAATCCTTCCCGATTCCTGTTTTACTGCATTGGATTGTAATGAGATAGAAAGTGGGGTATATCATATAGTTGCTCCGTCCGTCTTTAGCCTTTCCTTACTTGTTTGGGAGATGCCCATATGTCCATACTTTGGAATAACACCAATGGGGCCCATTCTGCTCTATTACAGCTCTAGAAACTACATCTTACATCAGATCTTCATCAAATTTTGCAGATCATTATATGTTTCAACTAGAAATACATACCGTGAATGAAAACTATTCAGGCCCATATTTTTGCACAGGCCTCAAGTGTTGTTATAGGCCCCCTTCAAATGTCCGTCCGATTCATCCTATTACCGCTGTATAATCTGTATTTATCATTGGATCTTGATCAATTTTCCAGATCATGTTATATTTACTTTACTCGGAATATCTGCTGGAAAGTTGGATCAATTACTTTATTATTTACCATATTCATTAAATTTGACTAAAGATGAATTTATAGTAACTGTATAATTTATATGAACTACATAAAATTGCTCCCATGAAACCCCTGGGTTTAGTAATCAACGCGAGGTATATATGCAGGGAGTGGTGTAGGGTATTATATAGTCGGCCCCGCCCGACTTTAGCCTTTTCTTACTTGTTTTTTTTTTTTGAAATTTTATGGAGCGAGTGGGTCAAAAATGGTACCAACTAATGTATTGTAGCAAGAATCGTGAAATTCGACGTGTACATTCCTCCTGCTACGTACACGGGCAAGATAAATTAATTTTTTGGAATTTGTACTTTTAAGGAGTTAGCGGGACAAAAAGGGATAAAAATGGTACCAACTAAAGTATTACAGCTATAGTCTTGCAATTTGCTGTGTAAATTCCTCTGACAACGTAAAAGAGGTTTCGAAGTTACTATTTTAGATTCAATAAATACTATCCAAAAACAGAGATGGATAAAACTGATAACAAATAACTGGCTTTTCCAAGTGCAAAGTAGTGAGCACTGCTAGTGTTGATATATTGGCGAAACAAATTTTCGTAAATTCTAATTTATTTGCCTAATCGGGAAAATTTGTGTTAAACTTTAATGGGAATTATACGGGTTTTTATTTTTTATAATTTTTCGTGAAAGAAATTCCCAAAAATGCCCGGAGTCATCATTAATGTGCGTTTAATGTAATACTGTCATCACCATTACTTTTCCCTTTTCAAAATTTTTTTGAACACACATACCTCACTCTTTAAGGGGACCCCCATAAAAACTAATTTTTATAAAATTTGCTACCATCGCTCTAACTGTCCCAAGGAGGACCCCAATGGAATCAAGATGGCCCCCGTACGATTTTTTTATTTTTTATGAAAGAAATGCCCAAAGCTACCCTTGAGTCGCCCCTAGTGAGAACCATCCACATTCATTTTTCCCTCTTCCTTCCCTGTGTTCGGAAAACAAATTGGGAAGGAAAAATTAATGAAGGTCAGTCTTACATGTAACCCCTCCGGGACGACTGCGAGCAGTTTTGGGGCTTTTATTGTATTTTTACCCCTTTTCCACCACCTTTGACTCCGATGAGGCACCCCTAAACGTGATGATAGAAATCGAATATTTTGTTAACAAACTCGTGTCAACTTTTTCTGGCTATGCCGTTTTCAAATTCGAAAAAATGTTGAATTCATATGGACCTTTACTTCACATGTATTCATATTATCAACACCATGGAAATCGATTTACTAAACTCAAGCAGAGCCGGTTCTGCAGTCATCCAATTTTTATAGTACCGATGACGGAGTCCACGCATTTTAGTCTGTCACAGTCTTGTTCAGACAATCACAATTTATCTTCGCGATTAAGAAATACTTTAAAATGCCTATGCCTTGTACGTGATTTAGTAAAAGTTTTACAGTCTTTAACGTAAAATCTACCAAGTTGTTAGACAACAGCAACAACAACAAGCTTTCTACTTGCACTGTTCACGAATTGTGTCCATTGTATGTTCGAGATGAAAAAAATGTCCTATCCACTTTTAAGCCACATTTATCATATTTCTCATGTACCCTGCCACAAACGAATCTCTTCGAAATTAATGAACCGACTGAACTTCTGGTAATAAACACAACACAAAAGACTCTTCCCCCAAAGTCGGAGTGATATGAGTGCAATGCTTCCTGGATTCGAACAATTCTCGTCGAAAGAATTACAACATAGGAAAGATCATTATTGTCAGTCTTTCTTCGTCTATCTACAATTAAATGTAATGGCAAAAATGAGAGGAAAAAACGCACAGCAGGTTATTATACCCACAAGAAATCATTTGATTTCTTTAAATGTACATTTTCTAGATTAATATTTCTCTCTGTTATTATGGAAACAGTGGTACCTCGCAACTGAGGACAACTAGTACAGCTAATTCTATATGTTTATGCGTTAAAAATAATATTTAATAATAAACAAGTTTACATACAGTACTAGATGATCCATGCTGACGAATTGACTTCAACTTTAAAAATTTCGCCAACTCAAGCGTTTCAATGACCTCGAAATGTCCAGATGTTAAGATTTTAAAATAATGGTATTGATTACAGAAAATAACTAACTAATTACACTAAATACACAAATTTTGTTATGTTGACATTTTTTAACAAAAAATATGCATCAAAAATACTTAACGGGTAATAAGCGAGTTACCTTAAGGTTTTGCTGGAATACAATGTTTCCTTATTGCCTCAACCCGATCTGTGCACATAAACCTGAGTATAAGGTTTCGTATACGAATCCCTCCACCAATACCTACATGCGACTACGCATTCTAAGAAATGTACATGCTGAATTTCGTTATTATAGCTGCAGCGTTTGTTTGGTAACATTTTTATCCCCATTCGCACCATTTTCCGGCTAAAAGTACAAATTTCGGAAAAAAATCTTTTTGTTTCGCATCTTCACACCGAATGTATACATCGAACTTCATGATTTCAACTACAGCGATTTGGCTGGTACCATATGTATCCCCCTTTTCCAATGGGATCTCTTAAAAGTAAGATTTTTGAAAAGTCCCTTGTTTCCGCATCTATGCAATTACAGGGATGTACATTAAATATTTTGTGCTTCCAGCTGTTGTCGCATCATTGCTACCATTGTTATGCCTTTTGCCCCATTTCGCCCGCTAGTGCAATAAAGCATAAATTTTTAAAAAATTCTTAAATAGTCTAAATATTAGGGGGTATTTTCAGCCCTTGTTAGGGAAAATTTTTTCCCTCTTGGCCGAGTTCACCCAATTTCAACCCCAACCGATCTGCAACCATAAGACACATTTAGGGAAAATTTGAACCTCCTAGCTCTTTTCGTTCTCATTTTTATAATATTTGCTCCCACCACTCTACCTGACCCAAAGAGGACCCAAGGGAGTCAAATGTATGACCAACCCGCAATATTTTTTCAGCGCCAACATTTTCTCAGAAATTACTCTCTACCTTCACACGTTGCATTAATAGGTGAATATAATAATGTGCTATGCCTTAACATTTGGTAAGAGTGGTGGGAGAAAATTTTATAAAATAAAGAAAAATTTATTTGCTTTTGTATGGGAGCATTATAGTAAGTCTATCAACTTTTTCCGTTAAGGAATGGTGATAGGGGGTAAATGTGTTCGGGGGAAAATGCTGAGGAGTGAAAATGAATGGGGGTCAGTCTTACACTTCTCCCGTCTAGGGTCCACTGCGGTGTAGTATTGAGCCTCTCATTCATAAAAAATATAAAAACAAGTAAGGAAAGCCTAAAGTCGGGCGGGCCGACTATATGATACACTCCACTTTCTATCCGAATACAATTCAATTCGGTAAAAAAGAGAAAACGTATCCTGTAAATGTATGTGTTTGACAAAAATGTTAAAGGAATGGGAAAGGACATTTGTATGGGGTTATACTGAAACCTGGAACGAAATAGGTGAAATTTATATATAGTTTGGCCAAAATCAGTCAAACATTTGGGAGCAACATTTGTATTTGGGCTATATCTAAATCTGAACCGATCTTACCCACTTTCACCATAGGTTTTTTACTTGAGTTATAAGATATTGTGCCAAATTTAAAGAAAATCGGGTACAATATGTAATTTCTAGAACGACAACAGTCAAATCGGGAGCGACATTTGTATGGGGGCTATATCTAAATCTGAACCGACCTTACCCACTTTCTGTATAAGTGTTTCTAGTTGGATTAAAAGGTGTTAAGCTAAATTTGAAGAAAATCGGGTACAATATGTGATTTCTAGAACGGCAAAATTCAAATCGGGAGCGAAATTTTGTACGGCCTATCGATATGATCTGACTTATTTTCACCGTGGGTGTTTCTACTTGAAATATAAGATATCTTGCAAGATTTGAAGAAGATGTGATAAAATATGAGGTTTCTAGAGCGGAAAAAACTGAAATTGAGGGTGAAATTTGTATGGGAGCTATATATGGGGGCTATGTCTAAATCTGAACCGACTTTCTTCAAATTAAATAGCGTTCGTCCTTATCCCGAAAAACTGTGTTGTACAAAGTTTCGTTTGGCTCTGGCTATAATTGCCACCTGAACTTTGATTACAACTATAGATGGACAGACAGACGGACATTCGATTCAAAAAGTGATTCTAAGTCGATCGGTATAATTAACAATGGGTCTATCTCGCTTCCTTTTAGATGTTACAAACAAATGCACAAAGCCATAATACTCTCGTGGAGTGTATAAATAGGCAAGTGTATAGATAACAAGTAAAAACTGCGTTAAGTTCGGCCGGGCCGAACTTTATATTGCATTCCACAGAGGATGTCGATTTTCGTATAAGTGCAATAATATTACAGGAAAATATATTTTTTTAATATAGCCAAACCAAAACAAATACAAGTATTGAAAAAATTATCTTATAAATAAATATAATATTTTATTATTTCTAAACACGCTTATAATGCAAAGCTACCAATACGTTTACACTGCGAAATAATACTTCAAGTCAATTCAAAAAATAAATATTCTAATATATAACCTTAAATACCATAATTTCCAATCTATTTTAATCCCAAAAGTACAAATTTTAAAAATCCATTATCTAACGTACATAGTGCAAAATAATCTAACTTCATGATTCAACCAATTTTTGTCGTAAAAGTAAAAAGTACGAATTTGAAAAAAACTTTTTATTTTGCGTGTCTATGCAGTCAGAGTAATGTATACACCGAATTCCATGATTGTAGCTGCGGCTACAAAAATGTTACCATTTTTATCCCCTTTTTCTTAGTTTACCCCTTAAGAGTACGACTTTCTTAAATCTCTTTATTTTACGTGTCAACGCAATAAGAGGGATGTACACACCGTATTTCATCATTCGTTTCGTAAGTCGTTTTGTTGGTACTATTTGTATCCCTCTGTACCCATTGTATCCCTTAAAAGTACGAATTTGGAAGAAACCTTTTATTTTTGTGTCTACGCAGTAGTGTCTACTCAGGAATGTATATTCGAATTTCATGATTCTGCCTGCGGTCATTTGGTTTGTACTATTTTTATCTTTTTTTCCATTTTAACCCTCAAAAGTACGAATTACGAAAAATCCGTTCATTTTATTTGTTTACGCAATCCGAGGAATGTATACACCGAATTTCATTATTCTAGGTGCAACCGTTTGGTTTGTATCATTTTTATCCCTCTATTATCCCTTAAAACTGCGAATTTGGAAAAAAACTTTTATATTATGTATCTACTCGATTAGAGGAATGTACACATCAAATTTCGTGTTTCTAGCTATTTCCATAAGGTACCATTCTTATCCCCTTTTGCACGTTTTTGTTATAGGGAGAATGCGCACACCCAATATCAAGTAAGTACAAGCAGACATATTGAAAAAATGTGCATAAATATTCTAAAATATTAGGGAATATTATGTGTGTTTTTAGTCCTTGTGAGGGAAAAAAATTCCCTTTAGGCTGATTTCGCCCAGTTTCAATCCCAACCGATCTACGACTATAAGACGCATTTATGTAAAATTTGGACGTCCTAGCTCCATTCGTTTAGATGCTTTCAGCAGACGGACTAACGGACATGGCTAGATCGTCTTAGAATTTTATGACGATCAAGAATGTATATACTTTATAGGGTCGCAGGTCGATTTTTCAAGGTGTTACAAACGGAAGGACAAAGTTAGTATACCCCCATCCTGGAGGTGGAGGGTATAAAAAAATATTGGGGTCTGGTCATACATTTGACGCCACTAGGGTCCCCCTTTTATAAAAAATATTTTTTGTATGGGAGCCCAGTTAAGGAGTGGGGCTAGGGTGTAAGTTTGTTTCGCAAAAATGTTGGGGAGGGAAAATTAGTGGAGGTCGGTCTTACATTTAACCCATCTAGGGCCGACTAAGGGATACCTTAAGGGTTGAACTCCACTAGTGGCCTCATTGGACCAATAAGAGCGGTGGGAACAAATTTTATAAAAAAAAAAATTTTGTATGGGAGCCAACTTACCGGGGAGGGAGAATTAATGGGGGTCGGTCTTACATTTTACCCCTGGGGACGACTTCAAGGCACTTTTGGATCTTTTTGTGTATTTTTACCCCTTTCCCTCACCTTTGACCCCGATGAGCGCCCACTTATACTTATCGCACCACCACCATTTTTTGGCTCATGATTTTTTTCCAAACCTCACAAAATAGGTGGTTCTAGCGTATTCAAATCGAACTCCTAAAATTCCACAATACAACACTATCCCACCTCTATTATACATATAAAATAATTAAGAGGTTTAAGGGGGACTCTGCGTTAATCTGGTTTGATCAACTCTTACATGAAATGTTAGCACAGCATACCGTGGTCCAGTCAATATTATTGGATGTTATTTTTGAAGAAAAAATGCGGATTTTTTTATTTAATTTTAGTTTATATTTTTCCGAAGTACATACTTCAGTTTGGCCACCAATTTAGCAAATATTTTGTCCACTTCTGTATTATGAGCAGTTCATTAAAAACCTTACTTTTTAAGCTCTCCACTGAACTGAGGAGATCATCCTCTAATGGAAGTAGTTCATTCTATACTTATTGTTTCAAGAACTACACTGAAATGAGATGTCCATATTTGAGATCGTCCGCTAAAGGGAGTGCTCACTGTATATCTATGGCAAATGGTAAAATTCCTTTCTTTCGCTCATTGAACATTAACCATGTTCCGCACGTATGTCGAGTAAAAAGAGAACAGCGCGCGGAACATAAACATTTTCTATGTTTAAACAATTTTGTTGAACATCCAACCGAAAAGATACGAGTCCTGCTCTGATGTTGTGTTTGCTGCGTTTAATTTATGATATTTGTGAGATGATTTAGTGTAAAGCATATTCAGCAACATTGGCCAACAACCACTACGAGCATAACAACCACAAAAACAACAACACCAACATGTTGACATCACATTATGTTCAGCATTATCATACATTATTTCTCTTAGCAATGTTGCTGGAGCGTTGTAGTCGGAGTAGGATGAGATGATGAGTGTACGTCCGTCCGTCTGTCCATCGTATGAATAGCAATTGCATTCTGTGAATGTTTAGCCAAGGCACGCTCAGAGATGTCAATGCCATGATATGCAATAAATAAATCCAGTCTTAACCTGATTAACGACAGCAGATACAACAGGTACAGTGTAAGGAAAAGTGGAAAGATGATGGAAACCAAACTTTTTCTTGTGGTATCATTTTCGTTCCAGATCCCTGTATGGAATAATGAAGTGAATTTCGTACATGTTTGAATAATTTTCATAAGTATTTAGCCTAATAAAATATTTTATAATTTTTAAGAATTCGATGATAGAAAGACCAATAAATTTGGCCATTTTGAACTTCGAGTTCAGAAGACAAATATCGAATCAGCATTGTGTATGTGATTGTGGCTCCGCAAATCGATACATTTTTAAGAATCTCTGACATATGGACTAGCGACATTGAGGGCTTTTTCAAAATGTTTAGTTTTGAGATGTGAAACAAATTTCATGACTAGTGTCATGAAATTCTGTACATCCAGCATATGCCACATAGATTATATTTGGTTGACTGCGCAAGAAATTCTTCGAAATTCGTACTTTTAGAGGGGAAATGGGGAACAAACCTATAAACATGGTGCAAAAGTAACGGCTGTAGTTTACAGTTTACAATCCATGGAAGAGCGACGTAAAAGAATGACAAAGGTATTCACTTTTTGGGAAAGTAAACAGAAAAAGTGAAAATCGGTCAGATCGATTCAGATTTAGATATAGCCCCCATACAAATGTCTCTCCCGATTTGACTTTTTCCGCTCTAGAAACCAAATATTTCACTCGATTTTCTTTAAATTTGGCACAACATCTTATAATTCAACTAAAAACACCCATCGTGAATGTGGGTAAGATCGGATCAGATTTAGATATAAATTGTTTATATATATACAAATCTTGCTCCCAAATGTTTACCCGATTTTTTAACATAGTGAATGCGGGTCACATCGTTCCATGTTTCAATATACCCCCATGCAGATGTCCTTTCCGTTTTAAAATTTGTTGTCAAACACATACACTTACAGGATACAAAAATCCTTCCCGATTTTACTTTTTAACAGAATTGAATTAAATTAGGATAGCAAGTGGAGTGTATCATATAGTCGGCTCTGTCCGACTTTACTTTCCTTGCTTGTTTATACATAACGTTGTGCACGAATTTCATTCTACTTTATTAGCAAACGAAAGTTATAGTTGTACAGTTTTAAAGCTTCACAGTATTATTAGCATACTTATGAACTGTCTTGAAAGCCGGATAGAATATGAATTTTATTATATTTAAACACCATTCTTACGAGGACTCAGATAAGTTAAAATTAAAAGCAAATGTTTTTTATCTAAAACAAAGATTTTGGGGTCACATCGGGCATTTTGGGGTCACAAAATTTCGCTTTTAAATATAAAAGGAATATATAAGATGTGGTCTCAGGATTTTTATGAAATGGGTTTTTACAAAATATAATGCATGTAATAATAACATAAATTAATTGCTTTTCGTTACCAAAATATAAAAAAGACTCAACTTGCGCAAATCGATATTTTTGTTTATTATGACCGAAAATGTTGTGTTTTGTTAAAATAACAAAAAATCTCGATTTAAGAAAAAAATGTTAGTTGGGTCTTTTTTATATTTTGGTAACGATTTGCTTTTTGCGATAAAACATTTAGTATCTTAAGTACTTTGTATTTTAAAGAGAGAAATCTCGTTTGACATTTTAATAGGGCTAAATTTGGGAGAGAATTGTAAACATTTTAAAGGCCATCCATTTCGTTTCACAGTTTGGACCCTAGAAAAGATCAAAATGGACAACGATTTCGATCTAACCATCTTTTATGAAGATTGCGGCTATGTTAACAAGCAAAATTGCCTCATCTAAGGAGATCGGAAAACCTGCACGCGAAAAGCCACTTAATCCTCAGAGAGTCAGTTTGATGTGGATTTTAGAAATTGATTTTTTATAATTTTCCTACGTTCTCAAATTTAATATGATACTGTCTGATAACCTACACATAGTATCCCATTAGAATT
This sequence comes from Polietes domitor, assembly GCA_947397865.1. Classification (NCBI taxonomy): domain Eukaryota; kingdom Metazoa; phylum Arthropoda; class Insecta; order Diptera; family Muscidae; genus Polietes; species Polietes domitor. Next base: position 216,609,514 of record OX377618.1, on the reverse strand, counting down.
GAAGTAATATGATGTCGGGATTAATTTTTGAACGGGTACTGTATATGGTCTCTAGAGAAGAGAAAGTGAGAGGGGGATATATATAAACCCGAACAGATTTGATGAATTATAAGGCACTGTGCAAATTTGAAAAAAAAAATTATTAAAATATTGTATGATCATTCCAAAATAAATCGACATAAAATACTGTAATTTTGGATCCGACCCCTTTTGATTTATACAAATGAAAATGTTCACAACGTTTGTTCCCCTCGCTGCTGCGAATTTCCTTACGTTAAAACGTTGGCATTATTCAATATAGTTTGTACATTATGATTCTTTAAATTTGTCAATTTAAAGTGTTTCTAGAAATAGATGCACGTCTTTAAGTTGAATGATTGACCACATGCATCATCGGATTATAAAACCTTAGGTATCATTGGAAAACTCTTGACGACAGCTTTAAAACGATATAGAACATGTCCTGGTGGAACAAGGATGTTCAAAACGTCAAAATATCATTTATCCTTGAATATCCTTACATAACGCCATTTGGATCTTTCGCACAATTTGTCACAAAATAACCCATAATTTTATATAAAACCTGTCAAATTTTCAGGATGGGATCATCATGGGATCGGGAGGACCATGCTCTTATGAGCTTTATTCGATTAATTTGAAGTTCTTTGTTTACGAATAATCGAATAATTTAAAAGTCCGAATAATTTGTCTAAACATCTATAAGAAGTCCATATTTACTCAAAATATTTGAACCTATGATTGATTTCTGGCAATCATCAGCAAACACAAAATTTGGTAGAGCACCAAATCGATCCAAAAATATTAAGTACAAAACGTTTTGATTAGTATTATTGTGGTCGCTACACCCAAAATTTATGACTCAAATCCGCGAATGTTTTGAATAAAAACAAGTAAAGAAAGCCTAAATTCGGGCGGAGCCGACTTTATGATACCCTCCACTTTCTACCAATTGCAATTGAATTCGGGGGAAAAAGTGATATCGGGAATGATTTTTGTATAGGTACTATATATGTGGTCTATAGAGCGGAAAAAGTAAAATTGAGAGAGAAATTAGTATGGGAGCTATATATAAATCTGAAGTGATCTTACCCACTTTCAACGCAGACGTTTCCAGTTGAATTATAAGGTAGTGCGACAAATTTGAAAAAAAAAAAATGGTTAAAATATCTGGTTTCTAAAGCGGAAAAAGTCAATATTGGAGCTATATATAAACCTGAACCGATCGGACTCACTTTCAGAATATATGTTTCTATTTGAAATATACGGTGTTGCACCACATTTGAAGAAGATCTGTTAAAATAGATGGTCTCTATAGCGAAAAAAGGAGCGAAATTTTAATGGGAGCTATATCTAAATCTGAACTGATATGGCCCAATTTCACAATGCATGTTTCTAGTTCTGGATGTTTCATAATTCAAAGTTACGGTGCTAAATTTGAAGCAAATGTAGTAAAATATGTGGTTTGTAGCGGTCAAATCGGAGGTGACATTTGTATGGAGGCTATATCTAAATCTGAACTGATTTTCTTCAGATTAAATAGGGTTCGTTCTTGGGCCGCCTGTGCTTTGATTTCAAGAATAGATGGACGGAAGGACAGACTGACGGACATTGCTAATTCGATTCAAAAAGTGATTCTAGTACTTAACAAAAACTCTATCTCACTTCCTTTTGGATGTTACAAACAAAAGTACAAAGACATAATACCCTATTGTAGGGTATAAATACATTTAAAACAATGTTATTCTTATATTATTTCCACTTGCATCACTTTTTTCCATCCTCATGTAGAGTTGAGTCATTGTTATATTAGAGTATAGATATATACCTATATGTGTTTCAAACTTTATCCAATTCTGAATGTTAAAACATAAAAAGTCTCTTACCAACAACTTTGGTTTGTCAACCGAGGCCTGAACTTGAAAGCCACTGAGCAGAAGACACATTTGTGTGTATCACTCTCTTCTTAGGCTACGCTTGAAATTAATTATTATTCATTGAAATATGTACATCAACAAATATTTTAGATCTCACATACAGTAGTTTCCTCGTAAATGGATGGTCCGAGATTTGCAAGTTTGTTGTTTAAGTCTTTCGTTTTGGCCAAACAAGAAATTCCCGGCCTTTTGCCATAATCAATTGTAACTTTTTTGTTGTTGTCATTCCTTCTTTCATATTCTTCTTCTGTATTCCCCTAAGTTCCGTTTCTTATCATGATGATTTTACAAAATTTATAATTCTTTACATTTTTGCGATCTGCTGCTTTTGCAGTTTTTGGTTGTGTTTTGGCAGCCGTATTCAGCAGCTGTTTGCCTGCTACAAATGTTATGTAACCGCCCACACATCCAAACGTGACATTGTTTATTATGCTTAAGTAATTCATATGTTGTTGCTGCTGTTGTTGTTGTTGTGCTCTTTGTTCGTATGTGTCCGTGCGATTGTACTTATTTGTATCTTCCCGTTTCTTTTCGTTCGGGGATAATTTCATAGTTTGTGTTGTTCTGGGTGGGTGTATGTATAGCCCGGCGTGCTTGGCATTGTGTCTGGCTCTAATCCAGAAGTTGAACTAGACTGAACTAGCTGGCTGGCTGGTGGTATGACAGAATGTGTCTGTGTCGGTTCGTTGTTCTTTTAACTGTTAAACAAAAATTACATGAAAAAGATTTCATCTGTTGCTGGTGAATAATGTTTACATTTATGCAAAATAATGTTGGAATTCTTGCACTTGACTTGGTAGGAAGTAATGAAGACATCGCCAGATAGGTTCTCTTCTGAGAAATATATACACGAAGAAAAAGTGGTGATGTTTGTTAATCAATTTGGGTGATGGAAGGAGTAAAATATATTCGGCTATATAGTTACCCATGACAATCCCATTGGGTTTGAGGTTTTTTCTCATCTTTCTTTCTTTCTTTAGCATGTCCTTTATGTTACAAGCCTTGAATGGTTGATTTAGCGTCAAGGACATATGCATGTTGAATTTTCTAACGCTAATGGAAACTAAACCCCAATTATGTTGTTTAAAACCACTTTTGAATTATCGTGTCATCTTAACTTTATACATCAAACAAAAATGTTCGAATTCAATTTGGGAGGACTTCAAAATAAGAACAAAATTGGACTACATGTTATCGATAATTCGGTTAGTTATGGAATTATCGGAGGTTAAAGTGTGTTATAAGCGATTTGATCAAATTTTGCACAACACCTTATATCTAACTTAAAAATATCTGTGGTAAAAATCGCTTCAGATTTAGATATAGATAATCGCACCCTATTTGACATTTTTCGGTCTAGTAAATTTTAACAGATTTTTCTTCAAATTTGACGTAACACCTTTTATTTCAACTAGAAAATTTTCTGGTGAAAATTGGTCAAATAGGGCCAGATTTATATATAGCTCCCATACAACTGTTGTTCCCATACAACTGTTCTCCCGATTTTACTTTTTTGCTTTAGAAACCACATAAACCGACTTTAGCCTTTCCATACTGGTTTTTATACCCTACACCACTTTGTGGACTAGGGTATTATAAGTTTGTTTTCCGCCAAATGTTTGTAACACCAAAAAATAATCGAGCTAGACCCACCTTTAAGTATACGGGTCGGCTTAGAATCACCAGCTGAGTCGATTTACCGATGTCTGTCTGTCCGTCCGTCTATCCGTCTGCTGTTTATCTCAACATCTTCTTTGGCCAAGGACGATTGGTATTGAATTTGGAGGAAATCGGTTCAGATTTAGATATAGCCCCCATACAAATGTCGCTCCCGATTTGACTTTTTCCGCTCTAGAATCCACATATTGTACCTGATTTTCATTAAAATCGGCACAAAATTTTATAATCGAACTAAAAACACGTATGCAAAAATAGGGTAAGATCGGTTCAGATTTATTATAGCCCCCATACAAATGTAGCTCCCGATTTGACATTTTCCGCTCTAGAAACGACATATTGTACCCGATTTTCTTTAAAATTGGCACAACATTTTATAATCGAACTAGAAACACTTATGCTGAAAGTGGATATGATCGGTTCAGATTTAGATATAGCCCTCAGACAAATGTTGCTCCCGAATGTTTAACTGATTTTGACCAAATTTTACATATTATATTTCACCAATAAACAGACATGGTGAAAGCGGGTGACATCATTCCAGGTTTCAATATACCCCCATACAAATGTCCTTTCCGATTTAACATTTTTTGTCAAACACATACATTTACAGGATGCAAAAATCCTTCCCGATTTCACTTTTTTACCGAATTGAATTGCAATGAGAATTGTTTGGGTGATGCCCATATGTCCATACTTTGGTATGACTTTGGTATACTACTGTATAATTTGTATTTGTCTGTCGGACAATTAGATCAATTACCATATTATTTACCATATTCGTTAAATTTGACTAAAGATAAATTTATAGCATATAAATTATATGAATATAATTTATATAATTTGTATGAACTACATAAAATTGCTCCCATGAAATACCTGGGTTTAGTAATCAAAGCGAGGTACATACGCAGGGAGTGGTGTAGTGTATTATATAGTCGGCCCCGCCCGACTTTAGCCTTTCCTTACTTGTTTAAATTGTTTCCTTCTAATTTTCGATCCTGAGACCTGTGGAACGAAAAAAAATATTTTTTCAAACTTTAACGATAACATTTTGTTCACTTTTTGCTTCTTCTGAGATGCTCTATATTTTCCAAATGACGAAAGAAGCATTCAAATGCATTGGGATTTTGAAGCGGTGCACCCCATCCGATCTTCAAAGTATTTATACGACGTACATCTGACCGAAGGTAGAATACAACTCTCACATATGAAGCGGGGGCCGCCAAAGGAGAGCGATGATGCTGATTTGAGATGATAGGGTCACCCAGAATTGCCAGATGATTTTTTTCTTTTTCTTTTCCCCAAAGTAGCCATGAAAAATTTTTGTATATATTTACTGTTGGAAAGGGCGAAAGGAAATTTATAACTTTTTAAAAAATTACGTTTTATGTAAGAATTTTATAAAAAAAATTTAATTTTAATTCGAAAAAGTAATATTTCCTTGCCAAAAATCAAATTAAGCTCAAAATATTTTATTTCAAAATAATTAATATATATATATTCTTTATATTGAAATTAATAATAAAATTATCTCAATCACTTAAAGTGGACATTAATACAAAAAATGTTTGTTTAAATCACCATACATCAATGTCAGTGTATATATTGTGACTTAGACCACTTTCAAACTGAAATGTGAAATATCATTGTAACGGTACATTTTTAATAAAGGTAAAAAAGAAAAGTTCTTAAATTACAGATGTGATCAAATTAAAGAGAAAATTTGGCATATATCAATATTTTGGATTTTTGACTTAGACCGCTATTATACTAACTGGTCGAAAGGGGTATTATTTCATAAAAAAGGGATATATATATATATATATATATATATATTTTTTTAAGTTGAAATATCATAACTTTGTTATTATACGTTAAACTTCGCGTATAAGCCAAAAATATAAAAAAGGATTTAAAAATGAAATAATTTATGCATCCAATTATGTATATATTGTTAGTTGAAATATAATATAAACTGCAAAAAATCCGATGTAAAATGTGGGTCCTAGAGGGGTAATAGTAACCAGTAAGGAAAGGCTAAAGTCGGGCGGGGCCGACTCTATGATACACTCCACTTTCAATCCGAATACAATTCAATTTGGTGAAAAAGTGAAAACGGGAAGGTTTTTTGTATCCTGTAAATGTATGTGTTTTACAAAAAATTTTATATCGGAAAGGACATTTGTATGAGGATATATTGAAACCTGGAACGAAATAGGTGAAATATAAAATATATAGTTTGGCCAAAATCGGTTAAGCTTATGGGAGCAACATTTGAATTTGGGCTATATTTAAATCTGAACCGATCTTACCCACTTTCACCATAGTTTTGTTTAGTTAGATTACACAGTGCAACACGAAAAAAAATAACCATATACGGACACCGCTACATGATAAAAGACCAAAAAAAAAAGACCCGTGTTTTTTTTTCCCAAAGTCATGCACTTTTTTTTTATGGGCCCCCAGAGATTTGAGGCCTCGGTGTAATTTTTGGAAAAAAGTGATCATATTCTCAGGCTCATATCTTATCCGTTCCGTTCGGAATTTTGATTTACTCTCTGAGGCAAAGTTCTAGCTCTTGTCATAAAGAACAAAAATTGTAGTTGATTGTTTCCCTGAATTTTCAACGGTTGGCTACCTATGGACCTGAACAGGGGAAAAAAGGTTAAAAAAAATCGAATTTTTTTAAGTTTTTTGCGATTTTGACCTTGAAGATGAACTTTGCCTCAGAGAGTAAATCAAAATTCCGAACGGTTTGCAAGATATGAGCCTGAGAATATGATCACTTTTTTCCAAAAATTACACCGAGGCCTCAAATCTCTGGGGGCCCATAAAAAAAAAGTGCATGACTTTGGGGGAAAAAAAAAAACACGGGTCTTTTTTTTTGGTCTTTTATCATGTAGCGGTGTCCGTATATGGTTATTTTGAAATGACTTCAAAAATGTTGCACAGTGTTATAAGATGTTGTGCGAAATTTAAAGAAAATCGAGCACAATATGTGGCTTTTAAAGCGGCAAAGGTCAAATCGGGAGCGACATTTGTATGGGGGCTATATCTAAATCTGAACCGATCTTACCCAATTTCTGCATAGTGTTTCTAGTTGGATTATAAGATGTTGTCCCAAATTTAAAGAAAATCGGGTACAATATATGGTTTTTAGAGCGCAAAATTCAAATCGGGAGCGACATTTGTATGGAGCCTATATCTAAATCTGAACCGATCTAGCCCGCTTTAGCCACAGGTGTTTCTAGATAGATTATAATATGTTGTGCCAAATTTAAAGAAAATCGATTAGAATATGTGGCATTTAAAGCGGAAAAAGTCAAATCGGGAGCGACATTTATATGGGGGCTATATCTAAATCTGAACCGATCTTACCCAATTTCTGCATAGGTGTTTCTAGTAAGATTATATGATGTTGTGCCAAATTTAAAGAAAATCGAGTACAATATGTGGTTTCTACAGAGGAAAATGTCAAATCGGGAACGACATTTGTATGGGGGCTATATCTAAATCTGAACCGATTTGACCTATTTTCACCATAGATGTTCTTAGTTTAAATATAAGATGTTTTGCCAAATCTGAAGACAATCTGATACAATATGTGGTTTCTAGAGCGGTAAAAGTCAAATCGGGAGCGAAATTTGTATGGGAGCTATATACAAATCTGAACCGATCTGACCGATATTCACCATGGGTGTTTCTAGTGGAAATATAAGATGTTTTACCAAATCTGAAGACAATCTGATACATTATGTGGTTTCTAGAGCGGAAAAAGTCAAATCGGGAGCGAAATTTGTATGGGAGCTATATATAAATCTGAACCGATCTGTCCGATATTCACCATGGGAGTTTCTAGTGGGAATATAAGATGTTTTACCAAATCTGAAGACAATCTGATACAATATGTGGTTTCTAGAGCGGAAAAAGTCAAATCGGGAGCGAAATTTGTATGGGAGCTATATATAAATCTGAACCGATCTGACCGATATTCACCATGGGTGTTTCTAGTGGAAATATAAGATGTTTTACCAAACCTGAAGACAATCTGATACATTATGTGGTATGTAGAGCGGAAAAAGTCAAATCGGGAGAGAAATTTGTATGGGAGCTATATATAAATCTGAACCGATCTAACACATGTTTACCACTGGTGTTTCTAGTTACAATATAAGATGTTTTGCCAATTTTAAAGAAAAACTGTTCTAATATGTGGTATCTAGAGTGAAAAGAGTCAAATCGGGAGTGAAATTCGTATGGGGGCTATATCTAAATCTGAACCGATTTTCTTCAAATTAAATAGCGTTCGTCCTTATCCCGAAAAACATCGTTGTGCAAAGTTTCATTTGGTTCTGTCTACAATTGCGACCTGTATCGTGATTACAAGAATAGATGGACAGACAGACAGACAGACAGACAGACAGACAGACGGACGGACATTGCTAAATCGACTCAGAAAGTGATTCTAAGACGATCGGTATAATTAACAATGGGTCTATCTCGTTTCCTTTTGGGTGTTACAAACAAATGCACAAAGACATAATACTCTCGTGGAGTGTATAAAAATGGGGCCCATTTGTGAGGGCGCTACATTAAAATGTGGACTTACAGATCACTTTCAAAGTATTCTTTATTGAAATAAAATATGATATCAGGATTCGATGTAAGATGTTTGTTCTAGAGCGATAATAGTGTAAATTGGTGGGCCATTTGAATGACCTATATAACTGGCTTTCAAAATATGTGTTACTAGTCTAAATGTAACATTGAGCGGGAAATTTGATCAAAATCCGATGTAAAATGTGCAGTTGAAAGCAGTAATATTGTAAATCGGAGGTACATTTGTATGGGTGCTATATCAAAACATAGACCCATGTGGTCCACTTTCTTTTCAGCTATTTCTAGTTCAAATATAACACGATCCTGAAAATTGTGTCATGATCCCATGTAAAATGTGTATTTTGGAGCAGTAATAGTGTAAATTATAGGGACATTTATATGGAGGCTATATCTAAATCTGAACCGATTTCCTCCAAATTCAATACCGATGGTCCTTGGCCCAAAAAAATAACTTCTATAAAATTTCATGACAATCGGACAACAACAGACGGACGGACAGACAGACATCATTAAATCGATTCAGCTGGTGATTCTAAGACGATCCGGATACTTAAAAGTGGTCTAGCTCTATTATTTCTTGGTGTTACTAACATTTGGCGGAAAACTAACTTATAATACCTCAATCCACGAAGTGGAGTAGGGTATAACAATTAACGAACTTGTAAAACGGGTGTTTGTCTCTAAGAATTTTGTGTTCATCGAATTAAATTATGAAATTAAGTTAAAGTATGTTTAAAATATATTTTTGATTGTATATCTTACATTATGTTCGCCATTTCTTGATCGGAATCACGACTTCACCTTGATTACGGTTTAATTTATCCAGATCAGTGGAACTATCAACAGGACGTGGCTTTGTTACAGCAAACAAAAACTATTCTATAAAAAATGTATGTATGAGTTTAAGGACTCCCTCTGAAAAATATTGCTGGGCAAGTCTTTTATCGAATACGTGTTGAATTAGCCACTAACAATAGAGCAGATTAACTTTTTTTATAAACATATTGTGCACGCTCAAAAAGACCCCTAAAGTTGATCGCAAATACTTAAAAGACTTAAGAAAGAAACTTGCTTCCAGCAAACCTTTACACAGCCACATGGCTTAAAACACACACACACACAAACCTGATCTGAAAATCATGAGCACAGAAATACTTTCAGTTTCATTCACTTTTGCAGAGATGAAATATTTGATACCATTACCGTCATTCAATTACAGTCATCAATAAGCCCATCTGCGGGAGATATTTCATCTTGGGCACAAAATATTGCGACTCTTGTTGTCTGTCGGCCATCAGCGATGGTAGATGGTCGGCCAAGGCAGCAGGCTCCATCCAGTTCAATTCACTTGAGTTGTGATGAAAAATTGTCGAACAATCTGTTGCTAATATGAAAATTATAGCTTTTAACACACGAATGGCTAATTCGAACAAAGGCGATGACGTTGGCTGTTGTTAAATTTATTGAATTTATGACAACAATATGTGATCATAAAAGTTGCTGTTGTTTTTCTTCATTTTTGTTATACAGCAATGCCGCAAAAAGACAACCTAAGGAAAATATTTATGTATGTACATAATATTGATAAATGAAACTCTGGTCGAAAGGTCTAAAGCGCTGTTAAGGCCAACTAGACAAACGGGGGGACGGACAGAGCGGCAATTGCCTCGGTAGACGGATGAATGAACTCCAGACAAAAATCAAAAGTGATTTATAAATCAGCCATAAAACACTTCATCATCATCGGCAATGACTGTGAAGCGACCGTGGCGGTGGCGGCGTGTTGCATGTTGCATACAGTACAGATGGTTAATATCAGCCACAACTAACTAAGAATAATATTTGTAACTTTTTATGTCGGCAAATCGAAATGGGTGGTAAGCAAGATCATTGTATGCTTTTTCTGAGAAGCAATATTGTAGACATCAGAATCGTCCATGTTGTTGTTCTGCTTGTGTTTTCGTGGCTGCAAGACATGTGTAATATATCTCGACATTTCAGTTATATATCATTTTCAATTGACAAGTGTAAACAATTGTCAGAGTTATTAAATCAATACAATGTAGAAAAGAAGAAAATTTATCTAACCGGATATGGAATTAGTGGCATTGTTCTTTGAGTGTTATGGCTGTGAGTAGTTGCCCAATGGAAATGTGGCGATATCAACTAGAATATATGTATCTCTTCTACCTACACAAATTGGCCATGTAAATTAAACTTTTTATTGTAGGTGTCTTTGAATGCATTAGCCTTAGTAAATAGTTCGAGTAATTTGACTAATCAATCAAGAATAATACAGTACCACCTGGCATGGAATGCAGTCGGTACTATTTTTGACCTCAAAAGCTTGGTTAATTTCAGAAGTTTGTGTATGTATTCTTCTCATAAAAATATTTTATAAATATTTTTGGATTTTTTTTCAAAAAGTGTTTTCATTCAATCGTCTGTAACTCCTGAAACACTTGACCTATATCTTGTTTTGAAGGTAATTTCGATAACTTTGAATAACCGCAATGTTAGATTTTTAATGCATTTATAATTTTATTTTGATATTGATCGAAACGATTACTTTTTTTGATTTTTTAAATTTTGAAACAGTGTTCTTAGATGACCCTATGTTTGATAAACCCCACATTTTCGCCTACACAATCCCTTTGCGGAATATTTCCCTCCAATTGTGACATTTAGAAATTTAAGCCCATTATCAAAAAACAGTTATCGATCTTCATGGTAAAAATTTCACCTAATGGTAATCCCTCATCTCATAGGAACACTGACCTTCGAGCTTAGCTCAGAGAAACCTGAACACATCACACATCTATTCCATGTAAAACAAAAAAGTCTGATTTTGATTAAATTTATTGAACGCGTTTTGTATTGCAAGAGATTATGTTATATAATTTTTTGAAAAATATTGAGAACTTTGGCAACTTTGGCTGCACACTACCTTCATCATAATGAAGACTCCCAATTCAAATCAAATTTATAGATTTTTTGTTATAATTTTCATTTAATTTTTTTTCGCTACAAACCAATATATTTCACAAAAAAACTTATGACTAATAGAGTGGCTTCAAAATAAAAGTTGTCGATGTTCTCGACTAGAATGAAAGATTGATTTATTTTATGTGTTCTCCAAAATACTTCGATTGTCCGTTTCGTGAATTGGAAAAATTACCTCTACAGATCGGGTTTTCCTCGAAAAGAATTGACGATGTTGAAGAAGAAACCGCTAGCAGAGTTACAAGCCGAACCATAATTATCGGCGGCGGCGGCGCTACCCAAAATGGGTCGGCGGTTTTCGGCTGATTTACCGGCTCGTTCTGTCATTCGATCACTCCCATTACGAAATTTATTTGCCAATTTTTGAAAAAATGAAGGAACAATTTGTATTGGTTTTTAATACTTTTTCTTTTATTTTTTGGCAAGTATTTCAATATTTGTTAATATTAGTCGGCATTAGCCAATAATTTCATATTATTATCTCATACAATTATTTTTATTATCTCATACAAAATTTTTATAATATGGATGAATTTAATATTTTTTTTTTGGAATTACAGCTTTTCATGTGAGGCAAACATTCTGAATATCACAATCCTTTCAAAGAATGGAAAAGCTCTACCTACATTAATATATATGTCACCAGTAACGATTGAATTAATTGAAAAAGAGGATTATCTGTTAAAAATACTTCAAATTTCATGTTTTTCCTGTATTAGTTTAGCATTAAAAACCATTTTTAGTTTTGCCCGTTTAATTCTGCCCATAAAAATGAGTAAACTAAATATAGGGTCCGCAAAATAACTTTTTTTTTGAAAATGTTGTAAAAAAACTACTGAATATTTTCTCCAATTTCTTTATTTATTTGAAAGTACAATCCTTCCGGTTAATAATGGAAAATAATTTCACCCCACAAATAATAGTCCAACGGTTGAAAAAAAAAACGTTAGATGGTGGACCCTTATACATCTCCCATACCAATGTCTCCTATGATTTACTTTTCCGCTCTAGAAACCACATATTTCAACAAATAACTTTTTTTTTGAAAATGCTATACAAAAACTACTGAATATTTTCTCAAATTTCTTTTTTTATTTGAAAGTACAATCCTTCCGGTTAATAATGGGAAATAATTTCATTCAAATGGCTGCTGAGGGCACCCCACAAATAATAGCCCAACGGTTGAATAGTTGAAAAAAACGTTATATGGCGGACCATATATATTCCATTATACTCAACTCTACCCCTTGTTCTCAAGGTGAGCTAATTAACAATCATTTGGGCATTTTAATGATAAAAAAGGAGGAAATACCTTTTCCAAGTGGTGTTCCCCAGACATCATTTCCATTTAATATTCCCATTGGGGCATGTAATAACACTATGCTACAAAAAATAAAAATGTTTTGTTCGATACCACTTAGTCATAAAATCAACACATTTTTTTTTTGCAAATAGGTTTTATTCAACTTGCTTTCTTCGTTAAAACTAAATATTCTGTTATTTAATTTACAAAGGGTTTTTGCGCGCTATTTAACCACAAATTTAGAAAATAATGATATTTTTTTCTTCGTTATAATTTTAGCTACTAAAACATAATAATTTTTATCGATTTATTCGTGCCGGCAAACAAAAAAAATATTTTTCAAAATATATAATTTTTCTTAATTATACACTGTTCCTAAACAACTGTTTCTATGTGAAAGTTGTTTGTTACATTTGTTGCCATCGTAATTACATACAACGAGATGTTTTCGGACTGTATTTCCAAAATGAAAGTACAAATATAAAAGGCACCTTCGGCGCAATGGCTCCACTAAAAAATATAATATTTTTTGAGTTTAGAAAACGTTTAGAGTTAAGAAAGCATTTTGCTCTTCGAGAAACTTTTTGTAGCATAGTGTTGAGATTGGCGTTAGCGTTCTCGTCGTTGTCATATTTAAAGAAGTAATGCTTTTTTGAGCATTTTTTTCACTCCAGACTCTGAACAGAAAATTGTCAATAAATAGTGAGTTGACTTCAAGATGATTTTGTGCCAATCAACAGATAAATTTTGATGTCAAATGATTGATAACTATTGAAATAACATCATTTGATATTTAAAAAAATATATTTTCTAATATTGTTTTTACAGTGGACCTTCAAAATTCTAGTCTGCATATATTCTAACAAAAAACATTTATTAGGTAGTGACTACACACTATTTAGTAGTCCAAGGGATCATAAGTAAGTAATATAAACCTTAATTTGCAGTTTTTTGCTATGTTTTCATTAAAGCCATTTTAAGTGAGCCATATTATAACAAAGTAAAATTTTCTAATTAGTAAAAAAGCGGTCGTGGCCCGCCCATCTTTTTTAAGAAAATCGGAAATAATGTCACATATTTTCATATCAAATTTCAGAATTTTATAATGGTAAATAAAAAAGTTATAGACTTTTTGCCGTAAGTTACCACTGTGCAATCGATCGACCGAAATTAACGCGCAAATTACGGTCAATGGGCAAATGGTAAACAAAAATGTAAATATTTGCTAATTTTACACATATATAAATATTTATATTTAATTAATAGACATACTTTTTAAATGAAAATGTTAAATAGCAAAGCTGCTTTTTCCAGACTATATATATTTTTGTAAAATTAATAAATTTAAAAGCTCCCTTCAAAGACAATACAATTTAATAAAGGCGCAACGCGAAAGCTCACGTTTTACAAAATCAGTGGGAAAGACTTTCTCTAGATGACCGTCGCACTCGCTTACAAAGACTAATAGGCTGTCCAAAAACACTGGAATTTGATATTATTTTTCTGATAGTCGAGTAGAACAAGAATATGTGTTTGAGATTTCCCAAACACCCCCCAAAATCTTTAGTTAGGGGTAAAAAGCCGATTTTTCATAACTTTGCACTCTTTTAAGCCTGTAACTTAATTGGTTATCAGCCTATTTTTACTTTATCATCGGATTTGAAAAGAAGAAAACTTCGATCGATATATAGCTTATTTAAGAAAACTTAAGAAATCTGTGTGGTTTTGTCCAGCAAATACAATTTTTTTAAAAAATTGTTAGCCATTTTTCAACTTTGGCAATGTTTTTGCACATTATTTTGTTTGGAAACCGTTCCACTTGCTAATCTGTTTAAATAACACATTTAGTAAAGATTAAAACGCCGCTTTGTTTCTAAAAATCCATTAATAATTGACTGAGGTACTGAAGTTTTTACTAAAAATAAATTTTTGCAAAAATACAAGTTTTGGTCATTCCAGTTCACTTCTCTCATAATTTTACTAATTGAAATCCAATAAAAATACTAGAAAAGTAACACAATTTCCCAGAGTTTTCCTCCTCATTCTTTTTTGTAGCACAGTGTAATTTACTTTTGTAAACAATTGTATTGTCTTTATTCCCAATAAAAAATACTAAACATTATCTTTTGAATTTGCTGTAAAGTTGCAAATGATAGAGATTAAAGCTTGATGTTCATGCAAGTGTGATATTCCCCAAACGTTGTCTCATGTGTATATAAAAGAAATCCTCAATAGCTTTGACCAACGAATATCCAATGAAAGGCTTTACACTCTTGCCTGACATGTCTGCCGTTTTGAATCCTTACAACCTTGTAAACATCTCCTCCTAAATGTTGTCTCATATGCTTTTTATTATTATTATTTTGATATTTGTTTATTTAACCAATTCTATGCCTTCTTTGAAAGATTTTCTTATGTAATTTCAACATTCTAATATCATCCTCGATGTGTTATCTATGTTCTCTGGTAACTACCTTTTAATTATTCGGTATTCATCAACCATCTATTTGCTCAATATTCACCAAAAATCTATGTTTTAGACATTAATTCCAGCTAAATTATTTATTGGGATCTCTTAGTTGCGCCTACATGTAAAGCTGTTCCGTAGTGTGACATTGCATTAAAGTTCGCTAGACATAATCAATATTCCCATCAGACAGTTGTTGATGCTTTTAACCAAGACATCTTCCGCGTATCCTTCGCTGTCACAATCATAATTTATTGATAGGCTTGTGCAAATATATCCGCTTACAACGACATACAAATTTACATATGTACATGTTCGAAGCATTTGACATTTATGATAAAGCTTCGCTCGTTCCAGGCCAATATACTTCCCCTGTTTTCGAATTAAACCTTATCGCCGACCTAACAGCTGTAACAAGAGCCTCTTCTCCGCATCTTTACAACAACATTAATTCCAATGCAATTTCAATTCAAAGTCAAGCTTTGAGCATTAATAAACAAATCCTGCAATCTTAATGGAATTTATGTATTTATAACAGCTACCGTGCTTACCAGCGATGATCATTGCTGGCCAACGCAAAAATCAAGAGTCGTCCAGATTCAGCCGCAGAATATTTATACACTGCCATGCCAGCGCACACGCAAAAAGACACACGTAAAAACTAAATGCTAGTGTTCGCATAATATTTGTCCATATTCTCCATGGCCCTGTCGCTGTATAAGGAAGTGTCATTACAATTTGCAAATGCAAACATTCTTGCATAATATTAGTAGATGTTGTTGTTGCAGTTGTTGTTTGTGCTATTATTGTTGTTTATACAAAAATTGCTAATGCTAATGTTGTTTAGGTTGTTGCTGTTGTTGTTGTTTTCGATTTTATTGCATTTATTGCTACTGGTGTTTGGCAACGACGTTGCGCACATTCCATTATGCCGTAGGCATAAACTAACATCAGCTGCAGGAACAGCGGCCAGCGAGTATCCGGCGCACAGTGGTACATTTTTACAGATGGCGAGAAATGTGTTGACTTCCGTGGCGCCACGACAAAACCTCTAAATAAAGAAATGAAATAAGCTCCAAAAGCAAATAAAAAAGGAAAATGTAAATAAATATCAAAATAGATGAAAAAATTCCAAATTAGAAATGAAAGAATTTTATAGTAAAAATTAAATATCACCCAATGAAACAAGCCCCAAGGAAATTAAATAAACTCCAAATTACCTGTACTCTGCGTAGCCGGCACCCCAGAAGAAACAAGTAAGGAAAGGCTAAAGTCGGGCGGGGCAATTCAACTCGGTAAAAAAGTGAAAACGGGAAGGCTTTTTGTACGTTTCCTAATCATAGGCTAATATTACCAGGTCCAATTTGTCAAATCGGAAATATTTATATCGGTGCTATATGCAAACGTGGAATATAGTGACTAATTTTTACAATAAGTTCATCCAGTTCAAATATAACGTGTTAAGCTCATTTTGTGAAAATTCTTGCTTTCTGGTACGGAAAAAGTCTATCCGAAATTTGTATGGGAAATTTTTGGGGCGAAATTTGTATGGGAACGATGACCCATTTTCACAATTGGTGTTTCCAGTTGCAATATGAGATATTTTGAAAGATTTGAAGTAGATCTGTTAAAATGTGTGGTTTATAGAGTGGAAAAGTGAAATCGGGAGTGAAATTTGGGTGGGAGCTATATATAAATCTGAACCGATCTGACCCATATTTCGCCTAATTTGATGAGGATCTGTTAAAATATGTGGTTTCTAGAGCACAAAAAGCAAAATCGGGAGCAAAATTTTAATGGGAGCTATATATAAATCTGAACCGATTACTGACTTATTTTCACCATAGGTGTTCCTAGTTTAAATATAAGATGTTTTGCCAAATCTGAAGATAATCTGATACAATATGTGGTTTCTAGAGCGGAAAAAGTCAAATCGGGATCGAAATTTGTATGGGAGCTTTATATCAATCTGAACTGATCTGACCTATATTCACCATGGTTGTTTCTAGTGGAAATATAAAATGTCTTGCCAAATCTGAAGACAATCTGACATAATATGTGGTTTCTAGAGCGGAAAAAGTCATATCGGGAGCGAAATTTTAATGGGAGCTATATATAAATCTGGACCGATCTGACCTATTTTCACCATAGTTGTTCCTAGTCTAAATATAAGATGTTTTGCCAAATCTGAAGATAATCTGATACAATATGTGGTTTCTAGAGCAGAAAAAGTCAAATCGGGAGCGAAATTTGTATGGGGGCTATATCTAAATCTGAACCGATTTAATCCATATTCAACACAGATGTTTCCAGTAGAATTATAAGGTAATGCAAGGTAATTTGAAGCAAATCAAGTGAAATATGTGGTCTCTGGGGCGGAAAAAGTAAAATCGGGAGCGAAATTTGTATTGTATATTTTTACCACAGGTATTTCTAGTTGAAATATAAGATGTTTTGCCAATTTTAAAGAAAATCTGTTGTAATATGTGGTATCTAGAGTGAAAGGAGTCAAATCGGGAGTAAAATTCGTAGAAAGAAGAAATTGCCATTCTGATGATTTTTTATTGAAATTTTGGTTGATTTTGCAAAAACATGTGAAAAAAATCGTAAACGAATAGAACCGATCATTTCACCACTTCAAAACTCAGACAGTTGATAAAAAATACATCTAAGAACACTACTTTAAAATTTCAAAAATTTAAAAAAAAATAAAATTTCGAAAATCAAAATAAAAGAAATAAACTTGTAAAAACTCTAAAATATCTAACGGGGCGATTACGTACCACTTCAATTTCTTAAAAGTAATTGAAATTACCTTCAAAGCGGGATATAGTACATTAAAATCTGTAAAACATTTCAGGAGTTACAGGCGTTTGAATGAACACACCATTTTAAAAAATCGTAATTATTTATTTTTTAATTTATTTATTTATTTATTTACAAATATATATTTACATACATTGATTTATAATTTAAAGAGATGGTTTAAAATCTTACATCTAATCAAAAATCAAAATATTTTCAATAACAAAACAATGATTTTTGGAGAAGGAAAATATCAATAAACCTTCAAAAAAACATGTTATAAATGTAGCTTAACTTACATATATGTTTTTAATCAAAAGATTTTCACTTGATTGGCATGATTTATTAAATTTATCAAAATTTTTTTTTGGCAGATTTGAATTTTACTAGTGCATATAAAGCTATTGCCTGAAATATAGATTTAAGAATGCTGATCTTATTTTCAAAATTTAGTTCTGATTTGCGATTAATTATAGGATAAAGCATTTTAATATCCACATTCATTTTGCTAATTATATGCGAGACATGGTCCTTGAATGTTGAGCGAGTATTAAGGAATACCCCAAGATATCTAACTGAGTTAGACCACTTTATTTCATTACGGAACATAATTAAGTTTCTTTTTTTTTCGTAAAAAAGATAGCTTGAGACTTCGTTGCGTTAATTCAAGAATATCTTGTGCCAGCAAACCAGAGCACAAAATGGCGGAATCGTCAGCAAAAAAATGCATACTTGCAATTTTCAATTTGAGGAAAATCAGACAATTATTTATAAATTGGTCATAAATCGTGAAAAACATTTTTTGATTTTTTTTTTTTTTCAAAATGCGTATGACAAAATGGCGGAATCGTCAGCAAAAAATGCATACTTGCAATTTGAGGAAAATCAGACAATTATTTATAAATTGGTCATAAATCGTGAAAAACATTTTTTGATTTTTTTTTTTAAATTCGTATGCAAAATGGCGGAATCGTCAGCAAAAAATGCATACTTGCAATTTACAATTTGAGGACACTTATTTATAAATTGGTCATAAATCGTGAAAAACATTTTTTTGATTTTTTTTTTCAAAATGCTCATACGCAAAAATACATACACGAATTTTCAAAACAATCCAAGCTATCGATGTCAAAAATCCTTCCGCTTGACTCATATGTATTTTTTATTATTTTCTCTTCATTTATTATACCCTACACCATTTCGTAAAATAATGTAAGTTAGTTTTCCGCCAAAAGTTTGTAAAACCAAGAAATATCCCAGCTACACCCACTTTAAAGTATTCCGATCGGCTTAGAATCATCAGCTGAATCGATTTATCAATGTCTGTCTGTCCGTCCGTCTGCTGTCCATCTAAAGCTTGTTATATTTCAGTAAAGAATACCTACTTTGAAAATGATCTATAAGGGCCCACTTTTCAATGTAGCGCCCTTGCGAGTGGGCGCTACATCGGAAGTTTATCAAAATTTGCAGATATTGGATATCGATACAATTTTTTGCTATATTTCAACTAAAAATACATACTTTGAAAGTGATCTATATCACTTTGTAATGGACCCCATTATTATTATTTGCAGATTATATTATATTTCAACTAAGAATACATACTTTCATAGTATCAAATATAGTCATAGTCAAATATATGTGTCCATACTTTGGTATTCCAGCTCTAGAAAATATATCATACATCGGATCTTCATCAAATTTTGCAGATCAACTAGGAATACCTACTGTGAATGATTACCGCTATATTATCTGTATTAAGTTCCAATGACAATCAATCAATTTTTTCAGATCAAGTTATATTTATAATACACTCCACGAGAGTATTATGTCTTTGCGCATTTGTTTGTAACACCCAAAAGGAAGAGAGATAAGTATACTGATCGATTTAGAATCACTTTCTGAGTCGATTTAGCAATGTCCGTCTGTCCATCTGTCCATCTATTGTTGTAATCAAATTACAGGTCGCAATTATAGTCCGATCTTAACAAAAATTGGCACAAATAAGTTTAGTGTATCAAGGGCGAACGCAATTTAATTTGAGGCAAATCGGTTCAGATTTACATATAGCCCCCATACAAATGTCGCTCCCGATTTGACATTTTCCGCTGTAGGAACGACATATTGTACCCGATTTTCTTTAAATTTGCCACAACATCTTATAATCCAACTAGAAATACCTATGCAGAAATTCGGTAAGATTGGTTCAGATGTAGATATAGCCCCCATACAAATGTCGCTCATGATTTGACTTTTGTCGCTTTAGAAACAACACAGTGTACTCGATTTTCTTTACATGTGTCTGAACATCTTATCGGCCCCGCCCGACTGTATCCTTTCCTTACTTGTTTTACTTGGAATATCTGCCGGAAAATTGGATCAACTACCATATTATTTAAATTTGTCTAACGATGATGATAGTATAATTTATAATTATATCATATAATTATTTATATGATATAATATAATAGTAATCAAAGCGCAGGGAGTGGTGTAGGGTATTATAGTCGGCCCTGCCCGAATTTAGCCTTTCCTTACTTGTTTTTATTAATTTTTTGAAGAAAAGCAATATAAATTTTTTATATTTTTCTATTCAGTTATATGCAAACATATATTAAATATTTTCATTTTTATTTTTTTAGCATGTACCACAGTGCGGCGTTCAAACGATGTTGTTTGCCTATCAAAGTTATTTGTATTTCAAACCCAATTAAGCAAACCAACACGAAATGTATCGCCAACTGAAAAGAAACACAACCGCAGCGCAGCGTCTGTGATGCAAACAACAACATAAAGGGCAAACAAATTGAACTGCAGGAAATTGCCAACAAATGAAACAACCGTGGAGTCGACAACAACGAACATCATCAAGCAAATTGACCATATTAAGTGTGATCAGCATACATATATCCCTTGAGGGGAGAAAAAGTTAGACAAATGACTAGGCAATAACAACCATGTCAAAGTATATTAATAAAATTTACAATGACTAATTGCAGTTCAGGGGAAGGTATCCTAATAATCGGTGGATGAAGGAGAAATCATGTAAATCAGACCATAAAAGTCGGATGTACATGTTTTTTTTTTTTTTTTTTTTTATTTATTTAAAACATTATATACAATAATTCATAAATATGTAGGTGCCTCAGCGCCGCAAGGCATTAGAGAGGCTAGTTGGCATAATTCATTACAAAAGAAAAAAAATATATATATATTGATTACAATTCTATAAAATCATACAAATAATATTGGACAAACAGTATATCAGAAGCGTATTATCTATGACAAAATATCCTCAATATGTGAATGTAAAAAGGTTTTTAGCATAATTTTAAAACCTGAAAGTATTGCACATGATTTTATATATAGGGGCAAGTTGTTAAATTCTCTACTACCAGAATGTTCAACGCGTTGTTTAGTTGTCTCTGTACGGCAAAATGACACTCTCAGTTGCTGGTTGTTACGAGTATTAACTGAAACTTGATTTCGTACAAAACTTACTGTGTGATGACCTATATTATGCAGGCATTTGAAGACATATAAAAGAGTTTGGAGTTTGTAAACACCATATATTGGTAAAACGGTAGGAAAAACATCAAAATATAGAGAATATGTTGAATGTGTTATTGGCAAATTTCCAACAGCTTTTAACGCTTTGTTTTGGAGTCGTTGCAAGGATCTCAATTCTGTACTCTTTTTGTGAGCATATATGATTGCTAAATAGTTAATATAGCTCTGAATTAATGCTTGGTAAATCAATAATTTGGTATTTCGATCAAATTTATACTTGAATTTGAATAATAAACCAATTGCAGGAGATATTTTGGACTTCACGTGGTGAATGTGTTGATCCCAGGCAAGGTTTGATTGCAGATGTAATCCTAGATACTTTACTGAGTTTACCTCTTGTATCTCATTTCCATCGACATTTATGGAAAATATTGAATTGAAACGACCATGCGGTCTAAAACGTATCAATTTGGTTTTTGTTGGATTAATAAAAAGCTTATTTATTCTCATGTATTCAATTATCAGAGCTGAGTCACGTTCCATGTAAGGTTTTACTGCAGCTTCATACTTGTATGGATAAAAAAGGCATATATCGTCAGCATACATAAACAGCTTACCAGTCAACTCTAAGTTCTTCAAATCATTGATATACATAACAAAAAACAAGGGACCTAACACACTACCCTGGGGTACTCCATGCTCAACCGGAACCGACTTGCTCTTCTTATCCTTGATCTGAACAAACTGTTTTCTGTTTTCCAGATAGGATTTAAAAAGTAATAAAACATTGCCACAAATGCCATAATACTGAAGTTTCTGTATCAGAATCTTGTGGTCAATCATATCGAAAGCCTTAGATAAATCAAAGAAAATTCCAGTAACGCCACTGTAACCCTCATCCAACAATTTGCATATATGATTTTGGACATTAACTGTTGCTTCTTCTGTGCCACAACCTTTCCGAAAGCCATATTGACAGTCGTTGAGTAAATCATTTCCTTCCAAATATGCAACTACTTGCCGGTAAATAATTCTTTCAAAAATGTTATTAATAGCAGGCAATACAGAAATTGGACGAAACTTGTCAATCGTGGTCGAGTTTTTCTCTTTTGGTACGGGTACAACTTTATGAATCTTAAAAATATCAGGATATGATTTCGCAATTATCATATTATTAAAAATTTTAACCAAGTGCGGAACAATGCTGTTGCTACACTTCTTTAATACTTTGGGCGATATATTATCATGACCGCAACTTTTACCTGACGATAAAGTGAAAATTTCATCTTCCATTTCTTCTCTAGTGGTGTAATTCAGTATTAATAGAGTGTTACAATGATGGAGAGTTCTCAGCGAGTTGCAATTATCGGAAGAATATTCATCTATTCCTTCCTTTAGATCTTTTATTGACTTTAAAAAATGAGTGTTTAATATTTCAGTCTTGCTTAAATCGTTTGGTATAAAATTACCGTTAGAATCTTTAATGGATATCCGTTTCTCTAAACTTCTACCGAGTGTATCATTTAAAAACTTCCAGGTCTTCCTGGGATCATTTTGAAAGCTTGACAAATTATTTACATAAAAGTTGTTCATTGAATCTTTATATGCTTTCTTAATTACTTTACTAATACGTTTCAGCTGCCTTTTAACATTCTCATTTTCAGAATTCTTTCTTCTTAGCTTTAGTAATTTGTTTTTATAAGCAATTAATTTATGTAGGTTTCCATTCATCCATGGAGTCAGTTTATTTTTTAAGATCCTACTCCGATTCTTTATAACAGTAGAGTGATCTATTGCAGAATTAATAGATAATATTAGATTGTTAGCATCGACTGACGGGTTACCCGAGTTCGGCAGAGACCGTAGCATACTTTGAAGGTAATCTTTTAACTTATCGTAATCACAAACGGAAAAATTTTCTCGTACACGGTCGTGCATTTGAACGTTAATGTCGACTGAACAATATATTATGTTGTGATCAGATAGCTTGCATTCAATTGAGTCAATGATCATGGGTTTTGTAATATTACAGTAAACATGATCAAGACAAGTATTACTATTAGGGCGCGTAACTAGATTGTGACAATTATTGAAATCATAGCTTAAAAGCATATTAAAAACATCTGCTGATGAATTTACATCCAGCGCATTTATGTTTGCATCACCAATAACTATACATGGATTTCTTCCATGGTAACCAAGTAAATTGTCTAAAAAACTAACAAAATTTGAAGGATTACATTTTTGAGACTTATAGAATGATATAATAGTTATAGGTTTGCGATCCACCTCTACATCTTGCAGTTTTAAAACAATGGAGTCTATAAAACCTGCACTTTTACAATCCACCTCAAAGAAGTTGAACTGCTCTCGAATAAATAATGATGTACCGCCGTAACCGTCAGATCGACAACAGTGTATTGATTTATAGCCCGGTATATTGTAAATTTGAACTATGTCTTTCTTAAACCACGTTTCTTGTACTGCAATAACTGCAGGTAATTTAGAGAATCTAGAAATCAGTGCTTTAAATGAGTTAAATTTTTTAATTGATGATATGCTTCTGATATTTATAGATATAATATTAAAAAAACTACTATTTAATTGTTCTAAATTTGTATTAAATTCTTCAAAATTGGAAAAGTAATGATTATTGATCATAAAAATGGAAAAATATTAAAAATATACAATAAAATTATTTAACATACATAAGAATTTATGTTCAGGAGGGTGATTCATAATCGTTGTCCGAATCCTCATCAATATCACGCAATTGACGCGATTGCCGCAGTTGTGGTCGGTGCGTTGCTGCTTCAGATAACAACTTATCGACATCATCTTCATTCCTCAATAGTCTTGGTTTAGACATCTCACTCCTTTTGGCAAGTACTCTGCTTCCGGATGTATAAACAGCTCGAAATCCGATACTTTTCAGAGATTTTGCGTATTTGAACAAATTTAATGTTTCTCTGCTCAAGTAATCGTTCACATAAACATTCTTAGTTTGCTCTTGATCTTTTAGTTTGGGTTTGATCGACATTAATTGTGCTTTATCCTTCTTTGAGTTAAGTTTAACGACTAACGATTGTTTACTGTTTTTATTTTTACTTAAAAAGTAGGCATCACTAATACTGTCCGGTCGCATTTCAACACCAGCATCTGCCGACAGCTTCATAACAGCCTCAGCAGCAGATACATTTTCGGTCGACTTCACACCAGTAATCACACAATCGTTTTGTACCCTTTGGTCGTTTAGAAATTTGATCGAATCTTTTAAACTGTTTACTTCTGTTTTTAACGCCTTGTTCTCTTTCTGCACAACTTCCAGCTTCTTCTTGTTATCGGCTACACCTTTAAGAATATCATCATATTGCTTTGACATGAAGTTCATGGTTTCACGCATTGCACTCAATTCACTCAGCTGATCCAGTTTCTTCAATTCCACTTTGATCGCATTTAGTTCAGCTGTTACTGAAGAGTTGTTGTTGTTGTTGTTGCTTCTGTTATTGTTGCTAGAGGCACAGATATGACAAACAAACTCTTCTTCTTCATGCGCTAACAAATGATTGAATTGTTGTTTGTTTAGAGCAGTGCAGAGAGCATGAAAACTTTTGTTGCATTTATCGCAATCTATGCTTCCATCATTTTCTTCAATATCTGAATTACACTGACCGCAACTAAATTTTTTGTTTACAATGCTTCGTCTACTTGTGGGAGGCATTTTTCAATAAGTACAATGACTTTGCCACTTGTTTGTAGGAAAACACTTGCTTTAAACACCAAAAACTGTTTTTAATTGTTTTAATATTTGAAATTGAAATTTTCGATGGCGGAGCTCGCAAAAAACTTGACTTCACACAACAGGGTTGCCAACTTATCTCAACTAATTTACTGTATATATCCTAAAAAGTGAAATGTATTGGAATCGGATATGTTTACTTAAATTACATTATTATTATACACTGAAAGAATTATCTTCACGATATTAATGATTTTGTCTTAACCTCAGTCGCCAAAGACACACTTCATAAATTGTATGAAACATGTTTCATTAAACACAAAACAATGAAAAGTGTCATCGAATTTATGAAACATTTTTTAGAAACTATGAAATGCAGTTCTTCATTCGATGGAATTTTGACATACAAGTTCATTATTTTTTGTAGTATGATTTATGAAAATTTTCATAGATGTTATAAAGAAACTCCATTAATTTTATGAAAAAGTTTCATAAATATCAATAATTTATACTGAAGTTTCCAATATAAACAGAAAAACAAAAAAAGTTCTGACTTGTTGACTTACCAATCAACACACATCATCATTGCGAGAATCTCGATTTGACATTTTCCGCTCTAGAAACCACACAACATCTCATAATCCAACTATAAACACCTATGCAGAAATGGGGTAAGATCGGTTCAGATTTAGATATAGCCCCCATACAAATGTCGCTCCCGATTTGACTTTTGCCGTTCTAGAAACCACAAATTGTACCCTATTTTCTTCAAATTTTACTTAACACCTTGTAATCGAACTAGAAACAGCTATGCTGAAAGTGGACAATGTCGGTTCAGATTTACATATAGCCCCCATACAAATGTCGCTCCCGATTTGACATTTTCCGCTCTAGAAACCACATATTGTACCCGATTTTCTTTAAATTTGGCAAAACATCTTATAATAACATACAACCTTTCAACATAAACACTTTTCGTTCCAGGTTTCAATATACCCCCATACAAATGTCCTTCCCGACTTAACATTTTTTGTCAAACAAATACATTTATAGGATGCCGAATTGAATTGTATTCGGATAGAAAGTGGAGTGTATCATATAGTCGGCCCATCCCCTTTTTAGCCTTTTCTTACTTGTTTTCACTCAAATTTTCAAATTCAGCTTGTCCTATTTGGTACATGTGTGGACTCAAAAGCTTAAGAAAGATTATTTAATGCAATGCATTTTTCATTGATCTCTATATTTCACTAACTTAACGATATTATTTTATGAAGTATGAAATGTTCTTGAAAAAATTCTATGATACATTTCATTTTATTTATGAATTTTTCATAAATATTAGAAACAAATCAGTGAATTTTTGAAAAAACTTTTTACGAATTCGCATCATAATTGTTGTGAAGAAAAATTCTTTCAGAGTAGTGGAAGACTTATTGCAACTTGCATAAATATTTTAAATGCCTTTTCTTTCTACATATTGAAAATGATTGGTTTATAGAGTCTTGAAAAGATTTTGCATGTTGGAATATGAGTCGACGATTATCATATTTAATTGTCTGGCAGTGAATAAAAGCGGCTTGTGATTTTTTTATTTTCATTTGAAGTACATTCTTGTAGCCCGACATTACATTTACACCATCATAAGACAGTCTAACTATTGGGCACAAAATCTCTACTACCAAACCTAAGAATAATTTTTCCACTTCCAAATTGATTGCAAATATTGTAGTAATTGTCAATTGCTCTCCCTTACAACACTTGTCCTTATCCACCGTCAGGGGGGGCTAAAATAGTTCTAATATAGTTTAATTGTAGTGCACAAAATGTTGCTTATGGCAAGATGGATGTATAGCGGTTGTAAAGGGTGGTTAAATTTTAAGGGCTGATGTTGATTTTAAATAAAACACAAATTATTTAGGAAATTATTGTCATTTCTCTTTATTATGATAATATTGGTATGGTTCAATTATGTTTGGAACAAAATATCGGCGAAATGGCTGCCGTGATCTCGGCGGCACACCTCCATCGAATGGTCCAAATTTTCAATGACGCTGAGGCATAATTGAGGTTCTATGCCGTTAATGTGCCAAATTATCTCATCTTTTAGATTTTGAATTGTTGCTGGCTTATCGACGTACACATTTTCTTTCTAATAACCCCAATGAAAGAAGTCCAACGGTGCCCAATCACATGATCTTGGCGGCCAATTGACATCGCCACCTCGTGAGATAACACGGTCATTGAATTTGTCGCGCAAAAGAGCCATTGTTTCGTTAGCTGTGTGGCAAGTGGCACCGTCCTTTTGAAACCACATATCGTTCACATCCATATCTTCCAATTCGGGCCATAAAAAGTTCGTTATCATTTCACAATAGCGAAGACCATTCACAGTAACTACCTGACCGGCCTCATTTTGGAAAAAATACGACCCGATGATGCCGCCAGCCCATAAACCACACCAAACAGTCACTCTTTGTGGGTGCATTGGTTTTTCGACAATAACTCTTGGATTATCATTAGCCCAAATGCGGAATTTCTTCTTATTGACGAATCCACTGAGGTGAAAATGTACATCATCACTGAAGATGATTTTCTTCGAAATGCACGATAAGCATTTTGATTTGAACGCTCATTTCCATAAGAAGGCTGAATAACTTTAACGCGTTGTTCGATTGTGTATCTTTCCATGGTTCAAATGAAATGCAGAAAAAAACTTGACGTTTAGATGTGGTTCACATTCAACATCGGCCCTTACAATTAAACCACCCTTTATAAACTGTGTACTTCATTATTCATTGCCTAATCAAACTAGCGTTTAAAAGGCCATTTTTGAAGGATATACTTATTTAATAACACAGTGCAACACGAAAAAAATAACCATATACGGACACCGCTACATGATAAAAGACCAAAAAAAAAAGACCCGTGTTTTTTTTTTCCCCCAAAGTCATGCACTTTTTTTTTTATGGGCCCCCAGAGATTTGAGGCCTCGGTGTAATTTTTGGAAAAAAGTGATCATATTCTCAGGCTCATATCTTGCAAACCGTTCGGAATTTTGATTTACTCTCTGAGGCAAAGTTCTAGCTCTTGTCATAAAGAACAAAAATTGTGAACATATAAAATCAAAAAAACTTCATCTTCAAGGTCAAAATCGCAAAAAACTTAAAAAATTCGATTTTTTTAACCTTTTTCCCCTGTTCAGGTCCATAGGTAGCAAACCGTTGAAAATTCAGGGAAACAATCAACTACAAAAATGTACCTAAGATCTCAATAAACAACTTTCTAGAACATATGAACTTCCTAGGAATTCATTCTAGCTGTAGCCTGTACCATGCTGTAGTTGGTACCATTTTTATCCCTTTTCTCATTATATTTCTTGAAAGTATGATTTTGGTAAAACCATTTATTTTCGTGTCTAGAGAGACAGGAATGTATACTCCGAATTTCATGACTTTAGCTGCGGTCATTTGGTTGGTACAGTTTTTATCCTTTTTTTCCATTTTGACCCCAAACCGTAGGAATTACGAAAAATCTCTTTATATTACATATCTATACAATCAGACGAATGTATACACCGAATTTCATTATTCTTGGTGCAGCCGTTTGTTTTGTACCATTTTTATCTCTCTATTCCCATTTTATCCCTTAAAAGTACGAATTTGGAAAAACACATTTAAATAATGTATCTACTCAACTAGAGGAATGTATACACCGAATTTCGTGTTTCTTGCTGTTGTCATTGAATATGTACCATTTTTATCCCCTTTTGCTCCATTTCATCCCCTACGAGTAAAAATTACTTTATGGGGCACGTTTTTGTTATAGGGGGAATACGCATACCCAATATCACGTATTTACAAGCAGACATATTGAAAAAAATGTGCTTAAACACTCTAAAATATTAGGGAATATTATGGGTACTTTTAGTCCTAGTGAGGGAAACATTTTTGTTTTGGGCCGATTTCGCCCAGTTTCAATCCCAACTGATTACGACTCTAAGACGCATTTATGGACAATTTGGACGTCCTAGCTCCTTTAGTTTAGATGCTAGCGTGCTTTCAACAGTCGGACAAACGGTCGGTATAGTTTATAGGGTCTCAGGTCGATATGTTAAGGTGTTACATGTTTCATGTTCGACATTTTTTGTTGTATTCTGAAATTTGATTTAAGTAATATTGTATGTATTACGCACGTGGGTTTATCCCGCGAACTGCAATAGATAAGCCACATAATTAATTCTGTTTTTGCATTCATCTACAATAAAACTTCCCTTGTGGCTCGGCTACGTTTCAATCACAAATATTGCTCACTGTGCACTCTGATAATAAATGTGCAATTCATGCTATAGTTATGAAATACAGTGGGCTGTTATCATTAGAATTAATGCGGCATCTTCCCAGTTGTTAAGAATTGCAACTGAGTTCCAAAATGCTAATGGTATTGCAGCCCTTTAACAGCCATCTCTTGCACTTAAAATAAATCACAACAGGGGAAAATTACAGATGCTGATGTGTTACTTTAATTAATTTTATGTAACAGCTTTTTATTTGTAAATGTAAATGTTCAAGCCGAGTGCCATCTTGGAAATTGTTCGTCCGTCCATGTGGTTATTGTGGTCACAACAACTGATATGCGCTGATATGCCAGCGCAGGCACCTACCAAGGAATCTTGTTTACAGACCATAGATTGTCGTCATTCTCGTCTCGCCTGTCTGCTGTAGCAGCAAGGCAGGTACAAATCGTCTGTGTTAATTATAAATAATCCATTTCTATTTATAGCTATTTATTTTGCATAAAGTACCATTCCATTTGGTGTTATTATCTCAGGTGACACATATTAATTACATGTCCACACAGGGTGTTAAAGTGAGGGACAAGTTCGATGTTGCAGTTGTTGTTCGTCCTCTTTTCTTAGCATGAAAGTGATATTGTAATTGAAACATAATTACGGGTTTGTGGGGAAATAACACGTTTGCGCATATTTTTTTCAAGAAATTTGAAATACACTCCACATTATAATATTGTGGTTTCCAAAGAAAATAAAAGTGAAATGACATGAAAGCATAACATGGAAGAGGAATTTCATAGAAATAGAATATCATCAGAGTTTGGAGTGTTCATGTCTCTCGTAGTGCTAAAAAGCTGACTAATCGACTGTTGTGATTTCCAGTCAACGGAAACAAGTTATGGGTGATACTAATGCAGAATGAAAATGTGCAGCAGTCTGATTCTGAAAAAAAATGCTTGACTCCGACTCCAGGTAAAATGTTTTTTAATAACTGATTCCATGACATATAAAATTTATGTTTAGTAAAGAAAATATTTATAAATCTTTAAATATGAGGCCGAGACCTATTATACGGACAGATTTAGAAGACGTGTTTTTTCTTGTTTATTTTATAAAATTTATTTTAAAAAGGACCAATAAAATTTTATTTAAAATCTGTTTAAGTAACAATTGTTTTTTTATTAAATAGAAATATTTGTTCACTTAAAGGATAGGAAGGAAGGCTAAATAAAACCGTGTTTATTAACAATACTCGAAGTTTGAAAATATAAGTGAAAATTTAATGCTGGAAATATACAATATGCGTGTTCGATTTTATGTGTTATAAATAAAAAACATTTAATTAAGACGTCTAGACCGCTATTCAAAAATGTAACGATATGATCCACTTTAAATTAGATTTGTCTGTAAATATATAGCGTGTCGTGCCAGACTTAAGGAAAATCGTGTATCCAAAATCCAAAAAAAAATTAGATATCCCAATTATTCTCTTTAGTTTGATCAGATCTCTAATTGAAGAACTTTTATTTTCAACATTTATAACAAATTTACCCTTACAATGACATCTCGTTTTATGCACACCAAAATTGTCTTTAGTGTTAGTTTGAAAGTGTTCTAAGTCACACTATATCCACTGACATTGATGCGTGGTGATGTAAACAAACATTTTTTACTTATAACTGATTCGGATCATTTTAACCCATTAAAGTCCAGCCAAATTATTTTTTCGCTGTTTCTTACTGCTTACTGTTCGATTAATCGAACACTGGGTCAAAATGGGTTAATAACATATAACATGAGATTATTTGAAAAGTAAATAAAAAAATCAATATAAAGTTTCTAGACGAACAACCTGTAAATGTTTATATTACATTTTTTTTAATAAAATATTTTGTGTTTTCTTTCATTTTTGGTAAGGAAATATTACTTTTGCGAATAAAATTATTTTTTTTTTAATTTTTCCAATTTTAAGAGGAATGAAAGTGGTCTAAGTCTGTGTACCCTCTGAAAATAGTGGTTCCCTTAGAGGTACCAACGTTGTCGATTTTTTTATAAAAGATCGATATAGTAGTAGGATATTTTAAGAAAAAAAATGTGCTTCGGTGTAGAAATATTTTTCAATTGGTGTGTAATCCCTTAATTTGGGGTTGCTCCTGAAGTATTCTTCATAAAAACTTGTTTATTAATTCATATAAATTATTTTATCTTTGTCCACTTTTAAGGTAAATGACCTCAACGTTCGGTGAAGAATGTGCATTCAAAAAAAAATGCCTGGGTAGCTGCAGCGGGAATTGCTTTAACTAGCTTGTTTTATTTTTCAATTTTCCTCCGCCATAGGATGGTGGTATACAACGATTTCCGTTCTCTATGAAACACGCTGAAATATCGACCTAAGGCACTTGAAATATCGACCTTAATTGTCATACAATTTTAATACGGCCTTACCACCTTAGAACCAATGTCTAAATTCATTTTTATGGCATTACCTCCCCTATAAACTCAATATAAAGGGTTTTCAAATAGGTACTTGACAACTTTGAACTTAATTTGTGAACGCACTATTTCACTGATCATTTAACTGTTACTTTCCTTTCATCGTGGTAAAGTACACGAACGAACAACGTATGCAAATTATAAAAATGTACTACCGAAATTCGCAGTCGGTGACCCCAACTTTAAGATCATTAACTACAATTTTCAATGGTTATTCTCGCCCTAATAGACAAGAAATAACAAGTTTAGTGCACAACAAGTAAAAAAGGCGTTAGTTCGGCCGGGCCGAACTTTATATACACTCCACCATGGATTACATTCCACAGAGGTTGTCGGTTTTCGTAGAAGTGAAGTAATATTACAGGAAAATATAATTTTTTTAATATAGCCAAACCAAAACAAATACAAATATTGAAAAAATAATTTTATAAATAAATGTAATATTTTAATTATTTCAAACCATTATTTATATCAAATCAAAAAATAAATATTCTTATATTTATATTTTCAAAAAGCTTAAATACCATAAATATTGGTAGATAGTGGGTGCTACAGTTGGTTGTATTCCCATTCTATTTTAATTTCAAAAGTACAAATTTTGAAAATCCATTATCAGACGTACATAGTGTAAAATAACCTAACTTCATGATTCAACAATTTTTTGCCGTAAAAGAAATATTTCGAATTTGGAAATAAACTTTTTATTTTTCGTGTCTATGCAGTCAGAGGAATGTGTACACCGAATTCCATGATTCCAGCTGCGCCCATTTGGTTGGTACTATTTTTACCCCCTTGACGTTTCTACGCAATTCGAATTTCAGCATTCTAGCAGTAGTCGTTTAGTTGGTACTATTTTTATCCCTTTGTACCATTGTATCCTTGAAAGTACGAATTTCGAAAAATTCGTTTATTTTCCGTGTCTACGCAGTCAGAGGAATGTATACTCCGAATTGCATGACTCTAGCTGCGATCATTTGACTGGTACTATTTTTATCCCCTTTTTTCATTTTAACACCAAAAAGTACGAATTTTGAAAAATCCGTATATTTTACTTGTCTATGCAATCAGAGGAATGTATACACCGAATTTCATAATTCTAGGTACAGCCGTTTGGTTGGTACCATTTTTATCCCTCCGTACCCATTGTATCCCTTGAAAGTACGAATTTGGAAAAAATACTTTTATATTATGAATCTACTCAATTAGAGGAATGTACACACCGAATTTCGTGTTCCTAGCTGTTGTCGTTTAATATGTACCATTTTTATCCCTTTTTTGCCCCATTTCACCCCCTACAAATAAGAATCACTTTATGGTTCACGTTTTCTCTATAAGGGGAATGCACATACCAAATATCAAGCAAATATAAACAGACCTATTGAAAAACATGATTAAATACGGTAAAATATTAGGGATTATTATGGGTATTTTTAGTCCTTGTGAGGGAAAAATTTTTCCCTTTGGGCCGATTTCGCCTTATTTCAATCCCAACCGATCTACGACTATAAGACGCATTTATGGAAAATTTGAACGTTCTAGCTCCTTTTGTTTAGATGCTAGCGTGCTTTCAACAGACGGACAGACGGACATGGCTAGATCGTCTTATGACGATCAAGAATATATATTCTTTATAGGGTCTCAGGTCGATATTTCAAGGTTTTACAAACGGAATGACAAAGTTAGTATACCCCCATCCTGCAGGTGGAGGGTATAAAAATGAGTCTACATATTCATCGTGTGATGCTGTCGTGTCAGTGAGGCAACGGGATGGTCGAAGTGACGAAAATATCGCTGTCGTCCAGTCGTTCGTAGCAATCGCTCCAAATCAGTCGATTCCGCGGCGTTCTCAAGAGCTGAGAGCGCCAAGACCATTTTATGGCGAATTGGTTTGGTTTACACCCATTTGACGCTACGTAAGTTGGGCTCTGGGGAAGGTGCGCAAGATGATGAATTTCATCACAAAATCATCTTCAAAAACGAAGCTCATTGGGTTCATCAATAAGCAAAATATGCTTTGGTGAAAATCAATGAAATGATTCACGAATCACCACTTCATCCACAAAAAATAACTGTTTGGTGTGGTTTGCATGCGGACGGCTTCATTGGGACATAATTTTCTGTCGACAATAACGATCGTCACGTTACTATGAATGGCGATCGTTATCGGAAAAATATTGCTGATTATTTTTGGCCCGAATCGGAAAACATGGACTTGGACGACATGTGGTTTCAACAGGACACTGTGGTACTGCCACACAGCACACGTTACAATCGATTTATTGAAGAGTAAGTTTGGTGAGTGTGTTATCTCAAGAAATGGACCTGTCAATGGGCCGCCTCGTTCGTACGATTTAACGCGAAATATCGGCCGAAATATGTGACCAAGTCATCGAAAATTGGGTCCAACGAATCGACCGCTGCCGACGTGGCCGCGATGGCAATATGAACGAAGTCGACTTCCATACATAAATGTTTTGATTGTATTTCAAGTCGATCATAAAGTTTTGGAAATATCTCAAATGGTTTGCGTTTTATTTAAAAAAATTGTCAATTCCTTATTTGATAACCCTGTATAATCAACATAATTATCAACCCTGTATTGGTACAGGGTAGCCAAAAATAAACTTTTATGAAAAACTAAAAGAAAGAAATGTGAAATGTGTTTTTCTGAGCATTAGTACAAAAGCAAAATAAAAATATATATACATATATAGGTAATTGCAATACCTTTAAAATAAGATCTTGATCGTACACAAGACTGATTCAGCGACATGATCAAATATGTTTACTAAGGCTAATCGAAAATTGTGCTAAAATAAAGACGCCATTGTAGGAGTTTGCCAAAAGCACTGACGAGATATTAGTTCCACCGTAACCTACACACTTAGATGAACACTTTCATATTTACACTTTAAGTCAAGTTGAGTCCTATATATAAATTTTGTTCCACGTAAATTTTGTTAGTTCCACCGTAACCTACACATTCAGATGAACACTTTCATATTTACACTTTAAGTCATGTTGAGTCCTATATATAAATTTTGTTCCACGTCATTTATAGGTTATGTTCACTACAAATCACAAAATCTCAACAATTTCCAATTTAAATTTTTTGAATTTCTGCCATATAATATAGTTTCAGGACCAGTGTGTCATGTCTGTCATTGAAAGCATTCTAACATCAAAATGAAAGGAGACACAAATTATCTTAAGCACAACCTTTAAAGATTTCTAACTCACATTCGATAAATGTGTCTCTCCTTTACCGATCATTTTTTGTATACTTTTTTCTACAATTTTCATCTGATTTCGTTTGTATAGGAATATTAGCTAATCAATGAATAATTTGTACAGGCATGTATTTTCTTCCACTGTGCACTACCGTTGTTCAACCGGAAAACTTGTTGGCTAAACAGATGAAGAATTCCATATAAATCCATTCGCATTCATGAGTTCTTGTTGTTACTATTAAGTTAATCAATAAAAATTCTCCCATAATTATTATGGCCTAAAAAGCCGAAAACAATCATGATGATGCTGCTGAAGCTACAAAGCTTCAAAGAAAAATATACATTTCATTTCGCTATCCTCGTACAAAAATGATATAGATTCCGTTGATTATTTGCTCAGTTTAGAGCTGGACACGACTTCGTGAAGACAGCATCTCCATCTCTGTTCGTTTATGAGAAACAATTAAAATATTTTTAAGTTTTGTGTAAGCTCTCCAACAGGGGACGTATATTAATTCTTTCATTGTGCATGTAACAGCATGAAATATTTATCGAATATTGTTAAAAGTATAAAATTTATAGTTATTTATTTTATTCCTATTTAGATATGTATTCTTATAATATATATATTCTTACTTACTAGATACATTTCATAAAGATGTTGGTTGCTGCAAGAGAGCAAATTTCCCCGATAAAGCATTATCTTCAAGTATCGGTCGGAAGATACTAAGCATTACAACATCTCACTATGTGTAACATAAATGTGGCCCATCAGTATGTCCCAAAATGGAAAACTCGCTATGGTATGTACTCCATGGTACAGGGTATGTAAGATTCGGTCTGGTCGATCTTAACTCCAGCT
This sequence comes from Polietes domitor, assembly GCA_947397865.1. Classification (NCBI taxonomy): domain Eukaryota; kingdom Metazoa; phylum Arthropoda; class Insecta; order Diptera; family Muscidae; genus Polietes; species Polietes domitor. The sequence goes on along the minus strand of OX377618.1, from coordinate 216,573,559 downwards.
ACACTCATGTACATAAGACTGGGTCGCGGTCTATACAAATTGAAAAAGAAAACAATTTCCAGTCACCCCACAAAAATAAATATTTCGTTCCTAGATGAAGTCATCTGTGTGCTAAAAGCTCCACACCACGACCACGAAAAATAGCTCTAAACACTCAATAATAATATCAATGAGTTATTCTAAGACAACAATAAAACTTTGTATTTAAAGAGCTTTCAAAGAAATTTTTTGAGCTAAACGACATAAAACAAGTAAAAACGGCGTTAAGTTCGACCGGGCCGAACTTTATATACCCTCCACCATTGATTGCATTCCACAGAGGATGTCCATTTTCGTAGAACTGCAGTAATATTACAGGAAATAAAATTTTTTTATATATCCAAATCAAACAAACAAATACAAATATTAAAAAAATATTAATAAATATAATATTTTAATTATTTCAAACCACGACTATAAGGCAAGGCTACCAATACGTCAATTCAAAAAATAAATATTCTTCTATATATATTTTCAAAAAGCCTAAATACCATAAATATTGGTAGATAGTATTTCCATTCTATTTTAATTCCAAAAGTCTAAATTTTGAAAATCCACTATCAGACGTACATAGTGCAAAATAACCTAACTTCATGATTCAACCAATTTTTGTCGCAAAAAAAGTACGCTATTGGAAAAATCGTTTAGTTTGCGTGTCTATGCAGTCAGAGGAATGTATAAAACGAATTCCTTGATTCTAGCTGCGACCATTTGGTTGGTACCATTTTTTCCACTTTTTCCTATTTTACCCCCTTAAGAGTACGGCTTTCTAAAATCCCTTTATTTTCCGTGTCTACGCAATCAGGGGAATGTATACACCGAATTTCTTTATTCCAGGTGTAGCCGTTTGGTTGGTACCATTTTTATCCCTCTGTACCCATTGTATCCCTTGAAAGTAAGAATTTGGAAAAAACTTTTTATGTTCCATGTCTACGTAGCCAAAGGAATCTATACACCGAATTTCATGACTCTAGCTGCGGTCATTAGGTTGGTACTATGTTTATCCCCTTTTTCCATTTTGACCCCAAATAGTACCAATTTCGAAAAATCCCTTTATTTTCCGTGTCTACACAGTCAGAGGAATGTATACTCCAAATTTCATGACTCTAGCTGCGGTCATTTGATTGGTACTATTTTTATCCCTTTTTTCATTTTAACCCCAAAAAGTACGAATTTTGAAAAATCCGTGTATTTTACGTGTCTATGCAATCAGAGGAGTGTATACACCGAATTTGATTATTCTAGGAGCAGCCGTTTGGTTGGTACCATTTTTATCCCTCTATTCCCATTTTACCCCTTAAAAGTACTAATTTGGAAAAAATACTTTTATATTATGTGTCTACTCCATTAGAGGAATATACACACTGAATTTCGTGTTTCTAGCTGTTGTCGTTTAATATGTACCATTTTTATCCCTTTTTGCATCATTTCACCCCCTACAAATAAGAATCACTTTATGGTGCACGTTTTTGTTACCGGGGGAATGCGCATACCCATTATCAAGCAAGTACAAGCAGACATATTGAAAATATATACTTAAATACTCTAAAATATTAAGGATTTTTATGGGTATTTTTAGTCCTTGTGAGGGAAAAATTTTTCCCTTTGGGCCGATTTCGCCCTATTTCAATCCCAACCGATCTACGACTATAAGACGCATTTATTGAAAATTTGAACGTTCTAGCTCCTTTCGTTTAGATGCTAGCGTGCTTTCAACAGACGGACAGACGGACAGACGGACGGACGGACATGGCTATATCGTCTTAGAATTTTATGACAGTCAAGAATATATATACTTTATAGGGTCTACGGTCTATATTTCAAGGTGTTACAAACGGAATGACAAAGTTAGTAGACCCACATCCTGGAGGTGGAGGGTATAAAAATACGAGGGAAAACATGATTTTTATATGTGTTTTCAGGAACGTTTAGCTCACAGATGACTTTTGCAAATCATCATTAAACAATCCAATCTTCATTTCTGGGGGCTGACCGCAGCAATTTATTTTCTTGACCCATCCTAATGTACGTATATTCGATTCGGTTTAAAGAATTTCAACGTTGGTGGCGCCGCATAGGTTTTGCTCTTTATACCCTTAGTCATCTTTGAAAACATTGTTGTTTAATATGCCAGCAACCAACGCAACTAGTGAGCAAGTCGAGGGCGATTAAAATTCTTGCCATTTCCTAGTGCTTTTAGGGAAAGACTCATGATGTAATTTTTGTTGAGCGGATTGATAAAAATAACTCAGAATTGAATAGTTGAGAATTGCAAATGTAAAGTTGGTATGTGATTTGATGATATCATTTTCATACTATTTAAGTTAAGTAAACTCATAAGTTAAGTGTATGAACGAAGGCTAAATTGTTAATAAAATCATTCAATTTGCATAACCCTACGGCTACTTAAAAATTTCACAGTTTCACAGAAATGTAACAGTAATGAAATGATTCATATCTTTTATGAACTTTCCTCATAAATTGAAAAACGCAGCTCTCACGAAAATTTGGTATTCACACAAAAAGTATTCAAAAAACTCACAAAATTTTGGTTTTGAAATTTGCTTACGAAATTTTCATTTGCTGGTATGCACATTGAAATGAAACGATGGGTCAATTTGACCCTTCTTCGAGAAAATCAAAAAGTCCTTTCAAAAAATGTCATTTAAAGATTAAAATTTTTTACGAAAAAAATGCCGGAAAATTTCATTTCAAAGTTGTTAATAAAGCTCTTCACGCACAAATAACAGAATTACACGCTAACTTATACAACAATTACTAGAGTTAAATTAGTGCATGTTTTTTAAAGATCGATCTTTTTCGAAACAAAACAGACAAATTGGATATTTTTGCACAATTTTCATTTTCGCGGGAGATATGGCGGCTACACAATCGAACAATCTTTGTTTTACAATTTTTTTTGAAGATTTGTCCATTTCTCTGTTCTTGGTGATTTTCACTTTGTGATATTTAAAAATCATTTAGTAGTGGACTGAGTTGTTAATAAAACAAATATGTATATATTAGGTGACCCATCCTCAGAAATGAAGATTGTATTGTTTAATGATGATCTGCAAAATATTTCGTCACTGGGTCGAGCCATCTGTGAGCTAAACGCTCTTAAAAACACCTCTAATAATAATGTTTTCCGTGTAATTTTTTTACTTGGCGTTTTTGTCCATGTTTTCTGAATTAATAGACCCCTGGACGCACTTTAAATATTATTTTTATTCTTGTCTTAGAATAACTCATTGGTCGTATTATTGGACGTTTATATAGATTTTTTATGGTTTTTCAAGGTGACAGCTAAAAACTCATATTTCTTGGAAACATTTTGTAAGAGATGTTATGAAAAATAAATAGAAGGAATCAATACATTTTGAATGATGCCTGATGAATATCGGATGAAAAATTACGCCACTGACTCCATGTTTGTAAAATAATTTAATACAGGAGATGGATTTTCAGAGTCAAATTTGTCAAACTCTTTTTACAAAAATGAGCGTTGCGGCATCAATTTCTTTCCGATGTTCATAATTTAGGCATCATTCGAAAGGTATTGAGTTTTTAGTTGTCACTATGAAAAAACACAAAAATTACTATAAAGGTCCAATAATTGGACCAATAAGTTACTCTAAAATAAAAATCAAAATTTATATTTAAAGTGCTTTCAAGGGTCTAATATTTTAGAAAAAAAAAATTCAACAAAAATGCGACACGAAAGAAAAACCTTGATTATTAGTGGTATTTTCAGGAGAGTTTAGCCCACAGACGGCTTGATCTTGGAATGAAATATTTTGCAAATCATAATTAAACAAACTTTATTTTCGTGGGGTGACTAGAAATTGCTTTTCCATTTGAAGGGACCGCGACCCAACCTAGTATATATATGTGGTCCACTGTCATCATAGGTGTCCTTTTTGAAACATAATGTGTTTTGCCAAATTTGAAGAACATCGGTTAAAATATATGGTTTCGAGAGCGGAAAATCTGAACCAACCCGCCCCTACCACAAACTTCTTCAGTTGAAATATAAGGTGTTGTGACACATTTGAAGGATGTCGGAAAAGTTATGTGGTCTCTAGAGCGGAAAAAATAAATCGAGATCGAAATTTGTATGAGCTTTATTATTATTAAAATCTGAATCGATCTGTTTAACTTTCACCATAGATATTTCAAGTTGAATTATAAGGTTCGGTGCCAAATTTAAATTTAAACAAGACAGACAGTGCACACAGGATATTGTAAAGCCTGACAGGTGTTTAAACATAGGCCTTCAAACAATCGGGATTAATTCGCGTTTAAAGCAGTTATACAAAATACTTAAAATTAAGGGGTTAACAAAATAAATTTATTATAAAAAATGAAGGCCAGTGAAGTTGAAAAATTATATTTATCATTTTGAGATTGTTGTGGTCATGGTCTTTCTTAACTGTTGTGATTTTGTTATTCATGGTGAATTGAATCTATAAATATCGTGTACCAAAAACTCAAAGTGTAAAAGTGAAAGTGTTCGTTTATTTTATGGAGTAATTAATATTTCGTCAGAATTTTTCGGGAACTCAATTTACTAAATTTAGTCGCCCGAAAAAAGTATTCTCAGAAATACACAAAATTGTTGTCAGTAGCAGTCAATAGCCAAGAAGGCCGGCGAAAATTACTTGTAATTACCTTTAAAATAAGTCATCATTCTTTGAATTGTGCCCACGCGTTTTCTCACTACACCATTTTCAATGTTCATACCTCGGCACGTTTTTCTTGATTTTCTTAATTTTCAATTGGTCCTATCTTTTGGAAAAAAATTCGGATTTTTTTTAAATACGTGTAAAATATTTTTAACAGTAGAATATGTCTGCGAAAAATCATTAAAATCGGAGTCGTGGTCGTATTTTTTTGATATGGAATAAACGATATGTAAGACTCATTAAGATCTTATTTTGAAGGCTGTTCGCCACTAGCCAACATTGACCTTCATTTGTTATATCCACGACTCCGTGGCGGAGAACTCACTTCTCTTACACAAGCGAATCAGTTTTAGTGCTGGTAAATCTTATAAAAAATATTTTTTTCGAGGAAAACATATTATTGAACATTGTGTAAAATGTACATGTATTGAGATATCATAACGATTTTTTTAGTTAGGTAGAGATTATTACAATGGCTAACATATTTTATAAGATTATCCAAATTCCGATGTGGGGAAATGCGTCGCAAAGTTTCGAACTTTTTTAATAAAATGATCGCCTCTCCTTTTTGCTATAATATTTTCTGAGTAAGAAATCAAAATGTGGCATTAAAGTGTATAACGCAGTGCAACGAGAAACAATGTAATCATAAACGGACACCACTATGTGAGAAAAGACCAAAAAATAAGAACCCGTGTCTTGCAGTTTTGCCCACTGATTTAGTGCCTCGGTCTCACTTTTTCAACAAGTGATCATTTTCTCAGGGTCATATCTTCCAAGCCGTTTGGAATTTTGTAAACATAAAAAATTAAAAAAAATCATATTCATAGTCAAAATCGCAAAAAAGATTAAAAATAGATTTTTTAACCTTTTTCCCCTTTTCAGGTCCACAGGTAACAAACCTTTCAAAATTCAAGGAAACAATCCACTGCAAAAATGTACCTAAGATCTCATTAAACAACTTTCTAGAACATATGAACTTCCTAGGCATGATACTTAACACCGTTTAGGTAGAAAGTCCGACTACAGTGCGTATGAGTGATATTACCTTAATCTACAACACGTATACGCTACATACACACACTACAGCCTATAAGATTTTTCAACGACATTTGCGATTTTGACCTTGAAGTAGAGATGGTCGCGTAAGTGATATTGGCTCACGTTCACGCACGCTAACGAAGGAAAAAATTGAATCACGTACGAAGATTTTTTCGTTTCTCACGCTCACGTGAGTAAAATAAATTTTGCTAACGATCACGCGTGAACCACTTGATTCACGTAAACTACGCAACAAATTCCCACAAAGAAATAATATAAGTATGTTCCCCTCATTTCTTAATCTAAATCAAAATGATCATCATGAAATCAAAATTGTCTTATATTCATATTTTTAAAGTAGTATACAAAATTACATATCGTATAGTTTAACTCAAATTAATTAAAACAAGTAAAAACGGCGTTAAGTTATATACCCTCCACCATGGAGTGCATTCCACAGAGGTTGTTGGTTTTCGTAGAAGTGCAGCTATATTACAGGAAAATATAAATGTTGTCATATAACCAAACTAAAACAAATACAAATATTGAAAAAATAATTATATAAATAAATATAATATTTTAATTATATCAAACCATTATCTATTTCAAATCAAAAAATAAATATTCTTATATTTATATTTTCAAAAAGCTTAAATACCATAAATATTGGAAGATAGTGGGTGCTACAGTTGGTTGTACTTCAATTCTATTTTAATTCCAAAAGCACAAATTTTGAAAATCCATTATCAGACATACATGTGCAAAGTGCAAAACAACCTAACTTCATGATTCAACCGATTTTTGCCGTAAAAGAAAAAGTACGAATTTGGAAAAAAAACTTTTTATTTTGCGTGTCTATGCACTCAGAGGAATGTATACACCGAATTCCATGATTCCATCTGCGCCCATTTGGTTGTTACCATTTTTACCCCCTTGACATTTCTACGCAATTAGAATTTCATAATTCTAGCTGTAGTCGTTTAGTTGGTACTTTTTTTATCACCCTGTACCATTGTATCTCTTGAAAGTACGAATTTCGAAAAATCCGTTTATTTTTCGTGTTTACGCAGTCAGAGGAATGTATACTCCGAATTGCATGACTCTAGCTGTGGTAATTTGGTTGGTACTATTTGTATCCCCATTTTTCATTTTAACTACTCGACTATTTTCCGTGTCTACGCAGTCAGAGGAATGTATACTCCGAATTTCATGACGCGGTCATTTGATTGGTACTATTTTTATCCCATTTTTTCTTTTTAACCCCAAAAAGTATGAATTTAGACAAATCTGTTTATTTTAAGTGTCTACGCAAGGAATGTATACACCGAATTTCATTATTCCAGGTGTAGTCGTTTGGTTGGTACCATTTTTATCCCTACGTACCCATTGTATCCCTTGAAAGTTCTAATTTGGAAAAAACCTTTTATTTTTCATGTCTACGTAGTGAAAGGAATGTATAGACCGAATTTCATGACTCTAGCTGCGGTCATTTTGTTGGTAATATTTTTATCCCTTTTTTCCATTTTGACCCCAAAAAGTACGAATTTCGAAAAATCAGTTTATTTTCCGTGTCTACGCAGTCAGAGCATGGTGCACGTTAAATACGCTAAAATATTGGGGATTATTATGGGTATTTTTAGTCCTTGTGAGGGAAAAAATTTTCCCTTTGGGCCGATTTCGCCCCATTTCAATCCCAACCGATCTACGACTATAAGACGCATTTATGGCAGATTTGAACGTTCTAGCTCCTTTCGTTTAGATGATAGCGTGCTTTCAACAGACGGACAGACGGACATGGCAGGATCGTCTTAGAATTTTATGACGATCAAGAATATATATACTCAGGTCGATATTTCAAGGTGTTACAAACGGAATGACAAAGTTAGTATACCCCCATCCTGGAGGTGGAGGGTATAAAAATGGGACACAAACATAAAATCCAAGTAGAGAACAAAACACTTATGTGAGTTTTTCTATTGAGCCTTAGAAAATGATCAATCTTTTGCAAAAATGATACCGAGGCCCCAAATCTTTGGGAGTCCATAAAGAAAAGGGCATGACTTTGCTCAATACTTTTTAAAATACCTTTATTGGTCTTTTATCACGTAGTGGTGTCCGTATATGGTTATATTTCCACGACTTAAAAATTGCACACAGTATAATAAATAATATAATACTATTTTTTGCAAAAAATTAGTTTTAATGAAACTTCAATATAATTTTGGCGCCTTCTCTATACCTTTGGCTATTACAAATACAAACCAATACATTATTTTGTTTACCACAGAGTCACTCATCGTTATATAAATGTTGAAATCATCACCTACCAAAAAATAACAGAAAAAATTATGTCGAAAACCAACAAAATATTGAATATTGATCATTTAAGATAGCAAATCTTCACCAGAATTTCTGTAGAAAGGAACATTTATTGACCGAATGCATTTTTATTGTCTTTAAAGTGTTCAACTATATTTCCGTTAGAATAGTTTCGCCATTATTGTTAGAATGAAAGCAAATAATAATTTGAAAAAGTCACACATTAAAAGTACGTGTTTATGATCAGCACCGCTCTTTCCCAAAGCCAGCCAGGTTCCAGTATTTGCTGGCGTTGCCATGATTACAGATGGTGTTCATAATTGCAGTTATTGCATGTCATTTTAACTTTTATAACCTCCTCTTTATAAACACCTTAGGGCTACTTATAAAACTTCCCCACACCACACAACGTACCGCACCGCAGCGCACCACAGTAAGGAATCCATACTTGGAATCTTTCTGGGTGAATGGATTTGGCTAACACATCGTTCATTGCCAATGCGGATGATTCTGGAATCCGTCTCTCGGCATTGGCATTATCCGTTGTACATTTTGTCAAAAGGTGTTAAATTGTACTCGTATCTGCTGCATGGGGCAAAATACTCCAGTACGTGTGTCTAGCATTAACCTGGCCGTACTTCACCTCTAAGGTTACACCTGAACCAACAACGGCTGCGTGGAGGCACTGAAGCCAGTCAGCTAGCCAGGGATGTTGGTGATGCCAATGGTCATGGCAATGGTGGTGGTGATGATGATGATGGTGTGGTGGAGCGTATAAACCTCATGTTTATTGTTGTCTTGATTATGGCATAAATTATTGTGGTTTATCTTTATAATATAAATGCGAGTGATGTATGGTGCGAGCAGTGCTCACTGGATGCGAGTTTGTGGGTACCTACGAAAAAGCAAAACTAATAAATGAAAATTGGCGTAAAACACACGCAATATTTCAGTTGGAATTTCGTTTTATTGTTCTTTATTATGCGAATTATTTCTGTTACAATGTTTTATGAATGAATGTGCGGTAAATATTTGTGGTGTAGCATGGTGTGGTGCACCCCGATCATGTTCTGGTATGTTTCCAGTGTGGAAGTGCAAATGTATCGACATCAGTATGGGAAGTCGTTAATAAAACAATCCGTTAGTTAGCCAAACAAAAGAAAAATCATCTATTACTATTGGACAGATTGCGTACAGTGGAACCTCTCACTAGTGATTAATCGCGAATTCAGTAGACGAATATTCCTAAAGACGTTCACAAATGAATTTATTTATGTATTATATAAGAAAAAAATCGAATTAGTTAATTAAAAGAGTATAATTAAATCAAGTTCTTTGTACACCTATAAGCCTGTAACTTAGTTGGCTATAAACCGATTTTCATGAAACTAATTTATAATTCCCTATTACAGAGTGATGAAGGAAAACCGCGTAGGGGTGTCATCTCTGAAGTTGCAACTCTGGAAACTTTGACATAATTATATTATATTAAAAAATAAGATGTAAAAATTAATCGACCACGAAAAAAATCGATTTTTAGGATCGATTAATCGATTTTGAAAATCACAATTAAATAATAGCTTCGGGCAAAATTTATGTTTTTTTGTTTTCGATAAACGAAAAATTTCTTCATCAACTAAATACAAAAGAAAATTCAACTAACGACATAAATATTTTAGTCATTATCATTTATTCATCGAGTGAAAATAGAAATAGTTTCTATTAAAGACAATATGTGAATTTTTTAGTTAAAAAACGGGTTTCGTACCTTTGCACACTTATAAGCATGTAACTTAGTTGGCTATAAACCGATTTTAACTTTCACATCGGATTTGAAAAGAAGAAACCTGAAACCTGAAGAAACAAACAAATTATTCAAAGATCACGGAGGTTATTTTAAACATGGAGGTTAACAAAGCACCAGGTTTTGACAAAATTTCACCTAAATTAATATTTGAATGTTCAAACATATTAGCCCCATACCTCACTAGCATATTTAATAGTTCAATAAATACTTCAGTTTTTCCAGATATACTTAAAATTCAGAAAATTATCCCAATACCAAAAATACTCGTGTGCAGTTGAAAACTATCGACCGATATCACTTTTGTCCACAATTGATAAAATATTTGAAAAAATAATACATAACCAAGTTCTTTCATTTCTGGAAATGGAAAATTTGCTTGCAAGTAACCAATATGGGTTCAGAAAGGGCTGTGGAACTGAGGAAGCTGTAGTAAATGTTGTCAACTATATATGCGAATGTTTAGACTGTGGATATTCTGGTGTAGGAGGCATGTTTTATGATTTCACAAAGGCTTTTCATTTGGTGGATCACAAAATTCTAATTGAAAAACTCTCATTTTATGGTTTGTCTGGTCGAGAGCTTGCGTTTTTTAAAAGCTATTTAAGCGACGGAAAACAGTTCGTTGAAGTCAATGCCATAAATAGCTCTGGTGTACCACAGGGAAGTGTGTTAGGTCCTCTTTTGTTCAAAATTTATTAAAACGACATAAATAATATTGGGCTTCATGGTAAAGTTTTTATGTATGCAGATGATTTATGTATACTTTATCCATATAAACAGATCATATTGTTAAAATCGGTTGTTGAGCGCGATGCAGAATTAATCGCCAAGTATTCGAAATTAAATAAATTGATTTTAAATCAAGACAAAACTAAATTTATTTGTTTTAAACCGCAGAGAAATAGAAGCAACAACTGTGTTATTGAGTTAAATGGAAGAACTATTCTAGAAGTCACCACTGTAAAATACTTAGGAGTACATTTACAATCCAATCTTTCTTGGCAATTTCACATACAGCAGCTTAAATCTAAACTGTCTCCAGTTACTGGGATATTGTTCAAACTGCGAAATAAACTTAGTGAGAGAACGAAGATGATGATTTTTGAGTCGTTAATTCAAAGTAGACTTAGTTATTTGTCACTTATTTATGGTTACAACAGAAACGCTGATTTGAAATCCCTACAAGTTATTCAAAATAAAGCACTGAAGAACATATTTAAACTTCCTATGGTTTATTCAACGCTATCACTATATAAAGACGTAGCTCTAGCAGTTTTGCCAATATATGGTTTGTACAAGATGCAGCTGCTTATTTATGTATATAAAGTGTTGCATAACATTGGATATCATACAATTCAATTCCAACAGAGCCAGCATAACTTCAATACCAGACATGGATCAGATCTTCGTGTGAGTAGATGCCGCCTGGAAACCACGAAACAGAGAGTAGAATATATAGGTAGTTTGGAATATAATAATTTGCCAACATTCTTAAGGAATTCGGAATCTCTTTCACTTTTTAAAACAAGATTAAAGCAGTATTTGTTGCAAAATATTGAAATGCTTCTATTACACAGGGTGACAAAATTTCGATGATTTTCTGCGGTTCAACTTTTTGGAGTCAATTTAGTTGTATGAGGTAGTGATATTCTTATCCTATAATTCACTTTTTTTGAATTGACTCTGGTTCTCGAGATAAACTGCTGTTTTAAAAATGAAGGAGGTTTCACCATATATTTTAGCATAACTCAGGAACAGTTTTTCCGATTTGGTTAAGAAAAAAATTTAAAAATCCGCAACTAAATTACATTCAAGTTACCCCTACAATGTTTTTTGATAAAGGCAATAATTTCGAAAATATTCAAAAACTTCTTCCAAAAAAAATTTTTTCATGGAAAATTGAAAACTTTTTTCTATTTGTTAAATGCATATAAAATCAAAAAAGTTACAAATGCCAATTTTTGATCTTTAATTATAAACATAGATATGTTACAAATAAAAGTAGCCATATTTCAATAAAATCGATTAACAAGTTTTGGATTAATTCACAATTTAGTGATGGTATCTCATTGTGATAAATTTTTTAAATGAACATTAATAACAGAAATATTCCATAATTATAAGAAACACGAGTTAAGAAAACCGTTTTGTATGGGATTTTCTTTGGTACTTTTTGTTGGGACAGTCCCGTTGTAGGTTCCAACAGTAGTCTGCCATCATATGGCTATCCCACCGTCCTCGGTATCTTTCCTCCATGATCTTGATGTCCTGGTGGAATCGTTCCCCTTGTTCTTCACTATAATCGCCGAGGTTGTCAGGAAATTTATCCAAATGACTGTGCAGATAATGCACTTTTATATTCATATTAGCTCCTAGTTTCTGGAAATTCTGGAGCATTTTGCTAACAATTTCTGCATAGTTCTTAGCTTTGTTATTCCCCAAAAAATTGTTGACAACTGATACAAAGCTTATCCATGCTTCCACTTCCATCTGAGTCATGTGATTTGTGAAATCATCGTTGTTTATAAGAGTACGGATTTGTGGCCCGTCAAAAACACCTGCTTTTAACTTTTCTGTACTAAGACCAGGAAATGTTTGACAAATATATTTAAAGCAATCGCCATTCGTATCGAGTGCTCTTACAAACTGTTTCATAAGGCCAAGTTTAATGTGGAGTGGTGGAAGGATGATTTTTTCTCGACTTATCAAAGGTTCATGAACGATGATATCTTTTCCTACAGTCATGTTCAGTCTTGACGGCCAGTCTGTCCTGCTCCAGTGTTCATTTTTTGCACGACTGTCCCATAGACATAGAAAACAGGGATATTTAGTGTATCCACTTTGCTGGCCCAATAAAGAGTTTACCATCTTTAAATCTACACAGACGGACCACTTGTGTTGATAATATGAAATCTTCTCTAACACCAGCTTGACGTTTTCATAGTCTTCTTTAAGTTTAGTCGAATGACCTACTGGAATCGAAGCCACTTTATTTCCATTATGTAGTAACACACACTTCAAACTTTTTTTGAGCTGTCTATAAAAAGTCTCCAGTCTTTTGGTTGGTATATTGGAAGGCCCATTAAATTCAAAAGCCCAGAAATATCATTACAATATACAATATCATTCGCGTCGGTAAAGAATGGAAGAATGTCTCGCTCTCTGTTTCGGTAAGTAGTTATTCTTACGCCAGGCTGAATGCAACGTTTTTCTTATAGTCATGATGCAAGAAGTTCAGCTGATTTTTTCGATAAATTTAAATCTCGAATTAAGTCATTCTGCTCACCTTGAGAAAATCCCTGATAAGTAGAACTGCATTCTTCGTACTCATTCTCACTGCTGTTCTCATTCTGACTATCTAACATTTCAACATCATTAGAATATTTGGATGATAATGAAGTAAATACCGGTATTGGTAAATTTTCACTATGCAGCGTTGGTGGCTTAACGGATTGAACGTTTGGGTACAACCAAGACCGCTTTTTATATCGGTTCATGACTTTTACATTTACAGCGCAAAAGTAACAATCATCAAGGTGGCTTCTTGGCTCTGCCCACGTCATCGGTATTCCAAACGGAAGCCCTTTGCGTTCTCCTTTGCTCCAATATCGAAGAGACTCGACACAAGTTTTACAAACTTTATGTGGGACCCAACATTTGTCTGGTTGTCCAAGTTGTTGTCCAAAATAAGCCTTATAAGCTTGTTTTACAAAAGCATTAATATTATTTAGTTGCTTTTCTGCACAATATTTACCACATATGTAGCAGAAATGGTCAGGGTTATTAGCACAAGATTTACGTGAAGAGGTCATCATAAGCAATGCCTTATAAATTGAGAAACTTTATTATTTCTTAATATTTTTTTAATTTTATTGTGGATAAGTCTAACCTTTTCACTTTCAACACAACGATTAACGAGGTCTTAGATTTTTTTTGACATATGTACGTATTTATTCACTTGTCTGTCACATATCGTCTTTTCGGCCTACTTAAGTTGTTATAATTATGTGTCGTGTTTTTTATAGCTATGGAATATTTCTGTTATTAATGTTCATTTAAAAAATTTATCACAATGAGATACCATCACTAAATTGTGAATTAATCCAAAACTTGTTAATCGATTTTATTGAAATATGGCTACTTTTATTTGTAACATATCTATGTTTATAATTAAATATCAAAAATTGGCATTTGTGACTTTTTTGATTTTATATGCATTGAACAAATAGAAAAAAGTTTTCAATTTTGCATGAAAAAAAAATTTTTTGAAAAAGTTTCTCAATATTTTCGAAACTATTGACTATATCAAAAAACATTGTAGGTGTAACCTGAAGGTAATTTAGCTGCGGATTTTTAATTTTTTACTTAACCAAATCGGACAAACTATTCCTTAGTTATGCTAAAATATCTGGTCAAACCTCCTTCATTTTTAAAATAACGGTTTATCTCTAGAACCAGAGTCAATTTAAAAAAAGTAAATTATAACCTTAGATCTTCATCAACATATCCACCAAAATTTCCTTACAAACACCGCACCGCAGAATCACTGTTGCCCTGTGTTATAGGTTTAATATAGATTTAATCAAGAAATGTGTATATAATTTTTAAAATTAAATTATTGAATTTAGTTCTTATAAAGTTTTTACTGATGTAAATATGTTGCCAGATAGCCTCAAAAATGCCCTTGTGGCGCTGAGGCACATACCATTGTATATTATTAATTGTAAAAATTTTATAATAAAAAAAAAGGTACTAGTTAAACATCTGTAGTATGGGCGTAACATGTTTATCCCTTTTCCCCTTTTAAAAACTGGCTCCCGATTAGAAGTTTATGTTCGTACGAAATGCTGCGTAAAACGGCAGATGTTGCTCATGCGCCGTTTTCGCGCAGGAAGTTTGGTGTGAGCGACAGAGGCTACAAAATTCCACAACTACTGATTTAACTATCAAAATAATTCAAAAAATATTTTTTCTAGACAATTTATTTTTTTGTTATAAACATCCTTGGACTCACTGAAATGGGCTTGCAATTTAAAGTTGGATCTGAACAGCCAATGAATTGTTTAGAAAGCTTTAAAAGGCTTATTAGGCAAGGAGTTAAACAATCAGACGGTAAACATACCAGAGAGGCACAACAAGTAACAGATTAAATCAAAACGAAAATAAATAAAAATGGTTAAGAAATATGTTCGTATACACGTCTACCCGTCGCTATCACATTCCCAATTCCACTGCTTAACTCGTGTGGGTATTAGTGGATCACACATAATTTTCGCCAAGAAAAGCACAAGCTTTCTTCATCTCCACAAACATTTTAATATGTTTGCAGAAAAATGTTTGAAGTGTTATTAACTGTCATAACATGTAGGGTGTTATTTTTGTAAAGTGTCTTAAATAAGACGGCCTACACTCGTAAGTATATCTAATTTCTATGTCACTCAAGAGATTTGTTGTTATTGCAATCTGAAAATCATGTTGCAAGATAAACAAACAACATAAATATCATCAACATTGCAACATAGATTTGCAACACTTGCGAGCGTCAACAGCGTGAATATGGTAATGCGAAAATATATATTCAAGGGAAATTGATTAAAAGGAAGAAAATATTAGCTCATATTTAGAACACTCTTCGCAGTAGAGAATCAGGTAAAATTCAAAAGAATCAAGTGGTCATCCAAATCCGGTTCAATGCCGAATTATTGCAGATAAACTGATGTGTGAACGAAAAAGTTGAGCATTTTATATTTTTAGTTTTTGTGTAGGAGGTAATAGATGGGGTGTTATGTTATCGTTCCTTTCAATAGGGTATAATTTGTTCGAACTCACTGTCCGCAACGAAATGCAATAGTTTTCAGTTTTTTGTTATTGTTATTGTTTCTATTTTTATACCCACCACCTCCAGGATGGGAGTGGTGGTGTCATTTCGTTTGTAACACCTTGAAATAGCGACCTGAGACCCTATAAAATATATATATTCTTGATGGTCATTAGGGTTTGCATTTTCTCGTACTTTTTATTTCCCGGGAAACAGGAATAATTTTTTCAATTTCCCGGGATCCCGGGACAACACGGGAGATCGTCAACATACTGTTTATCATGATTTAAGTTCATTTTTTCCAATGAAACATTCACATTTTATTAAATTAAATATATATTTCACATCGAACCAGTTACAGAATTAATATAACAAAGCGCAATGTGAAATCAATTCAAACATCTTTTCCAGTTTCAAAATTAGTTAAAGATCAGATATTTCTTATTTTATTGGAAAAAGTGGACGCGACGGAGAACGATCGTCACATTAATAGTGAGTAGAGCATTAAATGAAATGTTTGTTTTTTGTCCTGTCGCTTCGAAAACTTTAAATTCTTTATTTTTGGCGTTCGGATACATGCCCAAAATCTATTTTTCTCGGATTTTATTTTTTTCATATGGAGCTTGACAGGAAAAATCCGAAATGTGGATTTTGAATCTAAATCCGAAAATATTTTGTCATCTAACTGCAATATTTGACATACCTGATTAAAAGCTATGTTTTAAAAGCTACATTTGTATACAACATTATTAATTTTATTCTGGAAATGATGCAGAAATATGTAACATTTTCTACTGAATTCCCGCGGGATTCCCGTACGACTTTCCCGGGATACGGGAAATGAAAAATATGCGAATTCCCGGGAATTTTCCCGCGGGAAATCCCGGGATGCAAACCCTAATGGTCATAAATGTCTAAGACGATCTAGCCATGTCCATCTGTCTGCCTGCTGAAAGCACGCTAGCATCTAAACGAAAGGAGCTAGGACATCCAAATTTTCCATAAATGTGTCTTATAGTCGTAGATCGGTTGCAAAACTGGGCGAAATCTGTTGGAAGGGAAAACTTTTTCGCTCACAAGGACTGAAAATACCCATAATAATCCCTAATACTTTAGAGTATTTAAGCATATTTTTCCAATATGTCTGCATGTACTTACTTGATAATAGGTATGCGCATTCCCCCTATAACTAAAACATGTACCATAAAGTGTTTCTTATTCGTAGGGGCTGAAATGGGACAAAAAGGGATAAAAATGGTACGGTATCAAATGACAACAGTTAGAAATACGAAGTTTGGTGTGCACTGTACATTCCTTTGATTGAGTAGATACATAATATAAAAGTATTTTTCAAAATTCGTACTTTTAAGGGGTAAAATGGCAATAGAGGGATAAAAATGGTACCAACCAAACGGCTGCACCTAAAATAATGAAATTCGTGTATACATTTCTCTGATCTCGTAGACATGTAAATATTTTCGAAATTAGTACTTTTAGGGGAGTAAAATGGAAAAAGGGATAAAAATCGTACCAACCAAAGGACCGCAGTTAGATACATGAAATTCGGAGTACACATGCTAACTCTATAGACACGCAAAATAATAAGATTTCCTAAATTCGTGCTTTCAATGGATACAATGTGAATAGAGGGATAAAAATGGTACCAACTAAACGACTACAGCTAGAATGATGGAATTCGGTGTGTACATCCCTCTAATTGCGTACGCACGTATAATTAGAAGAATTTAGAAAGTCGTACTTTTACGTGGGTAAAATGGAAAGAAGGGGATAAAAATGGTACCAACCAAATGTCCGCAGCTAGAATCATGGCGTTCTGTGTATACATTCTTCTGACTGCACAGACTCGCTAAATGAACGATTTTTCCAAATTCGTATTTTTTACTTTTACGGAAAAAATGGGTGCAATCATGAAGTGTACGTTGCATTGTGTACGTGGGAGATTATGGATTATCAAAATATGAACTTTTGGAATTAAACTAGGATGGAAATACAACCAACCAATTGATTGTAGTTAAAATGCTTCCACTATCCCCCAATATTTAAAGATTGCTGTCTTATATTAATTTTTGAATTGACTTTCAGTATTATTTCTATATCTATAGTATAAACATATTTGTTCCATTATAAGCGTTGTTTAATATAATTAAAATATTATACTTATTTATAATATTATTTTTTCAGTATTTTTATTTCTTTTGGTTTGCCTATATTTAAAACAGCCTCTGAGGAATGAAATTCATAATGAACGGTATATAAAGTTCGGGCCGGCCGAACTTGACATCCTTTTTACTTGTTTTTAATTTTATTTTTAATGTTTTAATAAATAAATTTGTATTAACAGCTAATAGTATCAGTATGACGTTACATAAGTTTCACAATCGAGTTTCTGGTGCTTACTCTACAACAACTACACATCTTATTGTAGTCGAAATTAAAAATATTTAATAGAAATAATTTAAACAGCTTCATTTAAGCTGTTTTGTGGATGTTCCCGGCTAAAATTAATATTTGGTTTATTGAATGCGTCGTCCCAAAATATTTCGGTATCACTGTCCATTCGTAAGCTAACCATTTTCTTTTACTTATTGTATTGTTATTTTTAATGCATTTTTCATCAATCATTTTCCACATTTATTGTCTTAAACGACTTGTCTTTTGGACCAAGTCTGTCCATTTGCAATCCCAACTATTAGGCATGTTCTTGAAAATGGTCGGCCTCTTAGCTACTCTCTTACTCCTTGTACTGCTGATGGTCTCATGTAAAAGTCATTATAATAATCATCACTCTTTTTGGGGGAAAATCTTACTTTCAACACAAATGTAGAACAAAATTGTTATTTCATCAGAAGAAAAGATTTTTTTGAATTTTGTGCAGTTCCCACAGTCCACGGCATGAGTGTCTGTAGAATAATTGAATATTTTATCTCATTGAGCAGACGTTTCACAAACTGAATTACTCTCCAACAGAGTTTAACATTTTGATCGTGGAGTGATAACTTGCAGTTATCTGATTTATAGGACATTTCGGTTTGATAGACTTCACCAGTACCCCAGTGTAGCCTCACAATTCATATATTTTGGATATACGTTAGAAAAGTTGCTGCATTCTCTGTTGCAGGAGATTAGCACAGATATTACGCTGTTTGTGTATTTTCCATATACGTTTTGGGATTCTAAATTTAAACAAACAAAAAATCAGGATTTCATGAAACAAAGTAATGCAACATTAACGCATCCACTGCCTATAGCCTGCCTCCACCGCCAATGCCACCAATGAGAGCGGCAGCATTACCGAAATGCCAAAAAGAGCAGTTGGCATTTGGAAAAATGTTGACAAACATGATTTTATAACAGTTCTTTGGCCAAAAAAGTGGAATAGCTGCTGAGTAAAAGAACAACTGGAGGAAAAGAAATAAAATCATGTTTAACAACACAATGATTTCTAATGTTGTTGTTTTTTCTTTGAGAGGGGGGCTCTGCAGCGAAATGTTGTAAGGATGCTGGTGGTGATGATGATGGCTGGTGGCTGGTTGTGGCACAGGTTGTTTGGACCGCTGTCGCTTGGTTTGGATGCACTGGCAGACAGACAGACGGTCAGTTGCCAGTTGGCCTAACAACAGTCGAGCGGATAAGTACATATGGCCTGGCCAGCAATGAGGTCTGCGGAGAAAAACCATGTGTGCAACGCAATGTGTCTATTTATGCCTCATTCAATCTTATGCCACAATGTTTACTGTTTGCAGTGGTAGACAAAGTGTTACAAGACGCCGCTTTTCTTTTTCTTCTCTTCTCTTGTCGTTGTTATTGTTTTTGTAGTTACACTGCCTCATGTGTAATGGTGTGTTCCACATACGATGACCACGCGCAGCAAGAACAAACGGCTTAACATTCTGATCTTAGACCGAGGGAGGTGTGAAAACTTTTGGAAAATATAAAATAGGGCGACAAATATACCCATTTCACCGTCGACGGTACCTTGTACGCAACTTTCTTTGGTAGAACATTATATTTAATCAGCTCTTCCTGGCCAAGTCAGGAAGTACCACTCCTCAGCTATTCGGCAAATATAGGAATATTCAATTCCATCCAAATATGTATTTTGGACAATATTTTCCTTCAAATACTCACGAACGAAACTATAATATCAATTTATATTACATATAAATAAATAAAAAATCTTTGCATTTTTTTCTTAGTTGGACTATTGCCTTTAAAACGCTATAAAAATTCGAAGCAAGTCAGTTTTCTGATTTTTGTCCATGAAACGGAGCAGAGTGCGATGGAGCCAAATACCAAGGTTTGGGGAAAAATTACAATTTTTGAAGTAAAGTATTTTCTAGAAAGAATAATGGCAGGTTGTTGTCAACGCTTTAAAATAAAGAATTACAAAAACGTAGAAGCAGGTGGCAAGTAATTTTTTTCCAAACCAAGCTGTCGAAGTTACGTATTTTTCTCTTGTTTCATTTTAAAGTAAAGTTATTACTAAAACACACCTGTCTTAAAACCGAAGAGGTATAAACTAGAAAATATTTTGTAAATTGAAAATGCTAACACGAATCTAACAATTAAATAATTAAAAAAATGTTGTAAAAATGTCAGTGTATGTTCAGGAGTCGTTCCAGTATTTTTTGGAGTAGAACATTGCTTACGAGCATATGTGAAGAATGGTTATGATGTGCACTAGGGAGAGTTAATATAATAAATATGCAATGGGCTCCAGCAAAATCAAAGAGGCGATAAAAACAACCATAAAAACAAAAATAGGTTTGGATTTTCCTAGCTTCAAGAAAGTTCCACCAAAAATTCGGTTGAAGTTTTGAAAAAATTTGATTTGAACTGGGATATTGTCCTGGCTCAAGACCATTTTGCATCTATATTTAATAGAATGCAAATTTATTTACAAATGGCATGGTGACATTTACTACTTGGCTGCAGACTACCACGATCATGATTTCGTGTCAAAATTTTAGGAATTTTTCGAAATTTGTAATTTAAGACGGAAATGAGGTGAAAGGGGACAAAGAATTGAACCAACGGCTGCAGTTAGAATAGTGAACTTTGGTATGTATATTGTCCTTTATTTATATCAGTGCACATAAGTAGTAGTAGTTTGAAATAGTAAATAAATATCGTAAAGTACAAAAAAAAGTAAGTAAGCTTAAGTCGGTTAAACCAACTTATATATCATCGGATGTGGTGTGGGAGGTACTGGAAGTTTGTGGCAATTGGACCCAGCTTCCACATTCGTAAATAATTGTAAAAACATGATCAAATATGAAGTCATAAAGGATTTCAGGCACCGGCATAGGAGTTGTAAAGAATTAGTTTTACCTAGGGTAGAGACATTTGTGTGAGAGGTACTAGAAGGGGCGTGGCTAAAGCATACATATTTTTTAGGTTTAATGCGATTATAAAAACATTTTCAAATAGCAAATTGCAACTGAAAAGCATTGTCAAAGGTAAAATTTCAGATTAATCCGACTATCCGTATATAAGTTATAACAACTTTAATTTTAGGTAGGTTGGGTTGATGGCACAACCCGCCATATCAAAAAAATATAAAAAAGTTAATTCCGACTATCCTTGTGGAAGTTTCATTGATTTTTAATTAACACAGGATTTGGACCATTTGTGTGGGACGTACCAGAAGGGCGTGACAATTTCGCCCATTTCCGAACTTAAACTAAGTTTGGACAAAATATTACCATGCCCAAAGATTGAATTAATTCCTTAACTCCTTACGAGAGTTATCGAGCACACCAGCCAGATGGACGGACATGGCTCCAACATCTTAAAATGTTGTGAAACGGACTTTGTCCAAACATACTTAGGGTCTTAAGTCACTTTTTTCTGTCCCAAATGATATATACTCTCCTACTCTGTATAGTGAGGGTATAAATATCATAAAGTTCCTAATATGCTACCGAACTTCAACGTAAAACGGTAATCAAATAACATGGTATTGTGTGTAATACTGTGGAATGTACCTCATGGTGCAGGGTATATAAGATTCAGTCCGGCCGAACTTAATTCCTTTTTTAATTTGAAATTTTGAACTTTCATAAAAATGATGTGCTAAATTTCAAATGAAGGAAATTTAAAATTGAAATATTTTCGGACTTAGGTGTCATTTTGAGAGAAGGGTAATTCCACAAGATTTCGACCCAACATGGATTTCGACCATCATCGATTTTGAAGAAATTTGGCACATACATTCTACTAGTGTTTGCGGGCAATATACTTTTTACGGTAGCTCAAAATAGTACGTGGCTTAAGTTTTACAGTGGTCCAAAGTTGGCTATCTAGGGGTTTTTTTGGAAGAGATGTTTCCTTATCGATATCATAACTTTGGATCGCGTCATCAGATTCTAACGATATTGATCCCATCTGAATGATTTTCACTTCTTCTTTCCGAATCTGCAATAAAATTTTTTGCAATTTTCTGCAATAAATAAATTTTGAATATCCTGAAAAACATATCTTTAAATTTCTTTATTTTGTTTTGTATTTTAGCTTATATTATTCTCTCCAAAATATCAAAAATTCAGAGTGGGGTGGCCATAGGTTAAGAAATTGCGGCTGTTTTTCCAGTAGTATTGCGTTATTTCAACAAGGCCAATGGTATTGAGAACATTTAAAAAAAATACGCTAAATTTACACTTTTTAGTTCACCTTGTGTTTTTAGGTGCTCGTTGGAGAGGTATGGATTGCAATTTTAAGAACCAATTGAGGTCGCACATTTTTTCAATTGTTTAAATGTGAAGTAACAACTGACATATGGAGTCATTTGCATCGTAAACATATTCTACTCTTATGCAAAGCTTTTAAAATATCTGAAATTCATTTTCAATAGATAGACGAAGGGAAAATTTTAAACATGAAGTTTGAAGTATTTTTAAAAAAATATTCTTCTCTTTCATTTGATGTCCATATCGCCATTCTATGGCTCGCACGAGTACGAAACTAAATTATTAAAACAGCTATATCCTTTGGAAAATAAAAGTCCTCTAAAAGGGACAAACGACCACGAAATAATAAATTGAGTATGCAGTTTTGCTGCAGTTTTGCAGTGACCAATAGTTTCAGTTCTAAAGAGTGATTTTTTTGAGGTTAGGATTTTCATGCATTAGTATTTGACAGATCACGTGGGATTTCAGACATGGTGTCAAAGAGAAAGATGCTCAGTATGCTTTGACATTTCATCATGAATCGTCTTACAAACGAACAACGCTTGCAAATTATTGAATTTTATTATCAAAATGCGTGCTCTGTTAAGAAAGTTCATTGCGCGCTTCCATTTTATGGTCAGTTTAATCGACCCACTGAAGCGGCTATTCGGGCTATTGTGACTAAATTTCGCACCAAATTTACATTGTTGGACATTAAACCACCAACACGCTTACGTAGAGTGCGAACTGAAGAAAATATCGCAGCTGTATCGGCCAGTGTTAATGATGACCACCAATTTTCGATTCGTCGCCGTTCGCACCAATTGGGTCTCTGTTACTCAAAAACGTGGAAATGCCAAAATTGGACTAAGCGGATGGACCACCTAAGACGCAGCCGCGGTCAACATTTAAATGAAATTATCTTCAAAAAGTAAATGTCATGGACCAATCTAACGTTTCAAATAAAGAACCGATGAGATTTTGCAAATTTTATGCGTTTTTTTTAAAAAAAAGTTATCAAGCTCTTAAAAAATCACCCTTATATAGTCTCGTTCTTAGGAGGGAAATCGTGTCGCACGGAGGTATTGTAACAGATTATGTGCAGTTTTCCTTCCAATTTATCCATTGAAATACCGAAATTTCAGCTTTTTGTGTAGGTGTTTTTTGTCCGGCTTGAGGTCATGTAATTTAAAAAACAACGATGTTGTGTTTTTATTAAATTACATGACCTCAAGCCGGACAAAAAACACCTTTTCAAAATCGAAAGGGATGAAAATCCAAAACTATGGTTTATGGGTCGTTTTCTGTTGGAATTACCCAGAAGTTTTGTTCGAATAAGTCTCGAATTAGTTTTTATTTCCTACACCTTATAATCATTTTCTCATTATAACACCTTGAAATATTAAACCAAGTCCACATAAATTATATATATAATCTGGGTGGTGTGAAAATTCTAAAATGATTTTGTCATGGCCGTTTGTCCGTATATCTGTCTAAACGTTCATTATGTTACTCTAAGGCAAGAGTATTGTTAAGGTCTTTTAATTCAAGGAAATAATTTTGGACAAAAGAGCAATGTACAAACATTACACCGGGAAATCATGACTGCTATGTGGGGTTTCAGCGTTTATTAAACAATCCAATTTTCATTTCTGAGAGGAGACCGTAGGAAATTCGTAACCCATCCTAATGTACAGGGTGACCTAAATGAGAGCTACCTAAATGAGAGCTACACTCAGCATTCATAAATCTGAGTAAAATCCATACTCCAATTTAGTTCAACCATTTTATTCCAGTTTAGTAAAAATTTCCTTAAAAGTTGGAAAACTAACTAAGTATGAGTAAACTTTCTACATTCCAAAGTCATAGCAAATAGCTCATTTACTAGAAATAGGGTAGTAAATTTACTTACAATTTTCATTGGATCTAATAAAAAATTCTTACCATTGAGTATATTCATACTTGCGTGGAAAAAATGTCCAAGGTTTTAGAAAATTTTAACTAAAAAATGAGCTTTTTCTTAAAATTGAGTTAATGTGTATACTGAAGTTTATGCCGAGTTCTTCATACCTTTAAGTATTAATGAACTTATAAAAAAATCACTTGAAATTGTTTAGAAAATAATTGAATGTTGATCTAAGAATCAATTCTCGTTCACTTGCAGTAACTTATTCCATGCTTTATATAAGGTTACTTTCTATATATGTTTGTGTGCCACAAAATTTGAAATCAATTTTTGAAAGCTTTTTTCTCAACCAATTTTGCTCAAATTTTGCACACTTAATCATTTTCGATGACAATACAAGGAAATGGAAAAATTTGACCAATTGGACAAAGGGGCGTGGCACCTCCCATACAAAGTTAAAACCTATTATTGAATATTGTCAGTTCTATGACACCTAGAGTGCTGAAATTTTGTGTAAGTGCATCTAGCATCAATGTGCATAGCTGTGCCAAAAATGGGCGGTATTGGAAAAGTGGGCGTGGAACCTCCCATACGAAGTTAAAACCTATTATTGAATATTGTCAGTTCTATGACACCTAGAATGCTGAAATTTTGTGTAAGTGCATCTAGCATCAATTCGCATAGTTGTGCCAAAAATGGGCGGTATTGGAAAAGTGGGCGTGGCATCTCCCATACGAAGTTAAAACCTATTATTGAATATTGTCAGTTCTATGACACCTAGAGTGCTGAAATTTTGTGTAAGTGCATATACCATCAATGTGCATAGTTGTGCCAAAAAGGGGCGGTATTGGAAAAGTGGGCGTGGCACCTCCCATACGAAGTTAAAACCTATTATCGAATATTGTCAGTTCTATGACACCTAGAGTGCTGTAATTTTGTGTAAGTGCATCTAGCATCAATGTGCATAGTTGTGCCAAATATGGGCGGTATTGGAAAAGTGGGCGTGGAACCTCCCATATGAAGTTAAAACCTATTATTGAATATTGTCAGTTCTATGACACCTAGAGTGCTGAAATTTTGTGTAAGTGCATCTAGCATCAATTCGCATAGTTGTGCCAAAAATGGGCAGTATTGGAAAAGTGGGCGTGGCATCTCCCATACGAAGTTAAAACCTATTATTGAATATTGTCAGTTCTATGACACCTAGAGTGCTGAAATTTTGTGTAAGTGCATCTAGCATCAATTCGCATAGTTGTGCCAAAAAGGGGCGATATTGGAAAAGTGGGCGTGGCACCTCCCATACGAAGTTAAAACCTATTATTGAATATTGTCAGTTCTATGACACCTAGAGTGCTGAAATTTTGTGTAAGTGCATCTAGCATCAATGTGCATAGTTGTGCCAAAAATGGGCGGTATTGGAAAAGTGGGCGTGGCACCTCCCATACGAAGTTAAAACCTATTATTGAATATAGTCAGTTCTATGACACCTAGAGTGCTGTAATTTTGTGTAAGTGCATCTAGCATCAATGTGCATAGTTGTGCCAAAAATGGGCGGTATTGGAAAAGTGGGCGTGGCACCTCCCATACGAAGTTAAAACATATTATCGAATAGTGTCAGTTCTATGACACGTATAGTGCTCAAATTTTGTGTAAGTGCATCTAGCATCAATGTGCGTAGTTGCGCCTAAAATGGGCGGTAATGCAAAAGTGGGCGTGGCACCTCCCATATGAAGTTAAAACCAAAATTACACCTACTGTAATTTTGTGTAAGTGCATCTAGCATTAATGTGCGTAGTTGTGACAAAAATGGGCGGTAATGGAAATGTGGGCGTGGTACCTCCCATACAAACCACAAATTAAAAATCTATTATTTCTGCTCCTGATAAAGCAGTAATTTTTCCTTCTACAAAAGATAACTAAAAAAGAATTTCTAGGCCCAATAGAATTCTGCTTGCATAAAGCATGGATTTGAAAAAAAAAATTTTTTTTGATTTACTAGTTTCTCAAATACAAACTCATTTGTTTTAATTCTTTTTAGTTAAATTGAACATATTTTCCTCAGTTTAAGTAAAAATGTACTTGTTTTAGGAAAAATCAGCTAAATTTTCCTCAGTTCAGGTAAATATTTACTTGATTTGAGTAAAAATTAACTTACTTTTAGGAAAATTTCGGTAAAATTTTACTTAAATTTAGTAAAAATGCACTTGCTTTGAGTAAAAACTTAGTGGATTTTTACTCAGTTTGAGTATATATTTATTTGGTTTGACGAAAATTGAACTAGAATCAAGTTCAAAGCATATACTATTTCCAAGGATAAGTTTGAACTTGATATAAGGAAATATTGCTTTAGCTCTATACGAAGTTCAATTTTCCTATGTTTTAGTTCATTTTAACTCATTATAGAGTTCACTTTTTTCTGAATGTAGTGATGTTTGTTGGAGGTCTTCTAGCAGCAGTTATTTTACAATTTGAATTGTGTATGGTTACATCTTAAGATTCAACTTATAACTGCACCATATGGTAAAGGATATAAAGATTCCATGAATTCTTATAGTTCCCACAGCACATCATATGAGCATTTTTAAAATAATTAAATTAATTTAACCTCAGCGAGTGGGGCTAATACAATTTCCATCGGAAATTGATTTGCACTCCTCTCATTTTTACTTGGGGATATTTATCTTACAGTTAAGCGAAAAAATTCCCTCATACACGTTTTAAAGATGGTAGTCGTGCACAGTAGCAACGAAATTCATTTAATGTAAATTCCAAAATTATGTGCTACTTGCACATAATTCCATGGAAATCAATTAATACAATATTTCAATCAATGAAAAAAATTAAAATTTTAATTGAAACATATGTTTCTTGTGTGAATTTTGGCGCATCACTTACATCGATTTCTCGCCCCAAATTTGCAAATTTCCCATCCTTGTCACAGCGACCACCGACACCACCATGCGGTTTGGTCAACCTTCTCGGCCATGTGTGCAGATTTTCTTTCTGTGGTAACAACTTTAACTTTTCTAGCCCGCCTCTCTCTCTATCTCCTCCCCACAACCCAAAGAGCTTACATAGCCCCAACAACCCGATGTTCATCAACGGATGTTTGTCTTTTTGTCTGTTTTCTGCTGTGGCTTACATGCCGCATGCGTGTACGTTGTCTCATTTTCTATGTGGCAAGACACACATGCGTCCTACTTGCGTGCCTAGTATTTTTGTGGCGGCATGTGTTTTTCTCCTGCAGCATGCGTTTGGATTTTCATAATTTTTCTTTTAATAAACCAACAAAAGAAAAACAGAAACAGAAAATTCTTTTCCTCTTATTTGAACTCAATTTATGTTTTATTGACTTTGGCGTACATGAAAACGATAACAAGTGTTTCTTGGGTTGTTTGGTGTTCGCATCTTTCGGATGCAATAATTCATTTTGTCGGGATGTACTTCTTCTGCCTCTTTATTTTCTCACAAAACGTTTAATAGGTTGTTGTGAAAGTGGATATATTTATTTGGGTGGTTTATAATCCAGTTCCGCGTAAAAGATTGTGTCATTGACTTGAGGAATTTGATATGGATTGTGTAAAAATTATTTAGAGATTTCAATTAATTGTGCTGGAGCAATCAGCAATGTATTTCATAGATCTGTTATTTAAGAGTCAGTTGATAAATTTATTGTGAATAAAGCCTATGTAATATCTATCGCAGGTTTCTGGTCAGAGAAAATGGATTTGGACAGATTTCAGGGGTACATCATGCGGGACAAGTAATCACTTTTTTAAAAGTTGTCGTACGGCATTATTGGCAAATGGATTCACTGGTTCCCTGATTACACTATGCAAAAAAATCAGGAGCCTAAAACTTATTTTGTTTGTGCATTGAGACATTTGACTGTCCCAACGAACATATTTTTATAAATCTTTTTAATATTTAAAACAGTTGCCAAACATTTTTTTATTTTTCCTACCTGCAAAAACTTAAAATCTTTGATTGAGATATGTATGAGCTTATTTATTTAGTGAAAAACGGGGCAAAAAGGGATGAAAATGGCACCAAGAAAAGTACTGCAGCTAGAATCGTGGAACTCCGTATGTACATTCGTCTGACCACGTAGATGCGCAACTAAAATGGAGTTTTCGAAATAAGTACTTTTATTGTATAGGGTGGGCCATTTAAAATTTTAAATTAGAATCGGCTATAAAAAAGTACATCAGGAGATAATTTGTAACATTCGAATTATCGTGTCGTTTTGACTATACATATCGTCAAAACGACATATTTCCATATAAACACAAAACAATTTCAAACGTTCACATTCAAAATTTTGTTTTCAAATGTGATAATGAACGATAATTGAAACTATTTTTATTTTATTATGTCGTTCATTATAACATTTGAAAAGAAAATTTTGAATTTGAATGTTTGAAATTGTTTTTGTTCATGTGGAAATATGTCAAAAAACTATTACCGTAAATTAATTTCAAATTTCTGGTTTTATTGGAAAAGTTGAACTTTGTCATTTAATAATGGAACATAATATCATTCATATGACTACCACGACTGGATCGGCAGTATCTCATCCGATCAACCCAATTTTTCAGTACAGCCCAAAATTCACTTCAAAAAGTGACTCGTTGCGGACGCATTGACTTCTCAATAGTCAGGTAGGGGTTCTCTGAAACCCATATGCGACAATTTTGCTTATTGACATAACCACCGAGATGGAAATGAGCTTCATCTAAAATCAGGAAAATTTTCCTGTTTTCAGATGTTACAGTCTGTGTTAAAGACTCATTACTTTGAAAGTAAGTTTTTAATATTTCCCTATTTTGAAATGTTATTCTTTCGACAGCTTTTAAGGTGTTCGTAAAACATCGTTTGAAATTCTCAAAATTTGTAATTTAAGGTAAAGGGTGATTTTTTAAAAGCTATAGGAAAGTTTTTCAAGAAAAAAACACATAAAATTGAGAAAAATGCATGAAATCTTTATTTGAATCGATAGTACGGTCCATATAATTTAATGTTTGAAGATTATTTCATGCAAATGTTGACCTTGACTGCGCCTCAAATGGTCCATCCGCTTAGTGCAATTTTGGCATTTCCATGTTTTTGAGTAACAGAGGCCCGATTGCTGCGAACGGCGACGAATCGATAATTGATGGTCATCATTAACACTGGCCGATACGCTGCGATATTTTCTTCAGTTCGCACTCTACGTTAGCGTGTTGGTGGTTTAATGTCCAACAATGTAAATTTGGTGCGAGATTTAGTCACAATACTGACCATAAAATGGAAGCGCGCGATGAACTTTCTTAACAGAGCACGCATTTTGATAATAAAATTCAATAATTTGCAAGCGTTGTTCGTTTGGATTCATGGTAAATTATAGACCAAACTGAAGATGTTTGACAGTGAAACAAAACACGAAACGTGCGTCAGCTGTTTAAACCAGTGTTGCCAAAAAGATAATAGCTAAAAAATCACCCTTTATAATTGTTACAAATACTAAAAGTATTTTCTGACATCAAAATGCCTTATAAAATGTAAGACTTAGGGAACTAAATATGAATAGCTACACAATCGAACACACAATTGTTGGGTAGGAGGGAAACCTTCGCCAATAGGGTACCTCCATATCTCAGAATTAATTAAAGATGTAACATCGAAACAACCGACAATTCTTGCAGTTTTTTAATATTGATTTCAAAAAGTTCAATATATCGGTTCAGTATTATTATATAACACCTATTTACTTAGATATGTTTCCGTAAAAACATATTTTAAAGTCTATTAAACTCGCAGCACTGTTCTTTAATGAGATATTTAATTTTTTATTTGCAACTGAAGTGTACAGCAAAAAATTTAAGTTCTTCTGCTTCATTTAAGTAGCATCTCAAATTCCTAATTTGAGAAACTTCTTTGGAACAACTTACAAAATAGTAGATAGTATGTTAATATCTCGTAGCATTTTAAGAGTAACATTTTCACAAGTGAATTGGAATGCATTTTTCGTATGGGGTCACATAGGTAAGGTATCCCATTTGCACTCCTGAAGGAAGGAATATTTTTTTTTATTTTTTATTACTTTTATAAATAAACAATGTTGTATAATTTTAATAATTAAAACATTTTTGCTTAAAAAATATAAATTTATTGCAAACCGTTTAGAATTTTGATTTACTCTCTGAGGCAAAGTTGTAGCTCTTGTCATAAAGAACAAAAATTGTGAAAATATAAAATAAAAAATTTGATATTCAAGGTCAAAATTGAAAAAACTTCGGTGGAATATTTTGTTTATCAGCGCTTCTCATTTGAAATATGTGACCGCTGGTACTAATATGAACCCTGATTTAAGTCAAAGACATACATTCTGACGAGATGGGGTAGCGCCCATCGAAATTGCGCAGTCAACTTTTAGCTGCAACAATAAAGGTCTCACTTTGCCTTTTGCTAATTTTGGGTTCTGCTGAAGACTTCAGCACTACCTTTGGTCTTAAACCAAAATAAATGACAAGACATACAACATAACAGACCAACTATATATACAAACAACAACATTGAAAAAAACTTTAAAAATTCGATTTCTCATTTTCAAAATTCAAATCGTTCACAATTCAAGGAAACAATCGTCTACAAAAATTTACCTAAGATCTCATTTAACAATTTTCTGGAACATATGAACTTCCTAGGAATGATTCTTAACACGGTTTAGGTAGGAAAAATATATTTTGCAGGACTGTTTCTGTTAATGGTCAGTCCGACTACAGCGCGTATGAGTGATATTATTCTTAATCAATAGCACGTATACGCTACCCACACACACTACAGCCTATAAGATTTGTGCGACGACATTTGCGACTTTTTAGTACTTTATGAAGCTCTTTTCATAAAGTACTAACCACTTTGCCTCAGAGAGTAAATCAAAATTCCAAACGGTTTGCAAGATATGAGTCTGAGAAATTGATCACTTTTTTCCAAAAATAACACCGGGCCCCAAATCTGGGCAAAACTGGGAGACACGGGTCTTTTTTGGTCTTATATTACGTACTGGTGTCCGTATATGGTTATATTTCCATGACTTAAAAATTACACACAGTGTTATTCTCCACTGACAACAGATGATATCTTAAATGTTTCGAGCGCTGTAGTAGAAAATAGAACGGAGTGAAAAAATGTATTCTTTGCTACAACTTTAAATTATGACAACCGATCGTCAAATTCATTGGTAAAGAGCCCAATATTTACCACTTCCGATCTTATCTGATGACTTCTTATCACTTCTCCGGATGTCCTCTTTTTTCTGGATAGGAATTGTTGTTCTCTAACTAAAAAATGTGCAATTCACTAAAAATTTGAATATTTGATGTTCTGCAACTAAAATAATCTCTAACTAAAATATGTGTAATTCACTAAAAATCTGAATATTTAGTTCTGGCCGATTGTGCCCTATGTGTGGAGACTTTCACCGTATTTGATACTTACAAAACACATCCGATGGGATTCATTGGTATTGAAACCATTAAAATGAAAGCTAACTGATAATAAAAAAAATAAATGAATAGTAATTTTTGAAAAAAAAAAGAAATAATCGCATCCTAACACATCGTGTACAACAATGTCCATAAAAGTGAGCAAAAGTGTGCCAACATGAACCCCTTGGTAAACCTACAGACGTAAACTTTTTGTTTCACTCTACCAGAATCCTTTCGTCGGACCATGTACAGTTTTGCAATAATGACTTTTTCCCATTCACAGAAATACAAAAGCCAGATGTCATGTGTTACGCATAATTGTATATACTTTTCGTAGTTTTGTTTTTACAAAAACTCAACATCCATAGAAGAATGAAGAAGAGGAATAGAGAATGCTACATTTACACTTTCCGCATTTTCAGGTACGGCGAATTGTCTATTTAGGAAAGCATTCCTCGGTCCTGATGTCGAACTGCAAATACAACGTGGTCCTATGCCACAGAAACAAGTAAACGGCTAGAATTTTCGCCCATCGTCCATATTTTCAAAGCAAATTTGTATTCGATTCGGTCACCTAATGAAAAGAAAATCGATTCAGAACTTTGGTACTTTATACATGTACATTGTTCCAGCATTAGATGCGTTGATATTTATATCGTGGCCATTGAAACGTCTGCGGAGTCGTCGTCACAGAAATTTTATGACATGTTTTTGAGATTTTAATAATATATCGCTAGACACGCTATTACCATATCACTATATACTGGAATGCCGAACTTACCATTTTAGTGTGGCAAGAGTTTTTAGACGTTTCCCATGGCATTTTTATGAGTCTCATATTACGGATAATATATCATCGTGAAATTATAAGTGGCTTTAATGGTAATTTAAGCCATTCGAATAAATCACCTGCAACATTTTTCACGTCCTATTCGACGATTCCAACGATACTCGGAGCTATTTTAGAATTGTATGAAATGCTTGTCTAGAGTAAATTACCCTTTAGCAAATTTTGGTCATAATTCTATCAATAAAGACAATAACGGCAGCCGCTGCTTTCATAGAATAGATGTGACGACGATGATGATAATGTCCTCTGCGGTAGCACAATGCGAACAGTGGGATGAGAAAAACACATGAACATAAAGTTAAGAGAATAGTTGATTTTTTAGTTAGATTTTTGGGATATAAAAACCACAATAGAAAAACAAGTAAGGAAAGGCTAAAGTCGTGCGGTGCTGATTATATGATATATTCCCCTTTCTACATCATTATAATTGAATTCGGGATATCGGGATCAATGGTATCATGAATCGATGTGACCTACTTTCACAATGTGTGTTTCCAGCTGCTAAATAATGTGTTCTGCTTAATTATATTAAAATCTGTAGTACCTTGAAAGAAAAAAGTAAATTCAGGAAGGACATTTGTATTAGGGTTATATTAACTTGAAACAAAGATAGTCTATTTCTAATTGAATTGCCCAAAGATTTGGGGCCTCGGTGCCATTTTTGCAAAAAGTGATCATTCTTTCAGGCTCATATCTTGCAAACCGTTTGGAATTTTGATTTATTCTATGAGGTTGTAGCTTTTGTCATAAAGAACAAAAATTGTGAATATATAAAAAACTTCATCTACAAGGTCAAAATCGCCAAAACTAAAAAAATTATTTTTAGCTTTTTCCCGTGTTCAAGTTCATAGGTAGTAAACCGTTCAAAATTCAAGGAAACAATCAACTACAAAAATTTAGCTGAGATCTCAATAAACAATTTTTTAGTACATATGAACTTCCTAGGAATGATTCTTAACACAGCTTATATATATCTTGCAGGACTGTTTCTGTTAATGGTTAGTCCGTCTACAGTGCGTATGAGTGATATTATCGTTAATCAACAACACGTATACGCTACCTACACACTCTACAGCCTATAATATTTGTTCAGCGACATTGGCGATTTTGACCTTGGAGATGAAGCTTTTTTGATTTTATATGTTCATAATTTTTGTTCTTTTTGACAAGAGAGAGACTTCTCCTCAGAGAGCAAATCAAAATTCCCAACGACTTGCATGATATGAGCCAGAGGGAGACACGGGTCTTTTTTGGTCTTTTATCACGTAGTGGGGTCCGCATATGGTTATATTTAAATGACTGAAAAATTACACGCAGTGTTATCAATTATTAATTAATCTCAACTGTGCTACAAAATATACTAAAGTAAAAAACTCTAGGAAGTGATATTATTTCCTTTTTAGGTATTGTCGAGAAGAACAAAAATTTGAATTTGAAATTTACCAGACACCCCCAAAATCTTGAGTTGCGAGTAAAAAACCGCGTTTTCTTTCCATTGCACACTTATAAGCCTGTAACTTAGTTGGTTATCAACCGATTTTCACTTTCACATCGGATTTGAAAATAGCTTTCGATCGATATTTAGCTTATTTAACAAATCTGTGTGTTTTTGTCCAGCAAAATTAGTCATTTTTCAACGTTGACAATATTTTTGCTCATTATTTCGTTTGATAAACGTATCACTTGCAAATTTACTTAAATAAAATATTTCGTATGCAATAAAAGGCCGCATTGTTTTTAACAATCCGTCAATATTTGACTTATTTATTGAAGTATTCGCTAAAACAAAATTGTTAAAAAAATACAAATTTTGGTCATTCCAGTTCAAATCTCTCTTCATTTTATGAGTTGAAGTCCTAAAAATATTTAAAATTCATCAAAGCAGATAAAAGTGATAAAAAATTGCATTGCGACCATTTTAATAAAAAATACCCAATTTTGAAACGCATTTTCCCTATTTTGAGAATTAAGTTTTTTTAAATAATTTAAAATCTAGTAATTTTTCGAGCATTTCACGGGATACAGGAAACAGAAAATGTGAAAATTACCGAGATTTTTCCCGGAAATATATGGTTTCCCGAGCGGAAAAAGTAAAATCGGGAGTGACATTTTTATGAGTCTTATATCTAAATCTGAACCGATGTAAATTGTAAGGTACTGTGTCAATTTAAAATAAGATTTAACAAAATCATTTAAAATATATAGCGGAAAAAGCCAAATCTAGAGCGAAATTTGTATGGCAACTATATCTACAGCTGAACCGATCTGTCTCACTTTCACCACAGATGTTTCTAGTTGAGTGTCAAAAGTCAAATCGGGAGCGACATTTGTATGTGGGCTATATCTAAATCGGAACTGATTTGATTCAAATTAAATAGCGTTCGTCCTTGGCCCACAATGCTAACTTGTGTCAATTTTTCTTAGGATCGGATAATAATTGAGATTTTACTTTGATTATAAGAATTGAGTAACGGACTGACAGAGAGACGGTCATTGCAAAATCGACTCAGAAAGTGATTCTAAGCCGATCTGTATAATAAACGATGGATCTATCTCGTTTCCTTTTGGGTGTTACAAACAAATGCACCACGACATAATACCCTAGTGGAGGGTATAATAATATCAACATACTAAATCGAAAAATAAAAATCTGATTTCCTATAGATTTGTCTTTATCTGACATATGTATTAAATTATATTAAATAAAATTTGTTGTAAGTATTCTCCTTCATTCGCCCACCGTTCAACAACAAAACTAAGAGAAAAACTTTGCTGCTGTTAGAAAATGAAATGTTTTTGCTGTCAATGCTCCGCACATATCTTGAGCTTGTTGTGTTGCATGCAACGTGAATATGTGCAACATGTGGCATAACTTGAATATTTGTTGTTTTACACTATTTCTCTGCGTACATACCTTATGTAACTCGAGACCAGGCAACATCACTTGTTTGGTAGTCTACGCCTATGGTCAAGGTAACCGACGACGTTAGCAACAATGCAACAACCGGGCAAAACTAAATAATTATTTCTGAAAGAGGGGAAAACATCTGATTTATTTTTGAACGTTGTGCGTTATAAACCAAACAGAATCTTCGTTCAATGTTCAATGTGCATCTTCTATACCAGTCATCCATTATGGCTGGGTCTTGGGTCTACTGGGATCTACTGGGATGGTGTGGCTCACGTTAAATGTCAGCCTAAAGTCGGAAATGTAACGTAACACAAGGGGGAAAAATGTCAAACTGATGCTGCTGATGTATGTACAGACGAGGATGCAGCATGTATGTACAACATGTGTGTTGCATGCAACAACAACATTAGCGGGAACACTAATAAAAAATTCAAAGTTTTTTCATTTAACATACGAGTACAGCAGCTACATTTTGGGCGGAGTTTATTAGCAACCATTGCCAGCGAAAAATTAATTAACTTTAGATCATGATCGCGATCGCGGGAAATACATGTACAACAACACCAAATTGTTGTTGTCTGGCTTGTGGAGCAATTCTAAATAGAAACTCCTGGTAATGCTTTCAGGGCTTATTAGAAGTATGACATAAACGCAAAAATATTGTCGGACAAATTGTAGGCTTTCACTAGTTTTTCCTTTAATCAGAAAGAAAAGTGAATGTGAAGCATAGTGTTTAAATTGTACATTTAAAAGCGGAAGAAGTATAGGGTGGTCATTTAATATTTTAAATTAGAATAAATTTCTGCCTTCAATGGAAAGGTTGAACTTTGTCAATAATGGAACGCAATGCCATACCTCATCCGATCAACCCAATTTTTCAGCACAGCCCAAAATCCACAACAAACAATGACTCTTTGTGGATAAATTGGCTGCTCCATAGCCACAGGTTCTCTAAACCCCATATGCGGTAAATTTGCTTATTAAATATAGCAACCGAGATGAAAATGAGCTTCATCTGAAAACACGAAAATTGTCCATGTAATTTTTTTACAGTTTGCGTTAAAGGCTCACTACTTTGGAAGTAAGTTTTGAATATTTCCTAATTTTACCACGCTTATTACCACTATATATATTATATAGGTGCTACAGTTGATTGTATTTCTATTCAACTCGAATTCCAAGAGTACAAATTTTGAAAATTCAGTATCTCTCACGTACACAGAGCAAGATAACCTAACTCGATGATGCAACCAATTTTTGTCATAAAAGTGAAAAAGAACGAATTTGGAAAAATCTTTTTAATTTATACCATTTTTATACCCTTTTCCCATTTTACCCCCTTAAGAATGCGGCTTTCTAAAAACTCTTTATTTTACGCGTCTCCACAATTATAGGGATGTACACACGGAATTTCATCATTCCAGCTGTAGCCCATTGTATCCCTTGAAAGTACGAATTTGGAAAACCCATTTTAGTTTTCGTGCCTACGCAGTGAGAGGAATGTACACTCCGAATTTCATGACTCTAGCTGCGGTCATTTGGTTGGTGCAATGTTTATCCCCTTTTTCCATTTTACCCCCTAAACATACGAATTTCGATAATTCGATTTATTTTACATGTCTACGCAATCCGAGGAATGTATATCCGAATTTCACTACTCTAGGTGCAGCCGTTTAGTTGGTACCATTTTCATCCCTCTGTTCCCATTGTATCCCTAATAGTACGAATTTGGTAAACATACTTTTATATTATGTATCCACTCAATTAGAGGAATGTACATGCCGAATTTCGTGTTTCTAGTTGTTTTCGTTGGATATGTACCATTTTATCCCTTTTTATACCATTTCACCCCCTAAAAATAGGAATCACTTTATGGTACGTTTTTGCTAAAAGGAGAATACGCATATCAAAAACATGTTTAAATACTCGAAATAGCAGGAGTTATTTGGGGTATTCTCAGTCAATGTGAGGGGAAATTTTTTCTTTCTTAAAAACGCCGCGGAATCGACTGGTTTGGATCGTTTGTTACGGACGCCTGAACGGCAACGATGTTTTCGCCACTTCGGCCAACCCGTTGTCTCACTAGCACGGCAGAATCACGCAATGAATATGTAGACTCACATTTTTGCACTAAACTTGTTATTGCGTGTATACTAGGACGAGAATAACGACCTTAAAGTTGTGGTCACCGACTCCGAATTTCGGTAGTACATTTTTATACACTCCACCTCCAGCATGGGGGTATACTAACTTTGTCATTCCGTTTGTAATCCTTGAAATATCGACCTGAGACCCTATAAAGTATATAAAAGGTCCGCCAAATAACTTTTTTTTTTTGATAATGCTATAAAAAAACTACTGAATATTTTCTCAAATTTCTTTTTTATTTGAAAGTACAATCCTTCCGGTTAACAATGGAAAATAATTTCATTCAAATGGCTGCCTCGGCTGGCCATGCAGTAGCCTACACGATCGGTCCAATTTTTAAGCACATTATCGATTGTGTGCAGCTGTATTTCACCAATGGCTTCACGAATATTGTCCTTTAAAGCGTCAATTGTCTCTGGCTTGTCGGCGTAACACTTATCTTTGAGGGCACCCCACAAATAATAGTCCAACGGTGTCGAATCGCAGCTCCGAGGTGGCCAAACGACATCAGATCTACGGCTGATAATGTTATCTTCAAAAACAGGGCGCAAAACATCGAGTGTCGCTTCGGCTGTGTGGCACGTAGCGCCGTCCTGTTGAAACCAAATGTTGCCAATATCCTCTGATATCCAAGGATAAAACTAATTATCTGTCAAATCAGACATGAGCTAAGTGTTACCATTCACGAAATAAGCACTAGTTAAAAAAAACGTTAGATGGCGGACCCTTTATATTCTTCATCGTCATAAAATTCTAAGACGTTCTAGGCATGTCAGTCCGTCCGTCTGTTGAAAGCACGCTAGCATCTAAACGAAAGGAGCTAGGACGTTAAAATTGGTGTTGGTGTTGAAACTGGGCGAAATCGGCCCAAAGGGAAACATTTTTCCCTCACAAGGACTAAAAATACCCATAATAACCATATTTCAGAGAATTTAAGCATATTTTTTGAATATGTCTGTATGCGCATTCCCCTTATAACAAAAAAGTGCACCATAAAGTGATTTTCATACGTAGGGGACAAATGGGACAAAAAGGGATAAAAATAGTACATATCAAACGACAACAGCTAGAAACACGAAATTCAATGAGCACATTCCTCTGATTGAGTAGATACATCATATAAAAGTATATTTTCCGAATTCGTACTTTTAAGGGGTAAAATGTGAATAGAGGTATAACATTTTTACCAACCAAACGGCTGCACCTAGAATAACGAAATTCGGTGTATACATTACTTTGATTGCGGAGATACGCAAAATGTACGGATTATTCGAAAATCGTACTTTTTGGGGTTAAAATGGAAAAAGGGAATAAAAATAGTACCAACCAAATGACTGCAGCTAGAGTCATGAAATTCGAAGTATATATTCCTCTGAGTGCGTAGACACGAAAAAAAAGGTTTTTTCCAAATTCGTACTTACAAGGGATACAATGGATACAGAGGGATAAAAATAGTACCAACTAAACGACTACAGTTAGAATGATGAAATTCGGTGTGTACATCCCTCTAATTGCGTAGACACGTAAATTAAAGAGGTTTTAGAAAGTTGTACTCTTGAGGGGTTGAAATAGGAAAAAGGGCATAAAAATTGTATGAACCAATGACAGCAGCTAGAATCATGGAATTCGGTGTATACATTCCTCTGACTGCATAGACATGCAAAATAAAAAGATTTTTCCAAATTCGTACTTTTTACTTTTACGACAAAAATTGGTTATTTTGCACTATGGGAGAGAGATAATGGATTTTCAAAATTTGTACTTTTGTAATTAAAATAGAATGGAAATATAATTATTTGTAGCACCCACTATCTACCAATGTTTATGGTTTTTAAGCTTGTTTGAAAATATAATATTTTTGAATTGAATAATAAAAATATTATTTTTAATTATAAAATTATTTTGTCTACATTTGTATTTGTTTTGGTTTGGCTATATTAAAAAAAATTATATATTCCTTTAATATTACTGCACTTCTACGAAAATCGATAGCCTCTATGGAATGCAATCCATGGCGGAGGGTATATAAAGTTCGGCCCGAACCTAACGCCGTTTTTACTTGTTATAATTTGCATACGTTATTCGTTCGCGTACTTTAACATGATGAAAATCTTGAGTTTACTGAAAAAAGGAATGTAACAGTAACAAGTGATCAGTGAAAAAGTGCGTTCAAAAATAAATTAGGTACTTGACAAATTCAAAGTTGTCAAGTACATATTCGAAAACTCTATACTTTATAGTGTCCCAGGTCGATATTTCAAGGTGTTACAGACGGAATGACAAACTTAATAAATCCCCATTCTGGAGAGGAAATTATAAAAATGATTCTATTCTTTCAGAGTCAACGTAATTTAAAATGGCCCACCCTATATATTGTAATGAACAATACGAGTGGAAGTGAAAACGACAACAATCATATCATTGCCGTTAGATGATATGTATTTTAACAGAATAAGTCACAATAAAATTCTACTGAATCCCAAATGTATCATGGAGATAACTAAGAAGCCACAATTTCTTTGTTGTTGAATATCTTCAACTGGGCTTGGATTACAGAAAAAATGTCAGCAGTTCATTCGCAGTGGCTTCCATATGTTACCAATCATGATGTCCTACGTTTTAAATGCAAAGCTTGTGTTTTCGAAGATAATAAATTAATTAAATAAAATCTAATTAAAAGGATCTAACATATTTCCGTGTCTGCGCAGCCAAAGAAGTAACAGCTAACGAAATCTCTAGCATTTCATCTAAATTACCCAAACCAAAGTAAATTATTTCCTAGTGCAGACATCAACTGTATGTAAGCTACACCACGAGAAAACCCAACCAAAACTCAAATGACGGCAACAAGTGGAATGCTACCCGAAAAATAGATGCAACGTTCACCGCATTAAATCCTCACAAACTCGTATGAGCCTTATACTAACTAATATGATGGCGGCGGCTTCTTTTGTGATGATGTGCAACATCAGCAAAAGTTGCAATCCGCAATTGAGGCAACAATACGGGAACATTTGAATGCAACAACTCACACACACAAACCAAATATCTTTGAAATTGTTCCCCATACTCTCGTGTCAGTCCGTGTGTGTCTGTGGCCTTTAGCCAGCTTGAATGAATGAAAGACCCAAAACCGAGCATCTCCCCGTGCTGCAAAAGCTCAAAATTGTGCGGATTTCGCCATTCAACTGTCATAACGTTAAGCGTTTTTCATCTTGAATTTTAGTGGCTTCTTGCGAAGTCAGCTGTTTCTGCGCAGTGCTATTGCTGTTGTCGTTGCTGAAATGTTTAGAGATTCATTAAATCCGATCAGCGGTTAGACATTAATGCGGAGGAATGTTAAAATGTCTGTCATAAACTGCGACATGAAATGTCAGCTGCTGCAATTTAATTTCATAACCAAGGTTGCATTGCGTTGTGGGCAGGAAATCGTTTAACGGATCATGGATTTAACAGACAACCGTATTTTTGATAACCTCAATCAACTAGCAATTCCTTGAAATTCTTGCACAGAGATCAATTCAATTAACCCAAATCTAATTATAACATCCTAATAACTAGAAAACTGGACCTAAATTACTTACAGAGAGCCTACATATTTTTTATTAAATCGCAAATTTTCGTCGAAGTTACCATAATGTTGGGACTATAATATAATGGGGACCATATATTTGACTCCTAGATAAATATGATTTTTATACACTCCACGAGAGTATTATGTCTTTGTGCATTTGTTTGTAACACCCAAAAGGAAACGAGATAGACCCATTGTTAATTATACCGATCGTCTTAGAATCACTTTCTGAGTCGATTTAGCAATGTCCGTCTGTCTGTCTGTCCGTCCGTCCGTCCGTCCATCTATTCTTGTAATCACGATAGAGGTCGCAATTGTAGACAGAACCAAATGAAACTTTGCACAACGATGTTTTTCGGGATAAGGACGAACGCTATTTAATTTGAAGAAAATCGGTTCAGATTTATATATAGCTCCCATACAAATTTCGCTCCCGATTTGACTTTTTCCGCTCTAGAGACCACATAATGTATCAGATTGTCTTCAGATTTGGTAAAACATCTTATATTTCCACTAGAAACACCCATGGTGAATATCGGTCAGATCGGTTCAGATTTATATATAGCTCCCATACAAATTTCGCTCATCCCATCCCATATAAATGTCGTTCCCGATTTGACTTTTTCCGCTTTAAATGCCACATATTCTAATCGATTTTCTTTAAATTTGGCACAACATCTCATAATCTAACTAGAAACACCTGTGGCTGAAGCGGGCTAGATCGATTCAGATTTAGATATAGGCCCCATACAAATGTCGCTCCCGATTTGAATTTTGCGCTCTAAAAACCATATATTGTACTCGATTTTCTTTAAATTTAAGACAACGTCTTATAATCCAACTAAAGGGTGATTTTTTAAGAGCTTGATAACTTTTTTTAAAAAAAGACGCATAAAATTTGCAAAATCTCATCGGTTCTTTATTTGAAACGTTAGATTGGTCCATGACATTTACTTTTTGAAGATAATTTCATTTAAATGTTGACCGCGGCTGCGTCTTAGGTGGTCCATTCGGAAAGTCCAATTTTGGGCAACTTTTTCGAGCATTTCGGCCGGAATAGCCCGAATTTCTTCGGAAATGTTGTCTTCCAAAGCTGGAATAGTTGCTGGCTTATTTCTGTAGACTTTAGACTTGACGTAGCCCCACAAAAAATAGTCTAAAGGCGTCAAATCGCATGATCTTGGTGGCCAACTTACCGGTCCATTTCTTGAGATGAATTGTTCTCCGAAGTTTTCCCTCAAAATGGCCATAGAATCGCGAGCTGTGTGGCATGTAGCGCCATCTTGTTGAAACCACATGTCAACCAAGTTCAGTTCTTCCATTTTGGGCAAAAAAAAGTTGGATATCATCTCACGGTAGCGCTCACCATTCACAGTTACGTTACGATTCGCATCATCTTTGAAGAAGTACGGTCCAATGATGCCACCAGCCCATAAACCGCACCAAACTGTGACTTTTTCTGGATGCATTGGTAGCTCTTGCAATGCTTCTGGCTGATATTCACTCCAAAATCGACAATTCTGCCTATTTACGTACCCATTGAGCCAAAAATGAGCTTCGTCGCTGAACACAATTTCTTTCTTTCTGAACTTTTTTAACAGAGCACGCATTTTGATAATAAAATTCAATGATTTGCATGATGAAATGTCAAAGCATACTGAGCATCTTTCTCTTTGACACCATGTCTGAAATCCCACGTGATCTGTCAAATACTAATGCATGAAAATCCTAACCTCAAAAAAATCACTCTTTAGAAACACTATGTAGAAATTGGGTAAGATCGGTTCAGATTTAGATATAGCCCCCATACAAATGTCGCTCCCGATTTGACTTTTGCCGCTTTAAAATCCACATATTGTGTTCGATTTTCTTTAAATTTCGCACAACATCTTATAATCTGACTAAACAAAACTATGGTGAAAGTGGGTAAGATCGGTTCAGATTTAAATATAGCCCAATTTCAAATGTTGCTCCCATAAGTTTAACCGATTTTGACCAAACTATACATTTTATATTTCACCTATTTCGTTCCAGGTTTCAATATATCCTCATACAAATGTCCTTTCCGATATAAAATTTTTTGTCAAACACATACATTTACAGGATACAAAAAACCTTCCCGTTTTAACTTTTTCACCGAATTGAATTGTATTCGGATTGAAAGTGGAGTGTATCATAGAGTCGGCTCCGCCCGATTTTAGCCTTTCCTTACTGGTTTAAATAGTTTTTCTTGTAGGTGGTATCTTTAATTTAACGTACAAACGGGTGTGATCTGATTTATATTTATAGTAGTACGAATGACGCCAATATACATCAGAAAGTGTTAAAGAAAATCAATTGTTTGAATCCAAAAATTTTATGCTAACATTTTTTATTACACCAACAAGAAAAGTTGTACTACTCTACACCCAGAAAAAATAGGTGGATCAAAATACTTATACTTACGTGAAAACATATTTAGTTCGCAGGTACGGATTTTTATATTTGGGTACACCATATAAACCTTGTCGTTTATATGGTGTTTGCATTAGGTCAACGTTATACGTGTTTCTAGTTTCACAGTGGCATAAGTTGGGCATTTTTGGGAAGATATAGCTTCGTCAATGATGTAATAACTTTGAAACGCGTCTTGAGATTTTAACGATATTTATTTACAGTATGAAAGGTTGATGAACTCTCCTTGGCGATTATAAGAAAAAATGTCCTGATATTTCAAGGTCTGCAAAAATTAAAGACTAGACTACAAAAATTAAAGACACGAAGAGGGCATTCCTCTTGTCTAAAATGATGTTTTGGGAATAATTGTGTGTGTGTCTTTATGTTCCGTATATGATGCCAAACCGGTAGATCGATTCGCTTGAATATTGTACTGTATCTAACTTCTGAACAGGGGATGGTTCCTGGATATACTAGGTCACGATAGGACAAAGGGGGTGGTACCTCCCACACAAACAATATTTTAAAACCATAAAAAATTACTCATTTTA
Organism: Polietes domitor; assembly: GCA_947397865.1. Lineage (NCBI taxonomy): Eukaryota > Metazoa > Arthropoda > Insecta > Diptera > Muscidae > Polietes > Polietes domitor. The sequence continues at coordinate 216,529,316 of OX377618.1, read as the reverse complement.
TCTTCCAAAGCATACGAAGTAGGGGAATAGGGAAGAATGAACCAGTGAAACGCCAGGTTCAAAATATAGGGTGTCCCAAGAAGAACGCAATTTTTAAATCTGGCAACATTCGAAGTGTCATTGTTTGACATTTGAACAATTTTTATTGTTTGTTAGTAGAAGGTACGTAGAAGGTTAGTAAAAATGGAGCGCTACACGAATGAACAACGCATTCTCATTGTGAAATTGTTTTACCAAAATGGTGAAAGTTTTTCGGCTACAGTTCGCAAATTGCGATCAATTTGGGGTCACAATAATGCTCCAAAAGAGTCAACTGTAAAGAGATTAATGGATAAATTTGCCGAAACTGGGTCTGTTAGTGATGTAAAGACAACAACGCGCCATCGACCAGGTCGATCGACCGAAAATGTCGCAGCTGTACGTGATGATGTCGCTCAAACTCCATCCACCTCAATTCGACATCGAGCTCAGCAAATTGGTGTCTCCAAATCCACTTTGCAGCGAATTTTGACGAAAGATTTGCATCTTCATGCATACAAAGTTCAATTGACTCAGGAACTGAAACCAACTGACCATGGACAGCGAAGGGAGTTCGTTAATTGGGTATTGGAGAGACAACATGAAAATGTTGATTTTGCCGATAAAATCATCTTCAGTGAAGATGCCCATTTTCATCTTGATGGCTTCGTCAATAGGCAGAATTGTCGCATTTGGGGTGCGGAAAATCCTCGAGTGATTCACGAGAAGCAAATGCATCCTCAACGTGTCACTGTGTGGTGTGGTTTTTGGGCTGGAGGAATCATTGGACCTTTTTTTATGAAAATGAGGCAGGTCAAGCGCAAACAGTCAATGGTGTTCGGTATCGTGAAATGATAACCAGTTTTTTCTTGCCTAGAATTGAAGAAATGAATGTGGAGCGCATGTGGTTCCAACAAGACGGCGCCACATGTCATACAGCCAGAGAAACAATTCAATTGCTGCATCAGTCATTTCCCGGTCGTGTTATTTCGCGTTTTGGAGATCAGAATTGGCCGCCTAGATCGTGCGATTTAACACCATTAGATTTTTTTCTTTGGGGTTTTTTGAAGTCGATGGTTTACGCGAATAAGCCGACGACGACTCAAGCCTTAAAAGACGAAATTGGACGCTGCATTAATGAAATACCGCAGCATTCATGCAAAACGGTCATTAAAAATTTCATTAAAAGATCGCGTGCATGCCAGCAAAGCCGCGGCGGCCATCTGCACGATATATTGTTCCATACAATATATTTGGTTAATTTGTTTCGTCCGGCATAACTCGGGAACCACTAGCCCGATTTAATTGAATTAAATTTTAAAAAAATTAAAATTACAATTCCCTTAATCTGTTCATATATTGTTTTCCTATACAAGCAACAGTTTCCAAGTTAAAAATGAATATATAAATGAAAAAACTTATTTTTTGCCTAAAGATTTAAATTTTTTTTTTTTAAAAATCCATAAAAAATCCAAAATGAAAAAAAATGTCAAATCTTATTACTTTTACGTAAAGTCACATAACCTATGAGCAAAATGAGACAAAGATCATGAAAATCGATGCACGCGTTTCGCTTTTATTCGCAATTGAGTAAAGGTATGAATTTCAAAAATTTGCTCGACATATGCACAACTTTGTCTATGGTAAGGTTTTTTCTTTTTTATTACAAAAAAAAATAAAATTTGTTGGGTGACAAAAATATATGACTTTAAATTAAAAAACAATTCGATATATGTACAAGAAATTATCCTAAGGATATCAACATTAATTAATTATAAAAAAGTTTTAAAAAAAATATCTAAACACACAAATAAAAACCTTCAAATTAAAAATAATTATGTGCTTTTGTCTTTCTTTTATATTGTTGTGGGTCTGTTTCTCTTATCAGGAACCAGATATAGTCCCCCATCATAGCTTCGTTCCAAAATCCTTGGTATCGGTGCTCAATTTCTTTCATTTGCTGATGAAAACGCTCACCATGCTCGTCACTCACATCGCCCAGGTTGTCCGGAAAGAAGTCCAAGTGCGAGTGTAGAAAATGTATCTTAAGCGACATATTTGCTCTAATTTTTTTATAATTTTGGAGTAGTTGTTCGACGATCTCTCTGTAATTTGAGCTTTTGTTGTTTCCAAGAAATCCGGAAACAATTTGCCGAAATGAGTTCCAAGCTGCAGCTTCATTTGGTGATAAAATGTGCTCAAACTGTTGGTCTTGCAACAACTTTTTAATTTGCGGACCGTCGAAAACGCCTTCCTTAATCTTTGCCGATGAAAGGTGAGGAAAAATGGTTTTTAAATAGGCGAACGCTTCGCCATCTTTGTTGATAGCTTTCACGAAGTTTTTTATGAGTCCGAGCTTTATGTGAAGAGGTGGGAGAAAAACATTTTCCTTTTTTATGAGTGGTGTATGTTTCACGTTGTCGCTGCCGGGGATGAAGTTAACTCTTTCTGTCCAACTCCTCCTGGTGTAATGATGTTGACGATCGCGGCTGTCCCAAAGGCAGAGAAAACAACAGTACTTTGTGAATCCACCTTGTAATCCACAAAGGATACCGATAACCTTAAGGTCGGCACAAACTTTCCAATCGTGCCTCTCATAGTTAAGGCACTTTAGTAGATTGTCCATGACTTCGTATGTTTCCTTGGTGTCAACGGCATGAGCAATTGGAATCGAAGGTTTCTTGTTGCCGTTGTGCAGTAAAATTGCTTTAAGGCTCTGCTTGTTGCTGTCGATGAAAAGACGCCACTCTCTTGGATCGTAAGAGTACCCGAGTTCACCAAATAATCCGGGAATGTCCTTACAAAAACAGATGTTGTCTTTTTTGTGTAGTACCTTGCGTATGGTTCATGACGCTTCCTGTAGATTGTTGTCACCACACCAGGAGCCAAGAAACCGAACTGTTGCATGCAACTCTGCATCTTCCTTGGAGAGTTTCAATTCTCTAACCCAATCGTTCAGTTCTGCTTGGGAACATAAGCGTTGACCTCCATGCAATGTATATGTTGACTCGCATAGACAAAGTTGTGCATATGTCGAGCAAATTTTTGAAATTCATACTTTTACTCAATTGAGAATAAAAGCGAAACGCGTGCATCGATTTTCATGATCTTTGTCTCATTTTGCTCATAGGTTATGTGACTTTACGTAAAAGTAATAAGATTTGAAATTTTTTTTCATTTTGGATTTTTTATGGATTTTTTAAAAAAAAAATTTAAATCTTTAGCCAAAAAATAAGTTTTTTCCTTTATATATTCATTTTTAACTTGGAAACTGTTGCTTGTATAGGAAAACAATATATGAACAGATTAAGGGAATTGTAATTTTAAATTTTTTAAAATTTAATTCAATTAAATCGGGCTAGTGGTTCCCGAGTTATGCCGGACGAAACAAATTAACCAAAAAAAAATTTTTTAAATTTAAAAAAAAATAAATAAAACAAAAACCAAACGAAAAAAAAAATTTTATTGCGTTTTTCGAGCTCATGTCAAGGTTATCTACACAGAAAAAATTATCGCATCCCGAGTACATTTTGACTGTTGACTAGTGTTATTAATAAAAAGTTGATGTTATTGGATTTTTATTCAATTCCGAAAAGGAGAGCAAAGTATTTTTGAAGTAATTCAGGATTCACAGATATTTCTAATATATCTGAATCAAGTACACGATTAAATGTTTTATTTTCTTTCTATAATAAGATTACCTATTTCAGAAAGACTAAATTTGTAATTCTTAGGGCATTCCTCTTGTCTAAAATGATGTTTTGGGAATAATTGTGTGTGTCTGTATGTTCCGTATAGGATGTCAAACCGGTGGACCGATTCGCTTGAAAATTGTACTGTATCTAACTTCTGAACAGGGGATGGTTCCTGGATAAACTAGATACGCGATAGGACAAAGCGGGTGGTACCTCCCACACAAACAATATTTTAAAACCATCCAAAATTACTCATTTTATCTTCCAAAGCATACGAAGTGGTGGAATAGGGAAGAATGAATCAGTGCAACGAGAGGTACAAAATACTAGTAAATTATAAAAGTTTAATTATTAATAAAAAATTTATGTTATTGGTTTTTTATTCAATTCCGAAAAGGAGAGCAAAGTATTTTTGAAGTAATTCAGGATTCACAGGTATTTCTAATATATCTGAAACAAGTAAACGATTTAAGCATTCGAAGAAGTATATATGGACACCTCAAACGATGAAGATGGTGAGTGTCTTATCCTAAATGAAAAGATTGTCCCAATTGTCGTTGAAGAAAGCACCAGCTTTACCAGCGTTTTCCATCTAATTGGGTCTCATATAAATTCCAACCCTGATTTAAGTCAAAGACATATATTCGTTGCGAAAGTTCTGACGAGATGGGGTAGCGCCCATCGAAACTGCGCAGTCAACTTTAAGCTGCAACAATAAAGGTCTCACTTTGCCTTTTTGCTAATTTTGGGTTCTGCTGAAGACTTCAGCACCTTTGGTTTTAAACCAAAATAAATGATGATCATGGCTACAAATTTTACACACACCATATGCAAACAATAAAATGTTTAAACTTGTGCTACTTGGATATTAAAATAATGAAGCAGATGCTAACGACGATATATCGATGACAAGCTATTATATATAATTTTTAAAGCAATCGATGCTCTGCAGAAGTGCAGAAATAAATACAACAAATTCAGAGTTTTAGGAATAATTATTTCAATATTTACGTTATGCCTCCTCAAACCAGACAACAAATTTAAATTTGATGGTGTGGTCACCTTTGCTTCATTTTATTTCAACGTCAAACGTCAATCAATTTTTTCCCATCAAACGTTTTTATTCTGATTTCTAACAAGCAACAACGAACAAATGTAGATCGATATTGTACCAATTTTTCAATTAAAATAAATAATACGTTGTTATTTTGTAAAAATATAACCACAAACTGTTTTACTGGATACAAGGACTTTGGCCAGATAATCCCAATTCTTATGGTACTGTAGATCAGTATTGAGTTTGCCTAATTTAGTGGCTGCAGTTTGATGAGTTGGAAATCATACGAAAGAAACTCAAAAAATGGTTTTAAAATATATACAAGAGATCGACGATATCATGGAATCATGGAGTTGGTGTACTAATTGCAATCAAATATTCCGTCATTGTTACCGCTATGCCTAGTGCTAGCGGTAGAGGGCTTATCTGAACAGAAAGGATTGATCTAGGTCAGTTACATTATAAATTAAATGATAGTTAGATTTCCATTAAAAGGAACCGGCAGAAGTATTAATTATATCATAAAAGAAGGACAAGACAATAACATTGACATGAGGTAAAGCCCAACCCACTCCATCCTTCTTCTTGCTAACTTTATGCCTACACTTGCATTGAATTAAAAATTATTTACGCCGAAATATTATTTCATTTAGGTGTTAAGAAATACTTAATACTAACAAATATAATATATATTAATGGTTTAATCCGCGAACGACATAATATAATATAGTTGGTTTATAAATTAATATGTTAATGGTGACATAAATACTAATATCTGTCCCCCAAAAATTGGGAATTTCTCATTGTAAATAATTGCGAATTCATTCTTATCGTACTATTTTCTATTTAATACTTACGGCTTAAAGTATCACTCGTCGACAAGTAATTGCAGACTGGATCATGAACCTTAGAAAAACCCTCTCTAAATAACTATTATATGTGAAACCGAATTTAAAGTTCCATGCTATTGGAAAAATATCTTAGAAATTGTTGTGCTGCATTTGACAAAGGAGTTAAGCCGTAACAACTAAGTTGCATATATGTGTTAGTTACAGTTTGAACCTAGTATTTCTAAATATCACTTTAGCCCAGGAAAATCTCAGCAGTCAAGGGAAATTTTGATAAAAATACATTCAGTCATCATTTGTGGCTAACAATCTCATAAATGTGAAATCAGATTATGATTAAATGTCAAAATCATTAGCATTCATGCAGCGACTTTAATTCCTCCTTTGCATGTTATTCACGTTATATTCACGAATTCTGGTAGATTCACGCAATATTCACGTTACTGCTAATGTAAACAGCAAATAATGACTATTGTTATTATTACTAAACAATAAAATATATTTTAGCACTTTTATAAAATTGAGGAAACACTTTGACTTAATTCACATTTTCCCTCGAGGCTTTCCGACTACATGGCATATTTCAAACACCGCAGTGCTCTCCATGCCGTTGACTACTTCTAAACATGGAATACGCTTTACGGTATTGCGGGGTATTAGCAGATAATGATGGTATGAGTAAATGAATTTTCCACCGGCTTCGGGCAAAATGAAGCGAACAAAAATAATTAATTTAAATAGAAATCCTGCATGCAATTTCTCTAGCACGCACAGCAAATATTTCAGGAAAGAATTTCTCTATATAGAAAATATGTTTATGACGTCGAATGCATAATTATTACAAGAGCTTTGTTGAGCTTAATAGCATTTTGGTTTTGGTAAAGACGTCTAAGAATGCCTGTAAGAAGTTCAAAAATCGATTCTCCAGCAGCCAGCATTTGTATGTATTGACAGTCTTTTAGTTCTTTTAATAACATGCTGTGTTATCATTTCACTATGAAATTATCAATTGGAATACGTCAGACGTATGATTTAGTCCTTAATGATCTGTAATTATCTTAAATTTGTATACTGATGAAGGGTGTAATACCAGATGCCTCCTTGGAGTAATTTTTATGCTCTGTGTACATGCAATAAAGGGAATTTATTGAGTTCTTACACAAAGAGTTCTCTGTGGCGTGACAGATATTTAGAAGATGTAAGATCTATGATACAGACATAGAACGAAAGATGAAATCTGAAGTAAAGTGACAAATTCGACTAAAACAATATTATTTGTCATATGCAGATTCTAAACCGATTAAAATCCCGAACGGGGGAGACATTTGTGTGGGACCAATGCGGTATAAATTTTGGTCCAATCTACCAGAATTCGTATGGCGAAGTCAAATTACCAAAGCATACCCAGAGGAGAATATCTGTGAAAATCAATTTTTCCACTTTATAATACATATTTCAAATGAAAAATTACCCTTGTCCGTGAACGATTTTATACCCTCACCGTATTGGGTGAGGAGGGTATATATTATTTGGGGCACAAAATACTTAACACATCAGGACTGAACATTTTTGGACTCAAATTATCATGCGAGCATAATTTAGGTCCCTAGAATTGTGGTGATGAATACGGTAGAAACTGTAGAAGATTTTCATTTAATATGAAACACATAATAAATTCATACAGCACATATTTCTAAACGTCCAAAATACTCCCCTTTTTCGAAAAAATCTTGATCCTGCTTGGTGGCACTTGTGCCACATGCAACACGCACCCATCAATTTTGAATTGAAGATTTCTTATCCATAGTTTTCCGTATCTGTTTTCATGCATTGGTATGTTTATCTTATCAAATGTAAATTGAATCGCAATTATACTGCTGCTGTTGCTGGTCCATCTCCGTATTCATAGATACAGGTGATTAAAGCCAATAAGAAAATTGCCTTCAATGAGAGTTTAATGGTATTGTTATGGAATTGTCAGTATCTTGCATTCGATTAATAATAATAATATTAAATTTCGGAATGATTATGGCTTTGTTAGCATCAGTTTGTTCCTGTCATACGACAGCAGGAATATAATATTGCAAAAAGAAAATCAATGCATTCTTATTGGAATAGAATCTGGTTTTAGTTTGGTAGCCGAAACTGTCCTGCAATTCACTTTCAGTTTACAGTGGGTTTGAAGAAATAGCTATCAAACCGAAAAGGAAATACACTTTCGAGGATTGAAACAACTTTTTATCTGTATTTAATCTTTCGGATACTGCCGATACTGTGTTTTTTAATCCATGTAGATATAATTGTCATAATTTTGATGTGTTTATGACAGTAGTATTTAGCGCTTACTTTTTTGGCTTTTAAAAATAATGACCCAAAGTAATTGCCACATATTTTGGTATAAGGATAAGTACATTTTAATAAGTATGATAATACAAAAACTATTTTTCACTTTACATCCCTGGCATAAATGTGTGCAGCATATGTTCTCGGATGAGGAATAACAAATTGAGTAAACTCTCACCCATAATATCGATATAAAATTGATAAATTTCTCTATGTGACTTAATTACGTATTTAAGAGTTACAAATTACTCTGATTTGCAGCCATTTTGACGAAGGGCTTTGTACATCACTTTGTGATTATGTTTTGGCATTTCAAACTCGAAAACAACATTAAAAATATTTTTGGTGGATATTTTTTAAATATTTATTATTATAAAACGAATTGACATTCGGTTTGTAACACCTTTAAATGTCGTACTGAGACTCTGTAAAGTATATATATTCTTGATCGTGATAAAATTCTAAGACGATCTAGCCATATTCCTCTGTCCGTCTGTTGAAAGCATGCTAGCATCGAAACGAAAGGAGTCAGGTAGTCCAAAATTTTCCCTAACAAGAACAGGAAATAATAATATTTAAGATTTTTTTAGATTTCTGTCTTGTATTTAAATAACCACCTCACCTAGTAACGTGAAATTTGGTCCGTAGTTCCCTCAAATCGCATATACATGAAAAATAAAGAGATATTTCGAAATTCTTACCTTTTCTTACCTTAAAGCTAGAATCTTTAAGTTCGGTGTGCACATTCCCATGACTGTATAGACATGTAAAATAAAGAAAATTTCAAAAAAAAACTTTTATGGACAAAATGGGGAGAATTTGGACAAAAAACCAAACGGCTGAACCTAGACTAATGAAAATACTTCTCTTTGAATGCGTAGACTTGAAAAATAAAGCAATCTTTCGGTATTCGTACTTTTATGATTCTAGCAAATGGCTGCAGCTGGAATCGTAACATTCCAATCTACTGATGCGCAATATAAGGATAGCTTTGAAATCTGTTTTTTTACAGAATACAGACCGAAAAGGGATAAAAACTGTTCCAATCTTCAAGCCAGAGTCATGAAATTAGGTAATGTGCACACCTAATTTCATGACACTACTGTGAACGAGAAATATAATAAATTTTCGAAATTCATACGTTTTGTATAAAAATAGGATAGAAATGGAACTAACAACCATCTGAAGAGAAAAAAATCTTCCTTAACATTGAATGAAAATACCAATAATCTCTATATTTAGGTTATGTAAACATACTTATTGAAAATTACACTTGAAGTATTATTTTGATAGTCAAGGATTTAATTAACTTTATTTCAAAATTATGAAACATCGAAATTTATTTAACAAATATCGCAATGTCTCTAATATATTACATAATTTCTATGTGTAGTCGATAGCCTCCAATCAGCCGGAAATACTCTAGAATGCAATCCATGGTTCGGCCCGGCCTCAAGGCATTTTTACATGTTTTCTTAAGGAACAAAAAATGATTTTTTTAGTCGCTTCAACGCAAGTGGAGTTAACTGTATGACCGACCTCCAATATTTTTTCAATTCTCGCATTTTCTCTGAACATATGTACCTACCTTAACCGTCAGCTACTAATGTTGATCCCTTACGATTTTTTTTATTTTTTATGACAGCAGTGTCCAAACTGCCCCGGACTCGCCCCTAGCACGTGTAAAAACTTCCCCGCAATAAGCCGTAGATGGGAAACATGTAATACTGAGCCACATTTTTCTTCGCCAACATTTTCCAAAACAAACCTACCCCTATCACCAATCCTTAAGAGGAAAAGTTTATAGACTTCTTATTGTGCTTAAGAGGGCTTTAGAACAAAAGCAATATTTTTATAAAATTTGCTAGAGGAGTCAAATGTATAAAATGTTCCCGCACATCGCATTGTTATGGTCATATATGCTACAACTTTTCTGAATCCTTGTACAGATAGATATCAACCTCAATACGCAGGGACATTAACTGGGATCTAAATGGTCGTTTATAAGATCTAGAAATTTGCTGATTGGCTCACATACAGAACACACGAGACGACTTGGCACGAAAAGAAGAAGTAACAAATGTCTTAAAAACCAAGGCCATAAGAACCACAATATAAAGGGAGATTTTTAAAGCTATAGGAAAGTTTTTCAAAAAAAAAAACACATAAAATTCAGAAAAATGCATGAAATCTTTATTTGAATAGATAGTACGGTCTATATGTTGTAAATGTTGACCTTTACTGCGCCTCAAATGGTCCATCCATTAAAGGATCCAATTTTGGCATTTCCACGTTTGTGAGTAACAGAGGTCCAATTGCTGCGAACGGCGACGAATCGATAATTGATGGTCATCATTAACACTGGCCGATACAGCTGCGATATTTTCTTCAGTTCGCACTCTACGTAAGCGTGTTGGTGGTTTAATGTCCAACAATGTAAATTTGGTGCGAAATTTAACCACAATAGCCCGAATTGCCGCTTCAGTGGGTCGCTTAAACTGACCATAAATGGAAGCGCGCGATGAACTTTCTTAACAGAGCACGAATTTTGATAATAAAATTCAATAATTTGCAAGCGTTGTTCGATTGTAAGACGGTTCATGGTTAAATTATAGACCAAACTGAAGATGTTTGACAGTGAAACAAAACACGAAACGTGCGTCAGCTGTTTAAACCAGTGTTGCCAAAAAGATAATACCTAAAAAATCAGCCTTTATATCACAAACTTCCAGCCATTAACCATTTACCGATGTGCATGACATTTTGAAGTAAAGAAATCTAATTTTGCAAATAAAATTGTATCATTTTTAACTTGTATCATTTGGAACTTGACACGATTTGGCAAACGATGAGCAAATAATATGCACACGATGAACGACCTAAAGGACACCTAAAGAAAAATTAAGAAATGTTATATTGTCATACATTTTCGTAACATCAACGAATCTCTTGGGCTTACTTTCAACGACAAGTTTAGTTACGACAAAGGTTTTCGTTAATACATCAAAATCATATGAATACCTAAACAAACATCTTGGCCCACAGTGCAATGGAATGTCATTCAAGTAATGATGGGCGATGTCGTCCTGATATGCACATAACATCGAAGACAACAGAACGCATACGTTCCGAGCCCAAGACAGCCCACCTCATTGGTTTTCATTTACCCATACACATATCGTCGTGGCCAGCCTTCACATCAACAGCAAATTATAGTTTTATTACTTTCTAAAATGATAGCAATTCCCGAGTAAACAGTTATGATCTCCGATGGTGGATTGACTGCTGGTGTCGGTGATGTCTGTCGGTTGTATTGTAACGCCATTTGAAGGTTGGCGGTGGTCATTTTATGTAATGTCTTCGACTGTGGACTGTGGCTGCATATGGAAAACTGAATTAAATGATGCATGCAGCGGCAACACAAGGCTGGCAGCTAAAGCGTCCACTTGAATTTTTACAGTAAAAGTGTATTCCACTTGAATGTTCAAAGAACACGCACGCACTCATTCATTCCATCACCTGTTCAACGGCCTCAGCACCAGCACCTTCTGCGCAGACGAATAAAAAGGAATCTTTTTTCTCTCTTTTTTTTGCTACAAAATACTTTTATTTTTAGCTATGATGCAACATGCAAAGTGTTGTGCAGGAAAAGAGATCACAAAATGCACTGCAAGACCATTATGTTGAGGTGCCGTTGGTTAGATGTCCCACCCGGTAACGGTGCATTCAAATTGGAGTAGTTTTGTTTTGCTATGACGGTTGCAACGTTCAACACATAAATACGACATATGTTACAGGAAATCTGTATACGATTTTATAATATTGATTTGAAACTATCCATAGTAAAAAATTACTAAATTTTTCTTATTTTATAACCGATTTCCATTTGCAACAAGGGGTCTTCATGAACATTTTAAATACTATTGGAAATATATTGGAAATACAATGATAAATTCCAAAAAATTCTACTTTTTTTTAAATATACTGTATACGTAGTATTTTTATGAGAAGAATGCATACTCAAACGCAGCTATCGATGTCAAAAATCGTACTGCTTGACATGGAATGACTCGTATACAATTCTAATATGTAGCTTTTGTTTACGACATAGGATGATCCAAATATTTCATGCATAATTTGTTTTTGTTTTGGTCGGAAAATCCGAAAAAAAGGTTTTTGTATTTGAGAATCATTGGAGACTTTTCATTGCTACTTTGGGGACAAAGACAAAATTCATCTGTCAAATCGCCAAAAAATTATCAAAAAACAAGTAAGGAAAGGCTAAAGTCGGGCGGGGCCGACTATCTCCACTCCACTTTCTATCGGAATACAATTCAATTCAGTAAAAAAGTGAAACGGGAAAATTTGTTGTATGTTTCCTAATCACACATGGTCCAATTTGTCAAATCGAGAATAATATTTGTATCGGAGCTACATCCAAACAAGTGACTAACTTTCACAATAAGTTCTTATAGTTGAAGTAAACGTGTTATGCTAAATTTTAAGAAATTCTATGAAAATACGCGGTTTCTGGGGGAACGAAATTTGTATGAGAGCTATATGCAAATCTGAACCGATGTGACCCATTTTCACCATAGGTGTACCTAGTTTAAATATATGATATTTTGCCAATTTTGATGAAAATCTGTTAAAATATGTGGATTCTGGAGCGGAAAAATTCAAATTAGGAGCGAAATTTGTATGGGAGCTATATATAAATCTGAACCGATCTAACACATTTTTACCACAGGTGTTTCCAGTTGAAATATAAAGTGTTTTGCCAATTTTGAAGAAAATCTTTTGAAATATGTGGATACTAGAGTGGAAAAATTAAAATTTGGAACGAAATTTGTATGGGAGCTATATATAAATCTGAACCGATCTAACACATTTTTACCACTGGTGTTTCTAGTGGAACTATAAAATGTTTTGCCAATTTTGAAGAAAATCTGTTGAAATATGTGGTATCTAGAGTGAAAAGGGTAAAATCGGGAGTGAAATTCGTATGGGGGCTATATCTAAATCTGAACCGATTTTCTTCAAATTAAATAGCGTTCGTCCTTGTCCCGAAAAACTTCGATGTGCAACGTTTCGTTTGGTTCTGGCTACATGTGCGACCTGTATCGTGGTTACAACAATAGATGGACAGACGAACATTGCTAAATCGACTCAGAAAGTGATTCTAAGCCGATCGGTATAATTAACAATGGGTCTATCTCCCTTCCTTTTGGGTAACGCATTGAAGGAGTGACTTAAGAATAGGGGTTTGCATTTCCCCTTACTTTTTATTTCCCGGGAAACGGGAATTATTTTTTCAATTTCCCGCGATCCCCGGACATCACGGGAAATCGTCAACATACTTTTACCATGAGTTAAGCTTATTTTTACCAATGAAACATTTACATTTTATTAAAGTACAATAAATATATATTTCACAACGAACCTGTTACAGAATTCATATAATAAAGCGCAATGTGAGATCAATTCAAGCGTCTTTTCAAGTTTCAAAATAAATTAAAGATCAGATATTTCTTATTTTATTGGAAAATGAGGACACGATCGTTCACATTAAAAGTGAATAGAGCATTAAATTAAATGTCCTGTCTTTGTCCTGTCGCTTCGAAAACTTTAAATTGTTTATTTTTGGCGTTCGGATACACGGCCATTATCTATTTTTCCGGGATTTCGATTTTTTCCATATGGAGTTCACAATCCAAAAAATATTTTGTCATCCAACTGCAATATTTGACATACCTGATTAAAAGCTATGTGATCTACAATTTTATACAGCATTTATAATTTTATTGTGGAAATAATGGAAAAAAATATGCAAAGAAATATGTTAAATTTTCTACTGAATTCCCGCGGGATTCCCGTACGAATTTCCCGGGATACGGGAAATGAAAAATGTGCGAATTCCCCGGAATTTTCCCGCGGGAAATCCCGGGATGCAAACTCTAATTAAGACCCTTAGTATGTTTGGACCTAATCCGTTTCTGGACTTATTAAAGTGTTTGAGTCATGTACATTAGGCTGGGTCGTGGTCCATACAAATGGAAAAACAATTTCCAGTCAGCCCACGAAAATAATGTTTGGATTGTTTTATGATGATTTGCAAGATATTTCGTCCCTAGATCAAACCGTCTGCTCCTGAAAATACCCCTAAAAAGTTTTTCTCGTGTAATTTTTTTTGTGCTGCATTTTTTTCTGAAATAATAGACCCTTGAAAGCACTTTAAATATAAATTTTGATTTTTGTCTTAGAGTATTGGTCGAATTATTGGACCTTTAAAGTAATTTTTGGTGTTTTTTCATAGTGACAAATATTTTTTTCGTATATGTTGTTAGTATTATAAAATAAAAAACTAAATACCTTTCCAATGATGCCTAAATGATGAACATCGGAATGAAATTGACGCCGCCGCGCCCATTTTTGTAAAACGAGTTTGAAAATGATGGCTCTGAAAATGGGCGAAATTACCACGCCCCTTCTGGTACCTCCCACACAATGGGTTTTGCCACGCCCCTCGCCATAAATAACCTTAAGCTACGCAAAATTAAAGCTGTTGTATCTTATATACGGATAATCGGCATACTCTGAAATTTGACATTCGGCATTGTGATATTGCCAAACCTCTTCCGGTACCTCCAACTCAAAGTGGCAGTGGTTTGGTTAACATAAAACCAAATGTCAAAATCGATTTGATATTTGAAAATGCTTTATATTATAAAACATTAACGCAGACACCTCCAGAGCCTTCCAATTCTAGTCCCTTGAATTCACGATGACTTGATATTTGATCAATTTTATAAATATAAATGTGGAAGCTGGAACCATATGCCACGAACCATCTTTTATATTTAGTACGTATTTCCGGAAGAGTATATTTTTCCTCGAATTATGACCAATTTGACAGTGGTGAAATTTGGATTTATTTCATAAGTTGTGCATGTATTATTTTCATAGCTAAGCTTTGTGTACGTATTTTTGGAAAAAAAAAATAGAAAAACATTTTTCACGAGTTATGACCAATTTAAAAGTGAAAAAATGCAATTTTTTAAAGAGGTATGTTCAATTGCCTATAACTTGTGAACCGATGATGTTTTGAAGGCAATTTTAATTACATTTAAAGTATTGGAGTGGAATGGTATAGACACATTATATTTTTTAAAGTCTTTACAATTTTATTTCCTTTATTTTGATTTTTAATTGTGCCAGTTAGAATAATTGGCATAGAAATATGCCATTTTTTCTATTATTAATTTAAAAACTTTTAGTTTTGACACTTATAAAATATGTGCCCTTAGAATTACATTTCTCATTTTATGCACACCAAAATTGTCTTTAATGTTAGTTTGAAAGTGGTCTAAGTCACACTACATCCACTAATATTGATGTGTGGCAATGCAAGCAAACATTTTTTATATTTATAATGTCCATTTTAGATGATTTAGATAATTTGAATAACATATAAAATGTAATATTTATATGTATATATATATTTTTTTTTTTTGTAAATAAAATATTTTTGTTTTCTTTCATTTTTGGTAAGGAAATATTACTTAAAAACTTAAAAATTTTGTGTGTTAATTTTTTTCAATTTTGAGAAGGATTAAAGTGGTCTAAGTCAGTACATCCTCTGAAAGAAGTGGTTCCATTAGAGATACCATAAAAGTTGTAAAAGTTCGATATAGTAGTAGGACATTCTAAGAAAAAAATTTTGTGCTTCGGTGGAAAAATATTTTTCAATTGACTCAAACATAAACCATTGCATAACTCAGAACGGATAAAGTGTGACTTAGACCACTATCATTCCAACTGGCACAATTAATTTTTTTTGAAACTTTAAGGTAGTGTTCTTAGATGTTTTTTTCAGTGACTGTTGAGTTAACAATCAGACAAAGTGAAAAATAGACCACACCTTTAACAGATACTTAGAGACAACAAATGGTTAATACTCATTTATGATCATTATTGTAATATTACACCGAACGCCAATTTTTAAAAAAGTCGATACACTTGAACCGGATGATATACATATGAAACTATAGGGTAAATGGAGTTCAAATAGAGTTAATTGGCGTTTTTAGTTTTTCATTTCCTCATCCTATTGCCTCTTCAAAAGAGGACAGAGTTCAAAAGCATAAAATTTAAAAAAAATCAAATATTATGTGTCTATCTGTATAAGATAAGTATTAACATCTATTTCAAATTTACACCATAGTTTTTCTAGTTTATTCATATCTTGCTTTTTAAGAGACAAAACTTTAAATGGTTGTTAATACTAAACTAATACATGTAGAAGCTAGAAATTTAAAGTATTTATATCACAAATACTCTTCTTTGAGTTGGGTGCCATAGGGTGTGAATAATTATTACAAATAAATTTTGAAAAATTGTAACCTTTGCAACTTTGTAGTCCTTTTAAGGGGAAACGTGATGGTAAAATAAAAAAATAAAAACGCCAATTAACTCTAGTTCACCTATAGTTTCAGATGTATATCATCTAGTCGAAGTGTAATATGAACTTTCGGACAGTGTTATGTCTCAGGTTTCATTCATAAAGTTCGTGTCTTAAGTCTTTTGATTTAAATAACAGTAATTCCATGTGAACTGATCACACATATTTCGTCACTTCATTACGTTTTGATGAAATTTTGCAATATGTATATGGCGAATTTGAAAAAATTAAATTATAGACACTGGGTTGTATCGAAAATAAGACAATTTTTTATGAAAAAAATGGCCTTTTTGTGGTGTAATATAATATTTTACTTAATTCCCAGCACATTTGCTTCTAGTTTCACAATAATTCTAAAATCTTAGAAAAAAATATATAATTGTGAACACTGGGTGGATCGAAAATAAAGTCTTTTTGTCAAAAGGTAATTTTGTGGTGTAATATAATATTTTGTTTAATTTCCAGTAATTTGCTTTCAGTTTTACAGAAAATTCTAAAATCTTAGAAATATATATATATATATATATATATATATATATTTTAATATATTTGGGAAATATTTGCAAATCTCTCGAGAATAACAGTATTATGATTTGGATATAAATTTACGGGTTATTATTTCACCATGTACATAGGACATTTTCAAGTCGACTTAAATGTAAATAGATTTATTGTTTTCTTGAGCTTCAATTTCCTTAATATTTTCATATTGATGTAAATGTTTAAGCTCGCGTACTTAACTAGCAAAGTTCTGGCCATGGAAAATTTGCATTTCTTGCACAACTCTGGTTCCTGCTGCGGAAAAGGGATTTCTTTGCAGATATTGGAAAGCGTGTGCGAGTGCAAAATGGTTTTTCGAATATCCACCTGCTTCATGATTTTATTTGGCATGCAATGCCACCATCATATACTACAACTCGATGGAAAACAAACACTTGCACCGCGGAACGACATCATCATCATCGTCGCCGTAGTCGTCGTCATCGTCATCGTGGCACCTCATCACACATACTAACCATAGCCAGGCGGGGAATCAAGTGTTTTGATCTTGAAGTCAAGTTAACACACGGGTTAAACAAGGAAGTCAGCTTATTCATAGAACTTAACGTTGTTGTTGTAGTTCTTTTTTCTAAGTTGGATGCTTTAAGAACTCTAAATTATTCCTTAGTTTGCATCTTAATTTTCTGTTAGTGGCATTGCCGTTGTATTACGGGAGCTGACATTCTCAAGGATGCTTCAACCTGAGGAAGGCTCTAAAGAACGCTGCAGCGACAAACAACCAAACGAACTCTAGACAACAATCTTTCCAAGCGGGTTTGTTGCCGCCGTTGTTGTGGTCGTTGCGCAGCTACGTTCTGTTGTTGTTGTTAACACTTCAAACCATCTTAAATGACGATGATTTCAGCCGAATTGAGAAAAAAATCATTTTCTATTTTAATTTTAGTTTTTTTTCGTTCCGTTGCATGCAACAAACGAAATGAGACGAAATTAAAAGGAAGAAAGTCTTGCTTGTTACATAGCGTCCGAGAGGAGGACTGATGGACTGAGAGACTGACATGCAAACTGACAATGATGAAGAAGATAAATTCCCCTTCGATGTTTGCATAATTTTCAAACAGCCACATTTACATTCCCCTTCACGCTTTTGATTTACTTCGATTCTAATGATTTAATTCATGTTAAATTCCAATAATAATTTGGTCTGGGGGCATTTGTAATGTTTACTCGCACGTAACTTCAAATGATGGATTAGTGACGTGAAATTGTGGTCGAGGTCGTTAAATGGATTTAAAGTACAAATAGAGAGCCGAAGATGCAACATTATTGCAGTTTCAGGCGGCAACACTTTTGGAAAAAAAGTAAAACACTTTTGTAAAGTTACACTTTTTTAGAAATGAAAACTAAAATGTAGTTTAAGGCAAAGTAACGAAAACTATAAAAAAATTTCCAGAAAAACGCTATAAATTCATTCAATTTGGCATGACAGAATGAATTTTTAAAAGTGACTCTTCATTGGAAGATTACAACTTGTTTTAACAACTTCAATTAAATTCAGGAATGACATTTTTTGTCGAAGATGTAGGTTTCAAATATAGATCAATACCAAAAATGCTCTGTTCTTTCGGATGTCGCTTTATTTCGGATATTCTTGGGTGCTATTAGCTACAGTATTATTAATATAATATTAATATTACACCATAAAGTTGGCATGAATCATAACAAAACGGTGTACTTAGTTTTTCATAGTATAATCGAGTGTGCGTTATTTTTGTACTAGTCCACGATATTGTACTAAATGGAAGAGTACATTTAGTACGAAGTGAAACAAAAAGTCGAAAAAGGTCCTTTCAAATTATAGTCATTCAATATGATTCATAGAATACGGTACAACATTTGGGAAAAAATGTTTCACCTTTCTGTGTTACTTGCACGGGGAAAATGGCCCACAAAGGGATTGTCCTCACTATACGACAGTAGCTCGCAACACGACATTGGGTGTGTTCCACGCAGACACACGGCAAACAAGATTTTTCAAAATTTGCACTTTTATGGGAAATGCAGGACAAAATGGTATAAAAACGCTATCATCCAAAGTATTGCATATAGAATCGTGATATGTTGTATGTAAATTCCTTTACGCATATAGACGCGCAGAATAAATGGTTTTTCAAAATATGAAGAAAAACGGGACGAAAGTATTGCGCTACTAGCGTGAAAATTCAAGTTCACATTCTTAATATGTAGACGTGCAACTTATAATGGCATTTTCGAAAACAAAAAACAAACACACCCAAGTATTTCAGCTAGAATAGCTCCTTTGAAGTTTGTACCTTTAATTTTCGTACCAAAAAAAAATATGGAATTTTTTTACCCAACATTTTGATGAAAATTCTTGTTTTTTACACATTCGCCATGTTTATAAATTTTTTTTAAAAACTTACGATTCACAATAGTCTTGCTTGAATTTTTCAGATGAATAAGTTTTTGGTTGTCGCTTAGCACAACCACTAACATGGCTATAGAAGTCCAATAATTTAACTAATAAAATGTTCTAAGATAAGTATAAGTAAAAATGGCGTAAAGTTCGACCTTGTCAAACTTAATTTACCCTCCACCATGGTGTACATTCCACAGATGCTGTCGATTTTAGTAGAAGTCCAGTAACATTACAGGAAAATAATATTTTTCAATATAGCAAAACCAAAACAAATAAAAATATTAAAAAAATATATTTTATAAATAAATAAAAAAAATAATTATTTCTAACCACGCTTATAAGGCAAGGCTACCAATATATTTATACTAAATATATCGAAATAATACTTCAGGTCAATTCACAAAGCCGAAATCTTCAGAAAAATCGTATATAAAACTAGTAAGAAAACTTTAGGCCGATTTCTAAAATATATCCGATTTTTAATTTTAATATCTCAAAATAACCCTTGTCTAATTTTGGTTTTTTACAGGACTCGAAAATGTCTACTAGAACAAAAGTTATTGAATTTTGGCCGATGGATTTTGATTCTGAACCACTGTGGAGCGTAAACAATTTGTATGTTTAAAGTGATTATGAAAACATTTTCAAATATCAAATTACAAATGATTTTGACTACCCGTATGGATGTTATATCCGTTTTAATAAAGGGTGATTTTTTAAGAGCTTGATAACTTTTTTTAAAAAAAAAACGCATAAAATTTGCAAAATCTCATCGGTTCTTTATTTGAAACGTTAGATTGGTCCATGACATTTACTTTTTGAAGATAATTTCATTTAAATGTTGACCGCGGCTGCGTCTTAGGTGGTCCATCCGCTTAGTCCAATTTTGGCATTTCCACGTTTTTGAGTAACAGAGACCCAATTGGTGCGAACGGCGACGAATCGAAAATTGGTGGTCATCATTAACACTGGCCGATACAGCTGCGATATTTTCTTCAGTTCGCACTCTACGTAAGCGTGTTGGTGGTTTAATGTCCAACAATGTAAATTTGGTGCGAAATTTAGTCACAATAGCCCGAATAGCCGCTTCAGTGGGTCGATTAAACTGACCATAAAATGGAAGCGCGCAATGAACTTTCTTAACAGAGCACGCATTTTGATAATAAAATTCAATAATTTGCAAGCGTTGTTCGTTTGTAAGACGATTCATGATGAAATGTCAAAGCATACTGAGCATCTTTCTCTTTGACACCATGTCTGAAATCCCACGTGATCTGTCAAATACTAATGCATGAAAATCCTAACCTCAAAAAAATCACTCTGTATAACCAATGTTTATGCCACTTTGTGTGGGAGGAATGAAATAATTTTCTTTCTGACGACCGAACAGACAGAGTCAGATTTTTAGGACGTTTTTTGTAGTGTTTCCGGTCGCTATAACAAAGGGGAATCCTCCGATATATACGCTTTTATTCTTACATCGTGAAAAGAAGCCACAGTTGGGATTTTGTAGAGTATGCAAATATCAAATTTGAAATACTTTTTCAATATTGATGAGCCATATAAATCTAAAATTTCGTAATCAAAATTTTCTTTACTCTTTACAAACATTGTATGACGTTTTTGTCATATGATATTGGGATATGGAAATCTTTGAATTCATTTTCCTAATATGCCCATTTATGGACTCTCTTAAAAGTCCCGAAGCAGTGCTATGGCGGAAATGACTAAGTGATGCATCCCTCAGGTATCTATCTCGCAACAGATGTTGTCTTTGTTACCACTACAACTATAATATTTCTGTAACTTTCGAAAAAAAAACGCCTTTAAGCCAAGTGTTCCGAGATAAGCCCCTTTTACACACATTAAAAAGGAAAACCATTTGATTTTATCTTTTCAATTAAAACATGATCTATTTACTCCACCAAATGTCCGGTGCTATTGCACAGAATTCCATTTTCCTAATTGGAATTTGTCTAATGGGCATTATTAGCTGGAAATTCTTCTACCAATTTGCAAACATTTACTACCACTTGTTACCAGATTGGCTGATGGTGGTAACATGTTGGTCGTTTGTTCCAGCTGCTAATTAAGAGATGGCATGTTTATGGGCATAAGTCATTCTGTATCCTTAAGCCAAAGTAAACAGTCTTTAAAGTCATAAATTTCCACGAATGGCTGCTAAGAAAGTTAAATGCCTTCTCGTTTTAAACCTGATACTAATTCCTTTAAGGGATCAACAAAAAACTATAACTACGTGCATGTTGCTCATTTGCGAGAAGACCGACATAACACAAAAAAGTATTTTTTTTTCAGTGAAACGACTAAAATCTTAGCTATTCGCATGGATTATGATATATTCTTAAAGTATAAAAATGCTCAAGCGTCCAATGTAATTAACATTTATTGTTGTATACTGCATTGAATGAAGATCTAAGTCAGAAGGATACTTTATCGTAACCAAGTCAAATATTATCTTATTTTTAGTTAGATCTATCTTCCCGCTTATGGCAAACATAGTAATAGGAGTGAACAAAATTAAGAAATATCGAATGAGAATAAGCCGACAGTGCAACACTCTTCGTGGAAATGTCAATAACGTTAGAAAATATCAGGCATTCTTGATTTTCTTTGTTTAGGGATTCTACAAAACATTGGAGAATTGAATCTGGAGTAATTCCCACAAGATATGAATGCAATATTAAGCGATAATATCCAAGAAATTGTATCGACGATATCATTTTCTAATATTTATGAAAAAATAGCACTATTTAAAACAAGTAAAAACAGCGTTAAGTTCGGCCATGCCATTTATTTTTCGTGTCTACCTTGTCAGAGGAATGTATATTCCGAATTTCATGACTTTAGCTGCGGTCATTTGGTTAGTACTATTCTCATCCCCTTTTTCCATTTTAACCCAAAAAATCGAATAATCCCTTTATTTTACGTGTATATGCAATCAGAGGAATGTATGCACTAATTTTCATTATTCAAGGTGCAGCCGTTTGATTGGTAACATTTATATCCCTCTATTCCCGTTTTGCCCCTTAAAAGTACGAATTTGGAAAAAATACTTTTACATTATGTATCTACTCAATTAGAGGAATGTACACACCGAATATTGTGTTTCTAGCTGTTTTCCGTTTGATAGGTACAATTTGTATCCCTTTTTGTCCCATTTCACCCCCTACGAATAAGAATTATTTGAAGTTAGTACAAGCAGACATATTGAAAAAACATGTTTAAATACTCTAAAATATTAGGGGTTATTATGGGTATTTTCAGTCCTTGTGAGGGAAAATTGTTTGCCTTTTGGACCAATTTCGCCCAGTTACAATGCCAACCTAGCGTGCTTTCAACAGACGGACGGATATGGCTAGATCGTCTTAGAATTTTGTGTCGATATACACTTTATAAGGTCTCAGGTCGATATTTCATGGTGTTACAAACAGAATAAAAAAGTTATTATACCCCCATCCTGGAGGTGGAGGGTATAAAAATGCTTCCGGAACCTACAATAAAAAAACCCGAATGTCTTATGCATTTGTTTGTAACATCGAAAAGGAAGAGAGATAGGCCCATCGTTTATTATAAAGATAGACTTAGAATCACTTTCTAAATCGATTTAGCCCATGTTCGCCTGTCTGTCCACTTCGAAAACTGAAAATACGCTCTAATATTTAGATAATTTAAACATTTTTTGGAAAAATTCTGTTTTATGTGTATTTAAATTTGTTGCATACATTCGTCTTATAGTGTGAAAGCAGCAAAAAGTAAATAAAAACTTTAGTGGGTGAAAATGATGATATATAGGGTGCGCCATCTAACGTTTTTTTTTTCAACTATTCAACCGTTGGACTATTATTTGTGGGGTGCCCGAGGCAGCAATTTGTATGAAATTATTTTCCATTATTAACCGGAAGGATTGTACTTTCAAATAAAAAAAGAAATTTGAGAAAATATTCAGTAGTTTTTTTTATAGCATTTTCAAAAAAAAAAGTTATTTGGCGGACCCTATATATCCCTCAAATCCGTAAACACGTATCTAATAGGTATTTATTGAAATTAGTACATCTAAGGGATAACATTAGAAAAGAGGGATACAAATGGTACCTACCATCCCGCTTAAGTTGAATTCAAAATTTGTACCTTTAGTCGGAAAATGGTACAAAATGGGTAAATGGTACCAACCAAATGGCTGTTTCTAGAATAGCGAAATTCGGTGTGTACTTTGCTCTAACTGCGTAGACACGAAAATTAAAGATATATTTCGTAGGGGTCCTAAGAAATATATCTTTATTTTTCGGATAAAATTGTTACCAAGCAAGCAGCTGTAGCTAGAATCATGAAAAACTTGTTTACACTCGTCTTTATGTGTAGACACACAAAATAAGAATATTTCGGCAAATTTGTACTTTTAATGTCGAAATGTATAAAATATAATAAATCTGGTACCAAACAAACGGTTGTAGCTAGAACCTAGCTAGGTGTGGTCTCGCAACATATTGGATCTGCAAAATTAGTACTTTTCCTATCAAAATGATACAGATACTTGGTCTGTCGCTGGAATCTAAAAATTTCAAAAGGGCCCTGAGGGAAAATGTTGTAATATTGTACTGATCTTCTATGTAAAGTCGACTGCATCTAATGTGCAGGAAATACTGTGGAATGTACTCCATGGTGAAGTGTATAAAAGATTCGGCTCGGCCGAACTTAACGCCTTTTTACTTGTTAATAATAATGCCAATGTATTCTGAAAACCGAATTATACTAAGTAACAGAAATAACCTTTATAGAACAAAAGTCGCGGAAACTCATTACAGCATTCTGCATTTTACACTCCTAATTTGTCGTCAATATTAATATTATCGGCAGTGCAAAAAATTACTATTTGTTGTCTAAATAAAATATGCTTACAAACTGATAAAATTATGTTTAAATAGAATACAAAAAGTTAAAATCCGATCTTAATGATATTGACAAATATCACTTTTTTGTACTCTTACTTTTTGTTGCTAAAATTGGACAGGTCGGTTTATATTTTGAAAAAGTTTTAAGTTTTTACCGTAAGAATGTGACAATATGTTTTGAGTAGGAAGTCAACATATGGGGTTAAAACAAGTAAAAACCATTAAAGTCGGACGCGTCGAATCTTATATATCTTATCTTACTCCACCATGAAGGGAATATAGGGTATCCAGCAGATTAAATTTTATTCGATTAATCGAAAAAATCATCATTTTCGAATAACGAATAATAATTTTAATAAATTGACACAAATAATCGATTCATCGATATTATTATAAATTTTGGATTAACAATAAAAATGCATTGCATTATAAATTGATATAGAATAATCTGTTGCCTTCATTTGGTATTGTTATATAGTTAACGAAGGAAATTTGGGCAGGTTTGAATAGGTCCATCAATGATCTAAACAGTTAGCTATATTGAATTATAAATTTGAATGAATTCCAACATACATTAGTGCATCTCCCAAAAAAGGTCTACCAAAAAAAAAATCAAAAACTCAGACCACACAAATAACTTTATTTTTTCCTTATTTTGACAACTTATTTTATTATGAAAGTTGAAGTTAGCGTGTTATTTTTATTAAAAGTGTTATAAAGAAAATTACTATATTTTTTTACTATGCGTGGAAATATTTGTAGCGTCCGTATTTCTGCTGTACCAAATCAATATTTTAAAGGTAATTGAAATTACCTACAAAATAAGGTCTAACACATTAAAATAGGCAAAGTATTTCAGGAGTTACAGGGGATTGAATGAACACGCCTTTTTGAAGAAATAGTATTTTTTCACTGTTATATTGGGCATAACTCGTGAAAAAATATTTTTTTCAAAAAATACGTATACAATATATTTATGAGAAGAATACAAACACAAACTTTCGAAACCATTGCAGCTATCGAGGTCAAAAACCGTACCGCTTGACATGGAATGACTTATATATAAAATTTATAAATATTCTTTATAAAAACTGTTATTTAATCTTATTTTTAATTTCAAATTAAAACTTCATTTTTCTTTGAATAAAATTAAATACGTTAGAATCATTCGAACATAGAACAATATATAGCTGGACCTCTCGTAAACTCTTTGTAGATGTTTTTGCAGATTTTATTTCGAACTCCGTTATTGAAATGTTATGCATTGTATTTCATTGCAAAAAATATATAGAAAAGTGCTGACTCACATTGGATTACATTTTCCATGTCTATATAGCTTTGATTATGCTTTATTAAGTTCGATAATTGTTCCATTAATCGGTTAATTCAATAACTCTCGGGCAGAGAAAGGAGCAGAACTTTTTCCTATCAGCCAAGCCGCCGATGAATACGGCTGAAAACGGCGCAGCAAAAACTAAAATTATAGGTTAAAGACATTTTGATTTTTTTAATCAACCCTGTAGATATCCGAAATAACTACCATAGTTTATTATACAGATCGGCTTAGAATTTCACTTTCTGAGTCGATCTAGCGATGTCCGTCCGTCTGTCTATCCGTCTGTCCATCAATTGGTGTAATCAAATTACAGGTCGCAATTATAGTCCGATATTAACAAAAATTGGCACAAGTAAGTTTTGTGGATCAGGGACGAACGCTATTTAATTTGAAGCAAATCGGTTCAGATTTAGATATAGCCCACATACAAATGTTGCTCCCGATTTGCCTTTTTCCAATCTGGAAGCCACATATTGTTCCCGATTTTCTTTAAATTTGGCTCAACATCTTATAATCCAACTAAAAACACCAAAGTGAAAGTTGGTAAGATCGATTCAGATTTAGATATAGCGCCAATGTTGCTCCCGATTTTGGCCAAACTTTATATATTATATTTCACCTATAAAAATTCATGGGGAAAGCGGGTCACATCGTTCCAGGTTAACATTTTTTTTAAACACATACATTTACAGGATACAAAAATCCTTCCCGATTTCACATTTTACCGAATTGAATTGTAATTGATAGAAAGTGGAGGGTATCATATATCATAGTCGTTCCTTACTTGTTTTAAATAAAATCAATGGATAAAAATGTTGCCTCCTTATCAAGCTAAACCCAATCGAACAGGCCTAATACTTTCATATATACATGTCATACAGTAAAGGGCTAAGAAAAGGCTAAAGTCGGCCTAGTCTGACTGTATGATACCCCACTCTATGTTAAATACTAAATGCAGAATTCACTGGGACAATTTTAGGGATCCAATTATGAAAAAATTATAAAATAGAACGTGTGTGGCATATCACAATCGTTTAAGCTAGAAGCTAGAACGAATTTATTAACCCCATATTAACACATACAAAAATGTTTAATTGTAGAAATTTGTTGATAATTAGAATTTTATTACACCGCCGCCGACCTGTCAAATTGGGTCGGCTCAGCCGTCAAGCCGTCGCCGATAACCGTCAAAATAATGCGCCGCCACCGCCGACGATTTTAGCTCGGCTCCTTTGTCTGCTCTCGGGGCATTATTCGATTAATTAGAAATTCTCTGTTTTCGAATAAACTATTAATCGATTAATCTAAAAGTCCGAATAATTGGATACCCTAAGTAAATCCCACAGTATTACCGACAGACTGAAGGAAGTTGACTTTGCAGCCCCATGTTATGTAAATTATGATATTTTAATACAAATTCAAAGTTCGGCCAGGCCGAATCTAATATACCCCCTCCACGGAGTACATTCAAAAGTATTATAATATTAATACTCCTCTACTATATATATAAAACTTCAAGTGTAATCAAAAAGTATATATGAAAATTGTTTCTACCTAATATATATATATAGGTATAGGTATAACAATTTCCCTCCAACCCGATTTTTCCAATTTGCAATTTCTTAATTTCAGGTACAGCCTAAATGTCTGCACCATTTTGATAGGAAAAGTTCTAATATTGAAGATCCAATATGTTACATAGTGGAAAATAAAATAAAAACCTAGTTTCATGATTTTATCTACACCCGTTTGATTGGTACAAGTTTCCCTCCATTTTTCCATTTTACACTCTTACCTCTTTTTTTGGCGTCGACAGACGAGTAGTATTTTCACTCGTCTGTCGACGCCACGATTCTAGCTACAGTCGTTTTATTGTTTCCCAGTTTAATCCCATTTAGACTCTTATGGTACGAATATCGAAATATGTATGTTTAGAGAAAATTTGAACCTCCTAGCTCATTTCGTTCGGCGGCTAACGTGTTTTCAACAGACAGACGTACATGTCTATAACGTCTTAGAATTTTACCACGACCCAGAATATACAGGGTTTTCCAACAAGAGGTGTTATTTTGGTATTCAAAGAAAAATGCCATTTTTTGGATGTTTATTTCATAATAAAGAGGAAGGTATGCCGTTAATAATGAAAAACAACATCAGCCAAATGGCCACCACGACCACGCTTGCAGGACCATATCCTTTTCATGAAAATTTACATAACCAAATCGCAAAGTGGATGCTCTGTGTCCCCGATAGCCTCACGAATTATATCTTTGAGGTCTTGAATCGACGCTGGGCTTATCTTTCATGTGGCCCCAAAGGAAGAAGTCGCAAGGTGTTAAATCACAAGATCTCGGTGGCCAATTGTGATCACCTCTTCGAGAGATAACACGGTCCGGAAACATTTCCCGTAAAAGAGCAATGGTTTCGTTGCTTGTGTGGCTCGTAGCTCCGTCTTGTTGAAAGTAAACGTTGCCCAGGTCAATACAATCCAACTCCGACCTTAAAAAATCATTAATCAGCTCTCGATAGCGCAATCCATTCACCGTAACTGTTGATCCAACCTCATTTTCGAAAAAGTAAGTTCCACTGACCCCGGACCATAAACCGCACCAAACAGTCACACGATGAGGATGGAGAGGCTTCTCAACAATAACTCTTGGGTTTTCCGTGCCCAGATGCGACAATTTTGCTTGTTGACGTAGCCACTGAGGTGGAAATGGGCATCATCAGTCAAGATGATTTATCAATGGAATGCCGGATCATTGTTGGTGCGTGTATCGTTCCATTTTTAGTAATGGCGTAGTTTCTACTTGTCAAATGTCAAAGAATAAAAGATTCAAAAGTGACAGCTACCGAAATACCGGGTGATTCAAAATAACACCTCTTGTTGGAAAGCCCTGTATATGTATATTTTATGGAGTCTCCGATGAATATTTGAAGGTGTTACAAACATAATGACAAAGTGAATATACCCCCATCCTTAGGTGGAGGGTGTAATTAAATACAACTCACGTTTGTAGGGAGAGACTATCAAAATGTTTATTTATTTATTTATTATGAATTACAATACAAAGTAAATTTATATTCTAATTTTGGGTCTAGGGATTGAGCCGGAGTGACCAAGACCATAGTAGCTAGTTATTTGCAGCGACAGACCAGAGCCTCTGGTGGGAATCGAACCCACGACCCCCACGCTGATAGCCGAGCACGCTACCAACTCGACTACCGGGGCGCTCTCAAAATGTTTATACAATGTGATCTCCCTGGATACCAAAACAATACTTTAATTAATGTGCTTAAGTACATTAGGGGTTATTTGGGATATTTTCTGTACTTGTTAGAAAAAACTTTAACCATCTCGATGAATATTATCCATTTACAATCACAACAGAGTCAGAGGAGCCAACACACAACATTTCATGACTCCAGGTACAACCGTTTGGTTGTACCATTTGTATCCTGTTTCGCTCCGTTTCGATCATAAATTTACAAATTTAGAAAAATAACTTAATGACCAAGTTTCATGATTTAAACGTCAGCCGTTTGGATCACAACATTTTTACCACTATTTTCCCATTGTACCCGTTAAAATTACGAATTTCGAAATATCCATAGAGGTATGTAGAAACCAAATTTCGTATTTTGGTTGGATTGGTGCCATTTTCATCTAAATCTAAACCCTTAATAGTGTGGATTTTGTAAAAAAGCTTTTTTGGTATGTATATACCAAATTGGATATTAGCCGAGAATTATAAAAATTTGCAGTCCTTGTTGTTGAAAAATCTGAAACCTTTAGACACATATTAGAAAAATTTGCTTTTAGACGGACATGGCTAATTCGTCTTACAATTTTAAGAGAATACAGAATATATACGTTGAATATTTCAAGATGTTACAAACGGAATGACAAAATGAATATACCCCCATCCTAAGGTGGAGGGTATACAAATATAATAAACATTTTCTAATCCATTTGCCATTAAAAATTTTTGCACATACAATTTTATGTATTGAAAAATTTTCAATTCTGAAGAAGGACTACGGGGTCCGTTCACCAAACGAATCTCATCTAAATTATTTATTCTATAAGAAAAATAAAAGAAATTAGTTTCGAAAAAAAAACTATAAAAATGTTTGCAGTTTTATTTTTATATTTCATTATTACATGAACATATTTCAATTTGTTTCAAATAGAAAAAACTAAATAACTTCATGTCCTGCCTTCGAGTTGTAGAATAATTTAGGAAGATGCCTGTTTCGATTTAGACATCACTATTTAAACCTGCCTCGTATCAGTGTCATATATCTGTCGTACGATGACTACTCGTCCTGGTGTCATTAAGTAATTCCAGAACACTTTTTTTATTGATTTTCAAACGGAATGGACGTTTTATATCTCAATCACTCTATGGAATTGATGCTTTCGATCTTCTTCTTCATGTCTTCTTCTACTGCTTTTATTTCAGACTTAATCGCCTTACACCTGTCGCTTTGATTGTTAATAAATATTTAATGAGCTCGTATAATTTGTTGCAACTTTATTGTCTTATATAAACGAACGATTGCTTGGGCTTATGAAAATCTTTGGCCAAAACAGGATCCACGCCAAACAAGCTCTTGTAATTCAATACGATCAAAGTCGTGAAATTATAAAATTCCAATATTCCGCTAGAATCATAACAAGGCACTTATTGATTGTTGAGTTTCCTTGCTTTATTCTGGCAGAACAAGAGATTGCCAAGATATTACGAAGCGATTCCAATCTGAAAACCAGATATTTTGGCATTATTAAATACAGATGTTGGGATAAGTGGCAAAATTTTCTATCACAAACTTTGCGTGTATGATACTGGGAGTGGCTGGTTTCTTTCGCGTGAGATTAAGTAATTTAAATTTTTAGGATGGATAGTATTTTTGTGTCTTTTTTTCATTGTACCACCACACAATATGGCTATAATATGTATTAAGGTTTAGTGAAAGCAAAAAGTTGTACGTAGAAGGATAACAAAAATTGTAGACAATTAAATCAATTAACGTCAGCTACATATTTCTTTAATAAAACATACTTTTTAATAAACGTCAAACTTTGATTTGATTTCGGACTATTTTGAGTGATATTTTTTCCTCTCAAAAACTGCGGTTGTGGTAAAAAAAATTAGCAATATTATTTATTTTGGGGCAATATTGGAAACCTTAGTCACGAATAAAAGGGCAATCAATTGTTCCTGTGAACAAAAGAAAAAAGATTTTAAAAAGTACCTATATCTTGGAGCTAAATTTATGGATGTAATTGAAATTACAAGGTTTTTTACCAAACCTGGAAGACTAACAAGAAAATAAGTTTCAGTCGGTTTAACCGACATGTCAGAAATCATTTGTATGTAGTTTATAAGAACTTTATTTAGAGTTGTATTAAAGGGTGATTTTTTAAGAGCTTGATAACTTTTTTTTAAAAAAAAACGCATAAAATTTGCAAAATCTCATCGGTTCTTTATTTGAAACGTTAGATTGGTCCATGACATTTACTTTTTGAAGATAATTTCATTTAAATGTTGACCGCGGCTGCGTCTTAGGTGGTCCATCCGCTTAGTCCAATTTTGGCATTTCCACGTTTTTGAGTAACAGAGACCCAATTGGTGCGAACGGCGACGAATCGAAAATTGGTGGTCATCATTAACACTGGCCGATACAGCTGCGATATTTTCTTCAGTTCGCACTCTACGTAAGCGTGTTGGTGGTTTAATGTCCAATAATGTAAATTTTGGTGCGAAATTTAGTCACAATAGCCCGAATAGCCGCTTCAGTGGGTCGATTAAACTGACCATAAAATGGAAGCGCGCAATGAACTTTCTTAACAGAGCACGCATTTTGATAATAAAATTCAATAATTTGCAAGCGTTGTTCGTTTGTAAGACGATTCATGATGAAATGTCAAAGCATACTGAGCATCTTTCTCTTTGACACCATGTCTGAAATCCCACGTGATCTGTCAAATACTAATGCATGAAAATCCTAACCTCAAAAAATCACTCTTTATTTGTGTAGGAGGTACTAGAAGTAGCTCAAGTCACCATGGATTTCTGGCACCGCTACAGAAGTTATAAAGAATTTACGTTTTGGTATAATAAACCTTTGGGTTTTACTAAAGTTCACAAAGACATATGGTATTATGTCGAAGGTATAAAGACAATTTGTATGCTTTTCTACTTATGCTTTCGATATGCAACTTCGAAATTATTTTTCAAAGTTCAAAGCATTAACAAATTCCCCCTTCACAGATACACGTATTTTAACAATTATATTCCCGTTCATATTGAACGGTCATCTTTAACCAAATTTAATGAAATATGGCAAATTTTAAAAATCGTGGAATATATATCTTTTATAATTCTAAGAAATCACCATGGACCGACTTAAAGTGACCCAATTTCACCATATGGATGATGATAAAAAATATATCGTACCCAAAATATCAAAAAGGACTTAACTAACTTTTTTTTGCAAATCGTTATTATTGTTTATTATGAGCGAAGTTGTTGTGTTTTGTTAAAATAACCAGTAATCTCGATTTGCAAAATATTTTATTATTGACATGTCAGAAATCATTTGTATGTAGTTTATAAGAACTTTAACTTTATTTAGAGTTGTATTATTTGTGTAGGAGGTACTAGAAGTAGCTCAAGTCACCATGGATTTCTGGCACCGCTACAGAAGTTATAAAGAATTTACGTTTTGGTATAATAAACCTTTGGGTTTTACTAAAGTTCACAAAGACATATGGTATTATGTCGAAGGTATAAAGACAATTTGTATGCTTTTCTACTTATGCTTTTGATATGCAACTTCGAAATTATTTTTCAAAGTTCAAAGCATTAACAAATTCCCCCTTCACAGATACACGTATTTTAACAATTATATTCCCGTTCATATTGAACGGTCATCTTTAACCAAATTTAATGAAATATGGCAAATTTTAAAAATCGTGGAATATATATCTTTTATAATTCTAAGAAATCACCATGGACCGACTTAAAGTGACCCAATTTCACCATATGGATGATGATAAAAAATATATCGTACCCAAAATATCAAAAAGGACTTAACTAACTTTTTTTGCAAATCGTTATTATTGTTTATTATGAGCGAAGTTGTTGTGTTTTGTTAAAATAACCAGTAATCTCGATTTGCAAAATATTTTATTTTACTATTAGTTTACTTTTCTAAAAAAGAGTGAAAATTTTGAATAGTGCCTTTAGAAAAACCGGCGTAACTTTCTATCATATAGAGAATAGCAAAATACTTTTTTTGCCATATGCTTGCTGATTAAATAGGTAATATTTGTGACAGAATTGTTTTCAAAACCCAAATAGCGAAGGTTGAAATAAATGCAATGCAATTTGGAAGTTTTTTGCTAAAAATCAGTCGCTTCCGTTTGATAGATCGCGAGAATATTACAAAACAAAAAAGTAAAGCATAAACATTATTTAAGCTATATCTTCGGCGAAAATGGAAATTTTGCACAAATGTCGTACTTATACTTTTGTTTACCCGCGCTCTACCGAAATACACACATTTTTTGTCGAAAAGGACCGATCTTCCAAAAAACATGGACGAATTTTAACTCTAGTAATTTTTATACCATCGCTCTACAGAGGAGGATGGTATATATAATTTGGGACAGAAAAAAAGTGTAACGCATTGAAGGACCCTAAGTATGTTTGGACCAAATCCGTTTCACGACTTTTTAAGGTGTTTTGAGACATGTCCGTCCGTCTGTCTGGCTGGCTGGTGTACACGATAACTCTCGAAAGGAGTTAAGGAATCGATTCAAACTTTACACATCGTAATATTTATACCCTCACTCTACAGAGTTGGAAGGTATATATAATTTGGGACAGAAAAAAGTGTAACGCATTGAAGGAATGACTTAAGACCCCAAGTATGTTTGGACCAAATCCGTTTCACGACTTTTTAAGGTGTTTGAGCCATGGTCGTCCGTCCGTCTGTCTGGCTGGTGTACACGATAACTCTCGAAAGGAGATAATTCTAACTTCGCAGTTTAGTTTAAGTTCGAAGATGGGCGAAATTTCCACGCCCCTTCTGGTACCTCCCACACGAATAGCCCATATTCCAATGTTGTATTAAAACCTTCCACACGGATAATCGGAATCATCTATGTTTTGGTATTTAATAATGTTTTTATAGTCACTTTAAGTGTACTAAATAAGACGGGGTTTGTCATACCCCTTCCAGTAACTCCCACACAAATCACACAAAACTACGTAAAATTAAAGCTGTTATAACTTCAATACTGATAATCGGAATACTGTGAAATTTGATATTTGACAATGTTTTTATAGTGGTTACATTCGCATGGAATATGGGCGATATTGCCACACCCCCTCACACACAAAGTGGCATAAACTTTGGTTACAATAAAACCGACATAACATCCATAGTCAAATCATTTGCAAATTGACATTTAAAAATCATTTTATAATCACTTTAAACCTAAAAAATATTTACACTTTAGCCACGCCCTTTCTTGTACCTCCCACACAATTGTCTCAATCTTAGGTAATATTAAATCCTATTATAATAAAACTTCCATACTGGTGCATGGAATCCACTATGATAACACCAAATTTGACCATGTTTTTGTAAATGTGGAAGCTGAGATCATGTGACATGAACCTCCTAGCACCTTCCATCCAAATTATCCTGCCCTACATAAAATGGTATTCCTTATATGTTCTATGAGAGTGACGGTATATATAAGTCGGTTTAGTCGATTGAAGTTTACTTACTTGTTTAGAATAGGTTGGCGTGTAATTTTGCTTTTTTAGCTTGATAAGCTTTATTATATGTTTGGGGTCCCCCACTGAAATTTTCCTGCTTTTTTTCGTAGAACATTTGAATGAATGAATGTCCATTTTGAATGGATTTTCTCGAAAAAGAATAAAATTGGCCCATAAAAGTTGAATACCAAACTTTATGGACCTTTGTTGGTCAAATATATGGGGGAATTTGAATAATTTAAAAATTTCCAATGCTACTTCTGCAAAATCACCAATCAGTAAAGGCGATGTATATGTAACAATTTTCGAATATCTGCAACGACTCAAAAGATGTCCTCTATAAATGCAGTGCATTGCGTGGGCGAAATAAAGAAAAGGTACTGGAAAGAGGGAATAGTGTCTGTTGACATTTGTTTTGAATTTCTGAATATCGTAATTTGCAGGAAGTCGATTCCACATGCGGATAGTACGAGGAAGTAATATATAGTAATGTAAAGTGCGCCCGGTTTTCCAATCGATAACAAATGGGTCAGAGTTCCTGGAAAGTCGCGTATCGCCACCGAACGTTCTCACGAATGATAGAACCCCAGCGGAAAAATTTGGAAGGTCTCCCCTTGGAAGGCCTTCTAAAATGCCTTCTCTTCGGATCCGAAACACATTCCTGTATGCCTTCTGCAAATAGGCTTTCCAGAAGGCCTTCTTCGTGCATGAAAAAAGATTCGTCGCACATTCTTATCTCGCTTCTCTAAGAAGTCCTACCAGAAGGCCTCATCATCAGCATTTAGAAATCCTATACTCATTATTGACTGCCTTCTTTCAGAAGGCATTTAGAAAGGCCTTCTCATTTCCTATTAGATAGATCAAATGGACATTCTTCATTGCCTTCCTTTAGAAGGCCTGCTAGCATGCTGGAAGATTGAAGGCAGTAAGGATGGAGTCGATTTTATTATTTTTACGAGTTTTATGAAAGATATTTTTACAATTCTCCTAATGTGAACTCAATTAAAATACATTAATTTAAAATAATTGTTAGTATGGTAAATTATCATTTAAAATTATTTTTTAAATGTTTTCTTTGTTTAGTGATAAAAAATATTTGTTGTCATAGTGAAATTCTTTGTAACAACTAAGAGAGGCAATATAATACAGATCGACATAGATCCACTTTCTGAGTCGATTTAGCAATGTCTGTCTGTCTCTGCATCTATTCCTGTAATCAAACTACAGGTCGCAATTCTTCACCGATTCAAATGAAACATTATAAGTGGATTTTTTCGGGGTAATACGAACTCTATTTAATGTTAAGCAAATCGGTTTAAATGTAGATATAGCCTTTATTATGTTTTGATATAGACCCATAAAAAGGGTCAATATGATTTCTTTACACTCTAAAAGTCAGATATATGAGGTAAAAATTGTAGAATTAATTATAAACAGTGGAAATAGGGAAGACCTTTATTATTTAGACTTTTACGCCTACTAATATCCACGACAATATATTTATCGGGGATGTAACAGAAAACTATTTATCTCATCTTCAAGAGCAAGCAAAAAACGTTCTGACTTTTTTTTACCAAAATATTTATCATATCATTCATAATTTCTTCAGAAATTTATGTTATTACACGAAAAGACATTTTAAAAGACCTTCTCATTAGATCCTACACGATCCACAACACATGCTTGCTTGCCTTCTTCGGATAGGCATGCTAGAAGGCCTTGCGAAAAAAGGCAGCGCGGAAGGTGTTCGATTTATCGATGGTTATTTTCTACATTCTTTTTGTTGTTAACGCATAACGAAATTCTGTGGCTCATTCCTACTTCCCTTTCTTTGCTAGGAGGCCTGCCAACAGAAGGCACCGGCGCACTGTGGTCATTATTTTGAGATAGCGGCCAAAACTCCTTTTGGTTTTTGTTCTCCGATTTTAAAGTTATTAGACTTATATGAAAGTAGACAGTAGTAAACCTCGGGTGCCAAAAAATTAGAACTCTATTTTAACTATTTCACTGAGAACAGGGTGGTCCAAAATGGGCTTTTTCAGAATTTATGCTATTTATGATATTTTTAGTTAATTTTTAAAGTTGAAATGATCATAACTTTTTTGTTTTTCAAGATTTTTGGACGAAATAAATTTTGTGTTGTAACTTAACTTATTTCCTATCACTGGTAGAAAAAATTGAAGCTCTACTGTTTGCAGAACAATATAAATATTTTTTTTTAAAAAAGGTCTAATTTATCGGAAATTTCCTACTTCATAGAGCACAACTCCTGTGAGTCAAGCTGAGTCAAAACACAAATTTACTATTTTGTAGTCCTAACCCTCCCCTACATTCCTATATATACATGTCCATGCATCGGGACTGCACTTTTTGAGCTACAGCAATTTTTCTGACCCAAGGTAAGATATTCAGTACAAATGCACGTCATATTTTTTGAGAAGTTATTTGTATGTGAAAGCGGCTATTATGCATATATTTTGATGAAATTTTGTACAAGAGTTCTTATTGACCCAAAAAATAATTCTGTTGAAATTAGGAGAATTTGGCCCATATTTGGACCTAGTCCACATAGAAGGGTGTATCAAAATTTTGACAAAAATGACAATAGAATCTGACAACATTCGCTTTGCTTACAAACCAAATAGAACATTAAATTCAATTTTTACCAACATTAACGACAGAACACAACGAAGAGAACATTAGAAACGAGAATGAATCACAAAAATGAAAGAGACAACAGCACTGTCACAACTTAGTGCTATCCAGTGCACGAAAACAAACGAAACGATTGACGTACATATCATCCAAAGTCATTATTATTCATTACACAGTACAACACATGATTTGCCAACTCAATTCTGAGAACAGTATGTGAAATTTCTGCATCATTCGTTTTGTCTTCTTACCTGCCGAAATATTTTTAATATCGATTTGAAGTTAGTACTATCGTATAGGGGAATTTATCACGTTTTAGGCCCTGTTGTTTGACATAGCTCGACAGCCACTAGCCCGATTTAGTTGAAATAAATTTTAAAAAATTAAGAATTACAATTCCCTTAATCTGTTCATATATTGTTTTCCTATACAAGCAACAGTTTACAAGTTAAAAATAAGTTTCCAATAAAAAATGAAGAAAATTTTTTTTTAAATTCATAAAAAATACAAAACGGAAATAAGTTTCAAGTGTAGTTACTTTTTCGCAAAGTCACATAACCTATGAGCAAAATGAGACAAAGATCATGAAAATCGATGCACGCGTTTCGCTTTTATTCGCAATTTCAAAAAATAAAATAAAAATAAAAATTATCATGCAAAAAAAATATTTATAAAAACTTTATGAAAATAAAATAATATGCAATTAATACGCAATAATAATATGCATAAAAACCAAATTCAGAACATTTTTTCAATTATTGGCAATATCCATGCTTGCAGAAGTTGACGCTTGTGATTCTGATGATCTTTTCTTCGTAGGTTGTTCATGAAAGAATCACTTTTGATCAATTTCCGAATATCAGGTCCGTTCAGAATACCTGTTTTAAATACATTTGCGAATAATGACGACCCCTAAATGTGCGTTGAATTTCTGTAAAAAACAGGTAGCCAACTGAAAAACCCATAGTAAGCAAAGTAACTTTTAATTATTTGGGTTTTTCACATTTAGGGGTGGTCATTATTCGGAAAATTTAAACCTCACACATGGTGAAACAGGTATATAGCGACGGTAAAAAAATATGCACCCATTTACAAGTACCTGTCAGTAAAATAGTGAACAATACACAGTATAAATAGGTGTGCATTGATCGATTTTACTCATTCAACAAGTGTCGACGAACGCGAAAAGTACAAGTCAATATTTTGAAAGTGCAGTTTTTAATAGTGAATTATATATTTATATATAATTATTGTTTAAACAATTGCTAAATTCAGTTATAGTGTGCTATCTGATATATATTTTGAACGGAAAGATGAAAACGACATTATTTTACATATAATGAATAATCCATTCTTCAAAATATCCGACAAACAAGAAATTAAAATTCATAAGTTAAAAATAAAAAACTTGTTAAATACTTTAAGAAAACGGTACAATCAATGTTCCAGAAACAAGAAATTGTTTTACTCACGCAACCAAGAATGGCTAAGAAATAAACTTATTTTTTAAAAGCCATCAGTAACTACCACGGAAACTGGAAAAGGTGGTCGACCAGCAAAGCCAATTGATAATTGTAGTGAAAGATCACGAAGACGCAAGCTTAAACATATCAATGAAGAAGTTTGTTGTAGCATCATAAAGGATTCATTTCTGCATCAAATTCAACCATCGAAAACTAAAAAGAGTAAAATTGCTATCATTGAAAAAATATTGGAAGCAAGCCCCAGACGCACAAAAAGGATTTTAGAAAGTATGCCGACACCAACTGAAGAAAATAAATTTACTCCAGAAGAAGCACTTGCACTATTTTTGGATTTGAAAATGACTAAAAACCAATATACAGAATTGCGGAAGCGAACCAATGAAAAAAATTGTGGAATTTTTCCATCATATCGAGATTTAGTTTCTGCCAAAAAAGATTGCTTACCTTCACCAACTGCTATTAGTGTAACTTTAAGTTCAGCAGAAATAAAATTGCAGGATCTTCTTGAACACACTGCAGAACGATTATTAAAGACATTTGATGCTGACTATTTAAAGAAGTTTAAAAATTGCAGCATGACTTTAATTTCTAAATGGGGATGTGATGGGTCCTCTGGCCAGAAACAATACAAACAATGTAATGCGGAAAATTCATCAGATGCCAATTTATTCATGATTTCTTTCGTTCCATTACGTTTAACAAAAACTTATATTGGTTCAGAGCCGTCAACTAGTAGAGCTGCAGAGATAGATGTATGGAATAATGAAATTCCCTCGTCAACAAAATTTTGTAGACCAATAAAGTTTGCTTACAAAAAAGAAACTAAAGATGTCATAACTGAAGAAGTTGGCAAAATAAGAGATGAAATTAAGGAACTTCAACCAGTGATATTTGAATTTAATGACCAATGCATCGAAGTTAACTTTAAAATGTCACTTACAATGATCGATGGAAAAGTTGCACAAGCTTTAACCGAAACAAAGTCTTCGTCAAGCTGCACCATATGCCAAAAAACATCAAGTCAATTGAGCCAACCACCAACACAAGACGATAGTTTTAATGAAGCATATGAATTTGGAATGTCACCTCTTCATGCTAGAATTCGTTTTATGGAGCATATTCTTAAATTGGGATACGATTTGGAATTTGGCCCGTTAGGCGAAACAGTGAGAAACAACAAAGAAAATTTGGAAAAAAGAAAGCAAAAAAAAAAAGATATTCAAGAAAAATACCGTGAGATAGGCCTTATAATTGACCAGCCAAAGCAAGGAGAAGGAAATTCTAATGATGGAAACACAGCAAGGAGATTTTTTCCGATCCAGAAACTGCAGCTTCTATAACTGGAGTAGATGATGATTTAATACGACGATTCCAAATCATATTAGAAGTTATAGCATGTAGCAAAAAGATAGATGCAAAAAAATTTGGTCAGTATGCTAATGAGACAGCAACCCTTTATAACCAAAAATATTCTTGGAGACATATGCCAACCACAGTTCACAAAATTTTGTTCCATGGGGAACAAATAATTCAGCACAATATGCTTCCAAGTGGAGATCTCTCAGAAGAAGCGCAAGAAAAAAGGAACAAAGACTACAGATTCTTTCGCGAGCACCAATACAAGAAAAATTTCCAGATATTGTACTAATGAAGATCTTATTAATATTTTGTTGTGCACATCAGACCCATATATGTCCAGTATTCGACAAAAATGGAAATCAACCTCATTAGAGTTAGACGAAGAAGCTAAACAACTACTGCAAAATGAAAATCAAAGCTATTTGGAAGAAATTTTTACTAATATTGTTTAATTAACACTAGTTTACAGATTATAATTTGTTTCTAATTTTAGTATAAATTTTTATTAATACATTTAAATAAAATATATGTGCACTTTAAATCAATAGTTGTAAAATACGATTGAAGAAAATAAGAAATTATAAAAAATATACCTATTTAAAATGTCAAAATATTCAACTTTTACATGGAAACTCAAAAAAAAATTAAAATGCATTTTTAACTCCACATTACTTACGTTCCTATCAGTCGATTTTTACGTTTGAACACGCAAATTGAAGCTTGAAGTCCCTCCTATTGAACAAAACAATTTGCGTAAAAAAATACCAATCCGGCCAAAAGTTATAGAGTTTTGACCGCTATCTCGCGAAATTGACCACTGTGCGGCGAAGGTATTCGCATAACCGAAAGGTCGTGTGTTTCTATAAACTTTTTGATGTAAACACACAATAAAGTTCTGTGGTTTAGAAGGTAGCACGTCCGATTAGCAATGCGAATATCATGGGTTCAAATTCCAGCCAAGGCAAATAAAAATGTCGAAAGATTTAAATTGAAAATTAATATACTGCCAATAAACAAGGCCAGAAATATAGAAGAAATGCTGGTCCATTGTTCGTCATATTTTTTTATTTTTACCTTATTTTTGGACCTTCTAGAAGGCCTTCTGGAGGGGCTTTAGTCGCAGGCCTTCCAGAAGGTCTTTGGTAGGAGGCCTTCTAAATGGCATTTTGTCAGAGTCCTTCTAGAAGGCCTGCAAAAAGAAGCGAAAGGGAAGGCCTTGCTCTCCAATCTTACCCTGTGTTAATTTTAAATGAGTATAGAATGCAGCAAGCATGCCTTGCGCCTCCCTAAGCAGGCCTGTGAGAAGGCCTTGCGTATGCCTTCTTTTTCCCGCTGGGACAGCGACACACAACCCATATTATGACGGTGTTCAAGGTAAACAATAGAAATGGATATCTTACTGTCACAACACAACGTGCATTAAAATCTACTCTATTCATTGGCCCATTCGGAAATGGCCAGTAAATCCTGGCTGAGTGACTCATCCATCAATCGCCTTTTGTCCTCAATTTCTTGACGACTTTGTCTATGATCGAATGAATATGAATGACAGTGGTTGTTGTCATCCGCAACTGAGTAGATTGGATTCGAAGTCCGGTCCAAGAGGTTGTCGATGAATATAAGAAAAAGTGAAGGGAAATGACAGAGCTCTGTGGTACTCCTGTGGTTAACCTATGCTCGTCATATCTACGACAACTCATATAGTGCTATCTCTGAGGAAGCTCGATATAAATCGGAAGAAGTCACTACCAAGCAATGAGCTTAGATAAGAGGGCGCCGTGTGTGGATGTAAAAAACCGTCTCTCTTAGGGAAACTGGTTTTCGGTTTGTTCAAAAATTTACAATTAATAAAACTGGTGAAACCTGTTTTATATATAAGCTAAAATGGAATATTTTATATTATTTTTATATTTTTTGAGATTATTAAGCACAAAAACATAAACAAAACCATCAGAATTCAAATACTCTTTACATTTTCATATTTTAAATGAAAATTCACTTAAATCGCCGATCTTGTTTATTTAAATTACCAAATTATTGCGAAGTTGGTTTTTATCTTTCTTTTGGATACCAAAAGAAATGCGTTAGAGAATGCTATGCTATCAACAATTTGCACAAACAAGTATACCAATATGCATTATGTCTCAATCAGCGATGCTGTCAGAATTCAATATGAGACATATGTGCTTATAAATGTCATTTGCATATGTATATATTGGAAAATTTATACAGGAGGTATTCACAAATTCGCTGTTAATATTATTATTAAATACACATTTCGTACCTTTTCTACCTCTATCAATGCTCTCGAGTCTCTTTTTTTTTACTACCAGAGGGATATGTTTTAATTCCGCGCTCGTTTAGATTTCCGACATTATCAGACGTGAATGTTGCATCGAATAATACATGATTCCCTTCCAATAAAAAATTAGCAATAGAATTCAATGGCTTCGATGTTACACATCAAACTCCAAACGAAGCTATTTGATATCCTACTTGTTTTTTCAACGTCACAAATAAATATTTTGGGAAAATCTTTAACCTGCGGTATTAAGAAATCAGTTCAGTTTATATTCGCAGCTAGTAAACAAATCATTACTCACACATTTTCTTGCGTATTTTTATTGTAGAATATATCCACGACATGCAGATGCTTTCTAAGTTAAAAACCGGTTAACCGACATGAAAACACCGGTTTCCCCGGTTTGTCGAAAATAACAATTTTTAAAACAACCGGTGGACGGTGTTAGAGTTGTGTGTTATGATTTTGATCACAAGAATTATTTTCGCCCATATATTAAAATAGACGGAATATTGTTAAAAATCATGCCATAAATAAATGCTATAACTTTCAAATAGCAGGCCTTTAAATTCAATTCAATTGAAATTTCATATTTGTTTTCCTAAACTATACTAACCTAGAGAAATATTTTTAATAAACGCCAGCGTTAAAGATTGCTGCTAATGGACCCACTCATAGTGCACATTATGCAGGGGGCTTAAATTTAAAATTATATATTTTATATCCACAAAAAAGTTTATTAGAATTTTTCCTGTTCAAATTACAGGCAATCAATATTTTATTCGAACAGCCAAAGTCCGTTATACATATTGCCGGTTGATTTTCATTTAAGGTGGACATAAAATATCAAAGGAATTTCAAATGACTCTGCAGCGAGGAGGACTCAAATCTTTTGGAATTATGTACCATTTCCAAGTCTTCCATTTTCCATTTTCATTGGTCTCTTCTTAACTGTCAATGATAATGCCGTAGATGTTGTTGTTTGAATAACGACAACAATATCGTTGTCGTCGTCATCATCATCGTCGCCGTCGTCTTCGACTATGAGTGGAATTTCCTTCATCTGCTTCGAGGAGTTTTCGTTTCTGTTGCTTTGCTGGCAGAAAGAAAAGTTAAATAGTATCTGCCAT
Organism: Polietes domitor; assembly: GCA_947397865.1. Lineage (NCBI taxonomy): Eukaryota > Metazoa > Arthropoda > Insecta > Diptera > Muscidae > Polietes > Polietes domitor. Next base: position 216,485,982 of record OX377618.1, on the reverse strand, counting down.
TTGAAAAGCGTAACTTAAATTACATGGTTCGAATATTCACTCGCTCGTTTACCACATTTATATGTTTGTTTGATATGAAAACAATTTCAATACCAATCGATTGAAATGATGCAATATCAACAGCAGCAATGGCAAAGGCATTGGCACTGGCTACGGCAACAGCAGCAACAACAACAACGACATTCGAAGGATGAACATTTGCTGTACGAGTGGAAGTTGGTGGGGTGTGGAGGGGGGAATTCCATGAGGCAGGCTGCTGTGTACTGCTGCAGCAACAGCCGCATCTGAGTAATGTAACAGCAGTGCCACTACAAAATGCCAATTTTCATTTTACATGATGGCTACTTATGCACTTCCGGGATGATGGAAAATGTTGCAAGAAAACCAAAGAGTCATTGCTGTGCAGAAGCTCTAGCCCAAAATCTATACTCACCCCAAACAGAGGCACTACTACGTTTCGTATCGGGGAGGACATATGCATGGCAGTGTATGTCGGCCAATGTCGGTGTTGGTTGTTGGTTACGGCTGTTGCACAGTGTTTCCAAATATAAAATATTTGGTAATGACGTTTTCATCAAGAGAATATAAAACATCTCTGAGGAGGTAAATGAAAGTAGTTCATTATTGAATGAATTATATGGGGGGTCATTTAAACTTTTAACTTAGAATCACCTATAAAAATGTACTGATTATTTTTTTCAAATTTCTGGTTTTATTTGTCATTTAATAATGGAACACAATGTCATTCATGACTACCTCGATTGGCTCGGCAATTCGTCATCCGATCAACCCAATTTTTCAGTACAGCCCAAAATCCACACCAAACAGTGACTCGTTGTGGATGCATTGGCTTCTTAGTAGTCACTCGTGGGTTCTCTGAACCCCATATGCGACAATTTTACTTATTGGCATAGCCACCAAGATGAAAATGAGCTTCATGAAGGATTTATTTAGTACTTCAAACATAATACTTTCAATTCACATAATCCAAATATATAATCAAATATCCATATATATAGACATATGAGGTTAGAGAACATATAGGTTAGAGACATATGAGAATTAGGGCTCCCCTTTTAGGCCAAGAACTACTGTGTGTTCGTTGCTGACAGAAAACTCTTGTTTTGTTAACCGCAATGACGATGACTGTATGATGAGGACGAGGACGACGCTGGTGTGGATGAGGATGATGATGACGACGACGACGATGATGCTACCGCTGATGTTGATTGTTGTCCGTAAGGTAAGGTGCTTGTTTAGACGCTTGTTCCTATGCAATGTTGCTGTCTCGGTTGTGGTTGTCGTTGTTGTTGCCGGTTGCTGCTGTTATTTCGTTGATAGCAGAGGCGGCTTTCATATGTTCCTGATCATCATTATTCAATTCATACATTCGTACATGTGCTATGTTGCTGTCGCTGTTGCTTCGGCTGCTGTTGTTCTTGTTGCTATTGCATGTAGCTGCCACAAAATTATTTTGCCGGGTGATGAGTTCAATGACAGCTTGCTTGCTTAAAATGATTTCAGCCAACAACATAACCACACAACAGCAATAACAACAAAACAGACAGTCTGATAGTCTTGGACGGACGTACGGCCAACAGCCAGCGCCGCCGACAATCAGTAACCATCCACCATGGCCACATTTATTTTGGGTCCTTTTCGTTCGGTCGGTCGATATTGTGATTTCCACCCAGAGAATGCGAACGCGAATGTGTTTGCGTTTGTGTTAATAATAGTCGCAATAAAAGCAACGGTTTTTGATTCTTTATCAATGCGAAAGTACACATTTCTTCATTATAGTCTTTCCTCTTTGTTTGTTTTCTCAATATCTGTCATTCGCAACGATATGCTGCACAGTGATTATATAGCCATAAGCAGTGAGCACTATATGTAAAATGACTGAGAAGACTGACGGGAAATATTTTTAAAGATTTTTTTATTACTATTTATCAACTAATTAAAGAGAGTGTTTAGACTTAGTCCAAAAGTGTGAATTCTAACAAAAGTCGCAAATTACATGTGTTATTAATTTACCAAGTTCCTATTATAATCTATAACACAGTGTAACAAAAAAAATTGTGTCAGATAACAAAAATATATTTGTCTTGTGTATTGAGGCATATTTTTTACTACACTATCACCAAGAGTAATTCAACGATATTCCGTAATTCCAATTGAAATTCAGAACCCACCAATTGCTATTCAGAAATTAAATTTGTCATTCAGAACTCATCAATTGAATTTCAAAAATTCCATTTCATATTCAGAACTAACCAATTGATTTTCGGAAATTCCATTTCATCTTCAGAACTCATCATTTGATATTTTCATTTGAAATTCAGAACTTATCATTTCAATGGAAATTAAGAAAATGTCATTTGAAATTTAGATCACATCAATTGAAATTCAGAACCTTCCATTTTAAATTCAGAGGTATTCAAATGAAATTCAGAGGCTCTACAGAGATTTTGAAACATATCAAACCCAATGTAAGTCCTATGTAAATTCTGTAAACATGCGACATCGCTGTAGTTACACTCACTTTGTTACGTGGGACAAGTAGAATTTCAAATGGAATTTCTAAAAATCAACAGCCAAGTTCAGAATATGAAATGGAATTTCTGAATTTCTACTAATTGGTTCTGAATATGAATTGGAATTTCTGAAAAACAATTGATAAATTCTGAATGGAATATCAATTAATGAGTTCTGAATTCCCAATGGAATTTCTGATTATCAATTGATGTGTTCTGAATTTCAAGTGAAATGCAATTGATATATTCTAAACTATATTTGGATATTCTGCAACAATTTTAGTAAAAAGCTAGTTAAAAGTTCGACCGCGCCGAATCTTGCATACTGTGTGGACTTTACGTAATAATGCAACGCCATATTAGGAAAATTAAGATCATATTAATGCTAATTGTTTACTACGACAACCACATATGCTTTAAATAAATTGTGATACTTCGGTCGATACCAATGTTATCCCATTTTCCCCATTTTGACTGTAAAAGTGCGAATATCAAAAACATTACTTTTCGCGTCTACACAGTCAGAAAGTCGTGTACAGACAGATTTTACCGCAACCAACAATATATATACTTTATGGGGTCTCCGATGAATAAAAACAACTATCCAAAGTAACAAAGTATTATCAATTTTGTGTTTAGAATCCTAACATTTTTGGTACATAGTGTAATAACTATGTACAGAGTGCCTGATGAAAGCTTTTACCAAAATAAACCTTATATCTTTATTTTTCGTGTAATCAATCGGTTGCATTTTTATTTGAGAAAGTGGTCTTTAGATTAAAAGAAAATGGGAGATTGGGATGCTGAAACAAGAATTTGGATTTGGCACCATCACATCGAAGTCTGTCATTTCCGTCCAAAGAGAGTTTAGAGGGCTTAGGTGAGGATCGTAAACAATTTTCCTTGCATGGAACAATCACAATAATCTTATCATTGAGGGTCCTCAGTTCGGACGCATACAAGTCCATCCTGCAGTTTCGACAAAAAGCTTATCTGCTTAAATGGGTATCTGGAGACCGTCATTACAGACAATTTTGAGATGGGATTTGCATTTATTTCCTTATAAAATCCAAATAACAACACTACTCAACAAATTGAAAAAAATTGCATGTACTCCGGATGCGATAATTTTTTCTGTGTAGATAACCTTGACATGAGCTCGAAAAACGCAATAAAATTTTTTTTTTCGTTTGTTTTTTTTTTTTATTTTTTTTTTTTAAATTTTAAAATTTTTTTTTTGGTTAATTTGTTTCGTCCGGCATAACTCGGGAACCACTAGCCCGATTTAATTGAATTAAATTTTAAAAAATTTGAAATTACAATTCCCTTAATCTGTTCATATGTTGTTTTCCTATACAAGCAACAGTTTCCAAGTTAAAAATGAATATATAAAGGAAAAAACTTATTTTTTGCCTAAAGATTTAATTTTTTTTTTAAATCCATAAAAAATCCAAAATGAAAAAAAATGTCAAATCTTATTACTTTTACGTAAAGTCACATAACCTATGAGCAAAATGAGACAAAGATCATGAAAATCGATGCACGCGTTTCGCTTTTATTCGCAATTGAGTAAAGGTATGAATTTCAAAAATTTGCTCGACATATGCACAACTTTGTCTATGGTAAGGTTTTTTCTTTTTTATTACAAAAAAAAATTAAAATTTGTTGGGTGACAAAAATATATGACTTTAAATTAAAAAACAATTCGATATATGTACAAGAAATTATCCTAAGGATATCAACATTAATTAATTATAAAAAAGTTTAAAAAAAAAATATCTAAACACAAAAATAAAAACCTTCAAATTAAAAATAATTATGTGCTTTTGTCTTTCTTTTATATTGTTGTGGGTCTGTTTCTCTTATCAGGAACCAGATATAGTCCCCCATCATAGCTTCGTTCCAAAATCCTTGGTATCGGTGCTCAATTTCTTTCATTTGCTGATGAAAACGCTCACCATGCTCGTCACTCACATCGCCCAGGTTGTCCGGAAAGAAGTCCAAGTGCGAGTGTAGAAAATGTATCTTAAGCGACATATTTGCTCTAATTTTTTTATAATTGTGGAGTAGTTGTTCGACGATCTCTCTGTAATTTGAGCTTTTGTTGTTTCCAAGAAATCCGGAAACAATTTGCCGAAATGAGTTCCAAGCTGCAGCTTCATTTGGTGATAAAATGTGCTCAAACTGTTGGTCTTGCAACAACTTTTTAATTTGCGGACCGTCGAAAACGCCTTCCTTAATCTTTGCCGATGAAAGGTGAGGAAAAATGGGGTTTAAATAGGCGAACGCTTCGCCATCTTTGTTGATAGCTTTCACGAAGTTTTTTATGAGTCCGAGCTTTATGTGAAGAGGTGGGAGAAAAACATTTTCCTTTTTTATGAGTGGTGTATATTTCACGTTGTCGCTGCCGGGGATGAAGTTAACTCTTTCTGTCCAACTCCTCCTGGTGTAATGATGTTGACGATCGCGGCTGTCCCAAAGGCAGAGAAAACAACAGTACTTTGTGAATCCACCTTGTAATCCACAAAGGATACCGATAACCTTAAGGTCGGCACAAACTTTCCAATCGTGCCTCTCATAGTTAAGGCACTTTAGTAGATTGTCCATGACTTCGTATGTTTCCTTGGTGTCAACGGCATGAGCAATTGGAATCGAAGGTTTCTCGTTGCCGTTGTGCAGTAAAATTGCTTTAAGGCTCTGCTTGTTGCTGTCGATGAAAAGACGCCACTCTCCTGGATTGTAAGAGTACCCGAGTTCACCAAATAATCCGGGAATGTCCTTACAAAAACAGATGTTGTCTTTTTTTGTGTAGTACCTTGCGTATGGTTCATGACGCTTCCTGTAGATTGTTGTCACCACACCAGGAGCCAAGAAACCGAACTGTTGCATGCGCGATGCATGCAACTCTGCATCTTCCTTGGAGAGTTTCAATTCTCTAACCCAATCGTTCAGTTCTGCTTGGGAACATAAGCGTTGACCTCCATGCAATGTATATGTTGACTCGCATTCTGATGTGGTTTCTACTGTCTCCGGATCTGATGTTGGATGTATCGCCTCATTATTAGATGCCCATCTTGAAACGGACGGTTGCGGGTCCACTGGTTCTTCGGAAAATGGCACTGGAAAATTCACTGTTGAAACAGCAGCGTAAGTCCATCGTATATTTTTTCCCACGCCTGTTTTTTTGCTAAGACAGAAGTAGCAATCTGTTACATGGCAAAGCGGAGCTCTCCAAAGCATTGGCATGATGATTCTCGGCTGTCGTCTGAAAGAATTTCAATAATAAGTTATATATGTTCTTGAATTTCGTAATCTACACTTACCTTGAGTCAGCTAGCTGTACGTAGCACCTTGGACATAGAGCACTTGGTGTCCACCGCTCATCTATGTTTGAGACCTTTAAATTGAAGCTCTCTTCAAATGAATCTCTCAATTTAGGTGAAAAACAACGCTTGTTTTTTCAGAAACGTATTCTCCGCACATGTAACAAAAATTACTTGGATTGGTATTGCATTCAAATCCTCGCGAACGTTTGCTCATTTTAACTATCGCGTTCGTCGACACTTGTTGAATGAGTAAAATCGATCAATGAAGACCTATTTATACTGTGTATTGTTTAGTATTTTACTGACAGGTACTTATAAATGGGTGTATATTTTTTTACGGTGGCTACATACCTGTTTCACCATGTGTGAGTCTTAAATTTTCCGAATAATGACCACCCTTAAATGTGGGTTGCATTTCTGTAAAAAAATCATACAGGTAGCCAACGGAAAAACCAAATAATTAAAAAAGTCCCCTTTCCTTTTAATTGTTCACGCACATTTATTAGCGTTTATTACTTTGCTTACGCAATCATAAAAATTAAATAACCCTTTGTTTATTCCGTTTTGTTAATTCTGAGAATCAAAAAAAAAAGAAAAAACCTTACCATAGACAAAGTTGTGCATATGTCGAGCAAATTATTGAAATTCATACCTTTACTCAATTGCGAATAAAAGCGAAACGCGTGCATCGATTTTCATGATCTTTGTCTCATTTTGCTCATAGGTTATGTGACTTTACGTAAAAGTAATAAGATTTGACATTTTTTTTCATTTTGGATTTTTTATGGATTTTAAAAAAAAAAAATTAAATCTTTAGGCAAAAAATAAGTTTTTTCCTTTATATATTCATTTTTAACTTGGAAACTGTTGCTTGTATAGGAAAACAATATATGAACAGATTAAGGGAATTGTAATTTAAATTTTTTTAAAATTTAATTCAATTAAATCGGGCTAGTGGTTCCCGAGTTATGCCGGACGAAACAAATTAACCAAAAAAAAATTTTTAAAATTTAAAAAAAAAAAAATAAAACAAAAACCAAACGAAAAAAAAATTTTTTATTGCGTTTTTCGAGCTCATGTCAAGGTTATCTACACAGAAAAAATTATCGCATCCCGAGTACATTTTGACTGTTGCAATCAAACTGAACGCTGCAGACTGGTCGATTCCCTTGTAATTTTGCAAGAAGATTATCCCAATAGTTGTTAACGATGGAAACATGTTAAAGCATATTTTTGCGGCCTCCTGCCAAAAATGAAGTTAGGATTATTTAATGATGATCGGCAAAATATTTCGTCACTGGGTCAAGCCGTATGTAAGGTAAATGCTCCTGAAAAACCTCTAACAGTCATGTTTTTCCCGTGTATTTTTGTTAAGTTGCATTTTTGTCCAATTTTTTTTTTTCTGAATTAATGGACCCTTGGAAGGACTTTAAATATAAATTCGTAATTTTGACTTACAATAACTCATTATAGAATGTTTAGATAGATTTTTTGTTACGTCACTGATTCCATTTTTGTTAAATAATTTAATACAAAAAATTTTACAAAAATGAGGCGTCAATTTCTCTCCGATGTTCATCATTTAGGCATCATTCGAAATATATTGACTGCAGCTATTTTCCTAAAAAACAACACCAAATTACTATAAAAGTTCAATAATTCGAACAATAAGTTACCCTCAGATAAGAATCAAAATTTTTATTTAAAATACTTTCAAAGGTCTTCTAATTCAGAAAAAATTTACAAAAATGTAAGATAAAAAGCTACACGAAAAAAACACATTTTGCAAACCATCATTAAACAATCCAAATTTTATTTTCATGTTGTGACTGGAAAATATTTTTCCATTTGTATGGACTGCGATCCAGCCTAGTGTGCAGTTTCACCAAGTTGCACGTTAGGACCTTATTTTTTCAATGAAATCGATCGTACTGCTACGGCCAGTGGAGGCCGTTACTTAAAGTTGTTCTTTACGGAATTGCAGCGAAAATTCCCCAATAAGTTTATTTCAGAAAACTACACATTTCGTTGGCCATCAAGGTATCCCAACTGTCAAATGTCATTTGAAATTTAGATCACATCAATTGAAATTCAGAACCTTCCATTTTAAATTCAGAGGTATTCAAATGAAATTCAGCGGCTCTACAGAGATTTTGAAACATATCAAACCCAATGTAAGCCCTATGTAAGTACTGTAAACATGCGACATCGCTGTAGTTACACTCACTTTTGTTAACCTTAGTGCACCCGATTTTTTTTTCTTGTGGGTTTATTCCAAACAGGAAGTTTACAAAATAAATCCAACTAATTTGGAAGCTTTGAAACAATGCATTCGAACCACAATTGAAGCAATTCCAGCTGCAATTCTCCAGACAGTAAAAGATAACTTTTTGATAAGATATCGACATTTAAATTCTGTTATTCTTAGGATCCATTAAAAAAATTTTAACTAAGAATAAGGCTATAAAAAAGTACTGATTATTTTTTTTTTTTTTTTCAAAATTCTGGTTTTATTGGATAGGTTGACATTTAATAATGAAACACAATATCATTCATATGACTACAACGACTTGTTCGGCAGTACCTCATCAGATCAACCCAAGTTTTCAGTACATGGCCCAGTGATGTCGCCAGTCAAAATTCACACCAAACAGTTACTTTTTGTGAATGCATTGGCTTCTCAATAGTCACGTGTGGGTTCTCTGAACCCCATATGCGGCAATTTTGCTTATTGACATAGAGATTAAAATGAGCTTCATCAGAAAACACGAACATTTTCCACTTACATTTCTTACAGTTTGCTTTAAAGGCTCACTACTTTGGAAGTAAGTTGTTAATACTTTCCAATTTTGTTCGAGCGTATAGCGTCCCATTTTGTAAATGTCAAACATAAACCTGAATGTAATACTACCTTTCAAAGTCAAAGTAATCGGTAGTTCAAATTTAAAATGTTAACTTGCCCACCCTATGTTATAGTATTTAAATTCCAATTGTTTAAGGTTTTTGTGTTCAATAATCTCAAAAAAGTATAAATGTAATATAAAAGGTTCCGTTTTAGCTTATATATAAAAAACCGGTTTAAGCGGCTTAATCAAATTATAATAACCGAAAACCGGTTTTTTTGAAAATTTTAAAATTGTTGTTTGTATGTATTGTTGGTCTGTTATGTTGTATGTGTTGTCATTTATTTTGGTTCAAGACCAATGGTTGTGCTGAAGTCTTCAGCAGAACCCAAAATTAGCAAAAAGGCAAAGTGAGACCTTTATTGTTGCAGCTAAAAGTTGACTGCGCAGTTTCGATGGGCGCTACCCCATCTCGTCAGAACTTTCGCAACGAATGTATGTCTTTGACTTAAATCAGGGTTCATATTAGTACCAACGGTCACATACGACAAATGAGAAGCGCTGATAAACAAAATATTCCACCGAACTAAGTCGACACACTAAAAATCTTACTTTGCCAATTCAATGTTATGCATGTGCTCGCATCGCTCGCCACAATGCAAAGGTTGTTGTTGTACGGTATGTCCCGTCTTCACTGTACCTCGTGTGTATTGTTGTTCTTTGTATGTATTGTTGGTCTGTTATGTTGTATGTGTTGTCATTTATTTTGGTTCAAGACCATAGGTTGTGCTGAAGTCTTCAGCAGAACCCAAAATTAGCAAAAAGGCAAAGTGAGACCTTTATTGTTGCAGCTAAAAGTTGACTGCGCAGTTTTTAACAAACCGAAAACTGGTTTCCCTAATACGGAAAGGAAATGGCAGACGAGTGTTCCCGGAACGACTCCGATGCGACTACGAACATCCACGCAACTGGCAATCGGCTGTATGGATAAGCGTATGGTAGAGGAGTCGGTGGAACCTGATATGCCAAGAACTGCAGGAACTTACGCTCTTGGAAAGTCCTTCCGTGTTCTGGCCGAAGAAGCAGACGTTCTTATAAAACTCCTGTATCAATGTATGTCGCAGCTGATATCTAAATGACGGAAAGTAATAATTTTCGATAATTTGATAACGAAATTAAGCAGCCAAACCACTGTTTGTTTATTCTCATTTAGAAAACCAATCAGTTTGACTGTCTTACATCATCAGTGCCAAAGTGCTGCTGCCAAAACAAGAGATGAAAGAGTTGGTGAACCTTTAAAGCAAAAAGGGCGTCTGGCAACTTCTGTTGCATTGGATGTAAAGATGTCAGTGCTTGATGACGGTGAGGTGATGATGATGACGAGGTGCCTGATGGTGGTGATGGTACTGCCTGCCATTATTTCAACTTTAGCCAACTAATGGATGCTAATTGAAAATGAAAACACTTCTGTGCTTCCCATGTAACTGTGATTATGCAAATTTTTCACTGTGAGGCGAGCGAGCGAGGATTATCATCTACACCACTACCACTACACTGTTGGTAGTTGACTGTCCGTCGATTCGTCTGAGTGTATCGGCTGCTACCTTTATATGGACGTGTGTAAGTGGCCATGCTAATGTTGCGGTTGTGGCAGCGTTTAGTGCTATAGGACTCTCTGTTTATCATGTGCTGACCGTGATTGTTGTTGCTGGTGTTTTTGCCGTTGCTGTCGATATGATCGCGAGGGTGTTGCAAGTGAATTACGTGCCTGCAACACATTGTTTTCTTAAATACCGTCTATCTGGTTATCTCATCCTGTGTTGCTGCCGCACAGTATCAGTGCGCCCACAACAACATGCCACAACGCTTTTATCTCTTTACTACCTTATTTGCGCCTCCTAACGTGTCTTGTTAACTTATGGACGGAGTGGGTTACATCGCAAACAAAACAGCAATAGCCACAGAAATTAACATAGTACGAGAGTACATCTAATGCCAATGCCTACACCATTTCAAATAAAAATTGGGAAAGCCAAATTGAGTATTGAAAATGGCAAGTAATAAAACTGGAAACCGGACACTGGATATTTCAAACCCTATAATCGATATTAAATTTCCATTCTGCAATTCAATTTGAAATGGTGTAGACACATACCATCAGCCCACATTCGAACAAGGTACCTGCTTTGCTGGCGACCTTAAGTTTTCGACATTCCGGCTATTGAACCCTCCAGAATTGAATTTAGAATCATTTTTGTAATTCCTTTGCTCCTCTCACTCTCTCGCTCTATGTCTGTGGTGGTGGCCGATTGGATTGCATGCAAATTAGACATAAATACAATCACATTAGTTTATATTTTGTTTGGCAATAATTCTAAACTCTCCAACCTTTGGAGCGGCTGGTTGCCTACAACGGCACATGGTGTCGGAGTCCATGGCATTGATGCTGGTTGCGATGATCGTGGTGGCAGTGATGTAACCACTACTGCTGCTGGTGGTGGTAGTGCTAAATGATTATGGTTTGGCTTAATGGCAGCAACAAAATATTTTCCTTCGCCAACTTTATGTATTCCACTACACCATTTATTTGGCTTCTCAGACATCGTTAGCTACGGCGGCGGAATAGGTTCCTTCTTTTGGAAATTAGACAGATTTCTAAACAAGTTGAATGTGTTACTTGTTGCCATTAATTAGAGAGTTGGGAGTCGAAGTGATATTTCGAATAGAATTTCATTGAAATTGGAGGTGTATTGAGTGTTGCATGGTTGCAGTTGTTGGCATTTTTGATGTTGGAATATGCAATGGCTGCGGAAAATTGCTACGTGAATGTATGTTAGTGGTTGCAATGCAAATTAAAGCAATTACATACAGGAATGCTGCAAAGGAACACATTTTCGAATTCTAAACCGAATATATAATTATTTGGATATTTCATTTTGATTGAGGCCAAACGCTTTGTTGCTCAATTAAAAGTGATAGAAAGAAAGACCTAAGAAACAAGCTTGTTGCAGTTATGCATTTCGATGCTAAGGCTGAAAAAAAATTAAAACTGTTTGGCCTGAGGCAAAAAAAAAAATACTATACTATATGAGGAACAAATTAATGAACCATTATTATAGTGATTTTTTTTGTATTTAAAGTAAAAAATAGGTTTCTCGATTTTTATCGAGATTAATGAAGTATTAATGTTGCGTTTTGTAAAAATCAAAAGCTGACAACAAAAACAAGCAAATATCAAGATAGAACAGCATCGTTTTTTACAACTGACCTTAAGCCACTCAAAAAGTATTAAACATTCAGAGAATATTTTATTAATATGTATGAAAATCCTTAAATAATAAAAGAAATATTTCATAAAGTTTTTTTTTTCATGCAAAATAAAATTGTTCAAATAGTGAAACTTATATTATGCAAAACATTTTTTTGCAAACGATTTGGGTTTACACAATATAAAATACCTTAAATCTAACAGTGGTAATTTACATCCTAGCATACTATAGTACCTTTCAAGGACAATGTTATTTATACTAAAGTTATGTCGCAGCTTTGCTGCTAATATGGCATTCTTTAATTTTGTATACCCTCCACCTGCAGGATGGTGGTATACTAACATTGTCAGTATATATATTCTTGATCGTCATACAATTCTAAACGAAAGGAGGTAGAACGTTCAAATTTTCCATAAATGCGTCTTATAGCCGTAGATCGGTTGGGATTGAAACGGGGCGAAATCGGCCCAAAGGGAAAAATATTTCCCTCACAGAGACTAAAAAAAAACCCATAATAATCCCTAATATTTTAGCGTATTTAAACATTGTTTTTGAATATGTCTGTTTATATTTGCTTGATATTTGGTACGTGCATTTCCCTTATAGCAAAAGCGTGCACCATAAAGTGATTCTTATTTGTAAGGGGTGAAATGGGGCAAAAAAAAGGATAAAAATGGTACATATTAAACGACAACAGCTAGAAACACGAAATTCGGTGTGTACATTCCTCTAATTGAGTAGATACATAATATAAAAGTATTTTTTCCAAATTCGTACTTTTAAGGGGTAAAATGGGAATAGAGGGATAAAAATGGTACCAACCAAACGGCTGTACCTAGAATAATGAAATTCGGTTATACATTCATCTGATTGCATAGACAAGTAAAATACACGGATTTTTCAAAATTCGTACTTTTTGGGGTTAAAATGGAAAAAGGGGATAAAAATAGTACCATTCAAATGACCGCAGCTAGAGTCATGCAATTCGGAGTATACATTCCTCTGACTGCGTAGACACGGAAAATGAACGCATTTTACGAAATTCGTACTTTCAAGGGATACAATGGTACAAAGGGATAAAAATAATACCAACTAAACGACTACATCTAGAATGATGAAATTCTAATTGCGTAGAAACGTCAAGGGGGTAAAAATGGTGCCAACCAAATGGGCGCAGCTGGAATCATGGAATTCAGTGTATACATCCTATGCATAGACACGCAAAATAAAAAGTTTCTTTCCAAATTCGTACTTTTTCTTTTTCGGCAAAAATTGGTTGAATCATGAAGTTAGGTAATTTTGCACTATGTTCGTCTGATAATGGATTTTCAAAATTTGTGTTTTTGCGTTTTGTGTTTTTGGAATTAAAATAGAATGGAAATACATCCAACTGTAGCACCCACTATTTACCAATATTTATGGTATTAAAGCTTATTGAAAATAATAAGAATAAGAATATTTATTTTTTGAATTGACGTATTGGTAGCCTTGCCTTATAAGCGTGGTTTGAAATAATTAAAATATTATATTTATTTATAAAATTATTTTTTCAATATTTGTATTTGTTTTGGTTTGGCTATATTAAAAAAATTATATTTTCCTGTAATATTGCTGCTCTTCTACTAAAACCGACAACCTCTGCGGAATGAAATCAATGGTGGAGGGTATATAAAGTTCGGCCCGGCCGAACTTAACGCCTTTTTCTACTTGTTTTACATTAACATGTTTTTCCTTAACCAAATAGATTTATATAGAAAAAGAAGATCTTTTACATTTTATTTCTTATACTAACACTTACACTAAATGCTTACAAACTACTTAAAAACTATTATATACAAATTATTGGTTGGTATTGTATACCGTGTCGTCAATGTCCAAGGTCTTATACCGTCTGTGGTAGAACAAGAGTTTGTCCGCCCGTTAAAGAAGTCCCTCGGAATCGAGAGTCAGTAGCCCAGCAGATGGAAGGAACTCATTACTGAGTTGCATTTCCACACTATCGCTCATCTCAAGACAACCCCTAATCAGTCTGTTGTCCAGAAACTCAGCCCTTATATTATTCAAATAAAAATAAATAAATAAGTTTACTGGGTGAATGACTGGAATGTTTTAGAAATTCTATGTCATTGATAGTTTTCTATGAAATATATTTCTTACATTTATATTTCACAGAGGTCACAAAAAAGCATTAATATTTCGGAAATAATTTTTACAGTGTACATATTTTTCCGTCCTTGAATATGTAGCAAAACATTGACCTTCTATAGGATTGGCCCATAGCTAAATTTGCAATGGATCGTTAATCAGGATCTCTTGTAATATGTGTTGGTATTGGCAACACCTATGTCACATACATTAGCATGTGGCTATACCCAATTCAAACATATATTTATCTATATTTAGTAGCATTCAACCCATGTGTTTAGAAAGGAATTTCGATCTGTAATCGGATAAAAGGCTTAAGATGGATAACAGATATACGAACGAGACGACAAAAATCGTAAAATGGTCTCAACGATCAATATATATAAAAACCTTGTATTTATTGTAGTTAAAAGCGTTAGGACAAGTGGAATATTGTATATATGTATAGTAGGGCATATCGATTATGAATAATTTGTTTCTGATTGCTTTGGAATAGCAAAGAAATAGTTGGAGGCATGTATTAGTATTACTGTCCGACAGCAGCTTTGGAACAGAAAGGGCATGTTGAGTGGATCACTTTTGTAGAATAAACTTATGGTCCAGTTGGTCTTACTTTCTTTTTATAGCGGGTCAAAGTTTTCATTTTTTGGTCGAGCATTATACTAAGCGAAAAATGTGTTGTAATTTAATGTCTGAGAGAATTCTTATTCTCAGAACTATATTGTGGAATTTTATGGGGATCATTTTTGTGCAAGATCTTAACCCTCTAGCTGCTCTTGTTATGGGTCAATTTGACCATTTTTTGAGAAAATCAAAAAAGTCATTTCCAAAAGGATATTAAACGATTAATCGTTTTTCCAAATATTTTTTATAAAGGGTGTTTTTTATTGGGGTATAGAACTTTAAGTTGGCATCACTTTTTTAACTGGCGGCCATTTTGTCAGCTATCAAGTGATTAATATTTAGTTTGGTTTGCCATTTCATCATGAACAGGTTGACAAAAGAACAACGCTTGCAAATCGTGCAAATTTATTTCGAAAGTAATGGTTCAGTTCGCGAAGTTCACCGCAAGCTCCGTCCATTTTATGGTCGACATAATCGTCCATCAGAGCAATTAATTCGGTTAACCATGGATCGTTTTCGCACTACGTTTACTCTATGTGATAATACGCATCCGCAGAGACGTCGATCAGTGCGCACCGAAGAAACAATTACCGCTGTAGTTGAAGAGGACCCGAATGAATCGATTCGCCACCGTGCACAGCAATTGGAATTATTGAAGGAAACATTCGATGAGCGCATAATTTCGCGGAATGGACCTGTCAATTGGCCACCAAGATCGTGTGATTTGACACCATTGGATTATTTAAACATTAATGGCATAAAATTATCCTTCCAATAAAGCCAAATTGATGGACATTAAAACGATTTTCTTGTGTTTTATTTCAATTCGAAGTTCTATACCTCAATAAAAAAACCCTTTATATGCATGGCTAGGAAAAGTGGCTTATAAAAAATATTTTTTTAAAACTTTCCACTTTATATCAATTAAAGACCACATAACCAATTGGTATTAATTACAAAAGGTTTTTGTAACTACTTGTTTTATGGGAAACATTGAAAAAAGCCAGATTTTCGGTGTTAATCATCCTTGCGAACATTGAAGGAGATTGTAAAGATTTTTTTTCTTTTGGACAGTAATACCAACCAACACTTGCCTCCAACTTTTTTTGCTATTCCAAGGCGATGTAAAAAAATTGATACGCCCTTATGTACTGTGGGTGTCATTAATATTCGACATTCGCATTGGTGAAAGATTAGACGCCCTTAAACCTACAGTGTTTAAACATAAAACTTTATTTTTTAGATTTAATTCACCATTAAGTAAGCTTCATAATTCGTGAAAAAATAGTCATTAGTGATTGCTAACAATACATTACTTCATTTGAATCAAAAATCATAGCGTCAATATTAATCGTTTTTTTTTTAAATAAGAATAATTTATAAAGCAAAACCGTTTTTTGTGAATATTTAAAAGTCGTAGGGTACTCCTTTTAAAGATTTTGATCTATTTCCACGATTTTTCTGATACAGACAATTCGTATTTTATCCCATTCTTAATGTAACCTTTTTTTCAGTTCGGATCTGGATGTTATTGACTTTATAACTGATTAAAAGTGATTTGTATTTCGGATCATTGTCCTGATAAAATTTGAAGCTATCCTGAATGTCTAGATTTTCCGCGCTTGACCTCAAATTATCTCTTAATATCTTCAAATAACCTTCTATATTTATAATTCCGTCAATAAATACTATTTTACCGACTCTATTTGAAACAAAAAATCCATGGTATTATACATATATATACGAAAAACAATTAAACAAGCATTTCTACAATTGTAACTACTTCTTAATTAATTCGCGTAATTTTATACAGCACATCCTTGGGAAATCTAAATATCACTTGTACATTAAGAGTTTTCTAAACTTTATCTCTTTCAAGTGGCACATTAAATTAAGTTCATGCAACTGTAAATTTGTTTAAGATATAAATCAAATTCAAATTACACACTTGTTCACTTTAGACATTGCAAACTCCTGATCTGTATATATGGACGTGTGTTGAAACGAATACATAACCTGACGTAAGACAAAGATGTATGGGATATTCCACATCAACCGTCTTTGAGATTTATAGTTTGTAATTAACAGCTTAGCGGCGGCGAATACATAGCGAATATGAGTGAAAATTAGATCGTACAAGTTGTTTTAAGACAATGCGGTAGTGATATTTTCTTTAATAAACAAAAATTATATGCCACCAATATTACGTTCACCGAGTTGCAAAATTTTCAATAACTCTAGCCAGCAGCAGAATAAACTTATAGTTCAGTACTTATAGGTCTGAGCTTCTTTTTATGGAGGGTAAATTTTTCATTTTTCAACGAAGGTAGCATTATACTAAGTGAAAAAAAGTTGTAAGTCTGAGAGAATTCTTATTGTCAGAACTATATTGGGGAATTTTATGCGTATCATTTTTGTGGAAGATTTAAATCCTCTAGTTCCTCTCTTTAAGGGTCAATTTGTTCCTTTTTTCGAAAAATAAAATAAAAAAGTCATATCAAAAATGACATTTAAGGATTAAAATGTTCTACGAAAAAATTTGTCGGAAATTATCATCACCAATGACACCAAAGTTGTATATAAAGCTCATCACGATTAAATATCAAAATTATTCGCCATGGAATCATTAAAAAATGTTCTGGCCGTGTTATATTCGAACTAGAAACAACCAAAGGTAAAGTGGACCATATGGGTCCATGTTTTGATGTAGCCCCCATACAAATATACCTCCGATTTACAATATTACTGCTCTAAAATCCACATTTTACATCGGATCTGGATCAAATTTCCCACACAATGTTACATTTTGATTAGAAACGCATATTTTGAAAGCCAGTTATATAGTTTAATGTTTTGGTATAGCCCCCATACAAATTGGCCCTCAGTTTACACTTATCGCTTTAGAACCCACTTCTTACATTGGATCTTTATAAAATTTTGCAGATCATGCAGGGTTTGGTTTCCGGTCCAACATTTTTTGGGAATTCTCGGGAAAAAATTTTCAATTTCCAGGGAATATGGAAATATTTTTTTGTTTATTTTGAGCACTAATTTAGTTTTACTATATAAATGGGAAATTTTAGATATATTTCAAATATTTACGTTAGTGACAATAATAATGGCCATTTTCTGACTAGTGTCAATACGTAACCCCTCCCAGCAAAATTTTCGATTGCAAAGAACCGGTTGATGAACAGTACTGCCACAGAACTTGTCCTACTTCTAGTTCTAGCATTGATTACTTTCGTTCGAGTTTGTCCCAAAACCAACAGTTTCTTTTACGCAAAACTTTTCTTTGGAATCAGTTGTGGAATCTGTTGTTTCATGGGTGAATTTTATATGGGATTTTTTAAAACTATATATATATATATATATTAAAGTATTGTTGATTCAGATTGGATTCGACTGATATGAAAAATACGCGTACAGTCGATGTTATTATACATACGTTACCTGAAACAGGAGTTTGGGTTCCAGTCAATTACTGGCACGGAGTATCCAAGTCCAAATACCCCTTTTTTGAAAGGTTTTCTGCTAGTGACGAAAACATTATTTCACTACGCGAAGGTAAGGCCGAAATATTTTGTGGGTAGTCATAAAACAATACAAGCTTTCATTTTAGGTGCGGATAGGTGAGATATTTGGAGAATAATGTGGTTTTCTTTATATGAATTAAAAATGTCAAATGGACACACATCGATTTTTCACGAAGATTTTTGCTAAATTTCTGTATATACACATTTAATGATGTGTTTGTATTCCACGGAATCAATATGTAAACAGTAAGATATTCTGAAGAACAAGTTCTATAACAGGTTTCACTTTATCGGTTCTTTGGAACCATTAGTAGAACGGGTAGTTGTTACCATAGAACATGTTCTAGAACACTTAATGTTTGGAACAGGTTCCAAAATTTGGGCTCGTGCTATCTGCTGGAAACTTTCAAGAGAAATATAATACCCTACGGTATATTTAAATTACCCTTTGTAAGAACTAATGAATGCACTTTTCAATGTTTTTATTTTTTATGAATTTATTTAATTAAAAATAAAATTTAAAAAAATGTTTCTATTGTATTTTCAGTTTAGAATATTTTTCTCCTGTTTCTGTAAAATATTTACCTCTCTAGACGAATGAATTTTCTAAATTGAAGACGCCTTAACATTCTCAGTCATTAGGGTTCTTTGTTTCTTTAAACATTTTTTTAATTTTGAATCTAGTGTACGTGTCAGTTCACTTGTGCTTTTGATTTCAATGTCCAATATTATGATACCTTCAGTTCTGACTATTTGTCTCGACTAAATATTTGTAAAATGAAAAACAATTTCTAAAATATTTTGCCAAAAACATTCGTTTTTAATTTGTAATATGTCAGTATTTTAACCCATTAACATGCATTCATCAATTCATTTATTTTCGTAATAACAATTACAATAATAAAAAAATATTTTATTTTGTTCTTGTCGATCATTTGTATCATAAAGTTTAATCATCAAGAATTGCATTCATATTGAAAATTATCAAAAAAGTACGAAAAGCTTGCAATAGTGTACACGGATGTGTACGGTAGGCGGGTTAATGGGTTAATAAATCACACCTGTTACTGCATGTTGATATTTTAAACCATATTGGACATACCTAAAATAAATTATTTTTTTCCCGGGAATTCCCGGGAATGAAAATTTTCATTCCCGTTTTCCCGCGAAATGAAAAAAGTCCGGGAAACCCCAAACCCTAAGATCATGTTATATTTCAATAAAGAATAGCTACTTTGAAAGTGACCTTCAAAGGCCCATTTTTTAATGTAGCGCCCTTACAAATGGGCTAGGACCCACATTTTACATCGAAAGTTTTTCAAATTTTGCAGATTATATTATATTTCAACTAAGAATACATACTATAAAATTCAAATATATGGGTATAACCCCCATACAAATTGGGCCCCCATTCTACTCGATACAATTTTGCATATTATGTCATATTTCAACTACTTTGAAAGTGATGTATATGGAACCTCTTTTTAATCTTTTCTTTACAAATGGCCCCATTTTAATTTTTACCCCTATAGAACGCAAATTTTATATCGGATTTTTTTCAAATTTTGCTGAATATATTATATTTCAACTAAGAATACTATGAAAGTGAAGTATATGCTTTGGAATAACCCAAATGGGGCCCCCATTCTACTCTATTGCGGCTCTTGAAACTAGGTCTTACATCGGATCATGATATGTTTCAAATAGCAATACCTACCGTGAATGAGAAATACATAGGTACATGTTTTGGATCAGGCCCCAAGTGTTGTTATAGGCCCCATTCAAATGTTGGTCCGATTCATCCTATTACTACTGTATAATTTGTATTTGTCTGCCGGAAAATTGGATCAATTATCTTATTATTTAAATCAAATGGACGATTTAAAGCTTTAGGTGCTGTCGTCATTGTGAATAGGAGATTCTTTTTATTTTTAAAAAATATGTATGAAATTCATAATAAATGTTCGCACCTATAACTATTTTCCGTCCTAAATATTAATTAATTAATTGAATCCAACAATCTGATTGTATTAAAGTACAAAATTAGATTGTTGGTTTTTTTAAGATAAGCACGAATGCGAAAGTCCTAAATTTTGAATATGAAGTGTGACAAATGAAAGCAAATTCAAACTCAACAAGTAAAAAGGCGTTAAGTTCGGCCGGGACTAATCTTATATACCTTTCACCATGGAGTTCATTCCATAGTATTACCGATAGATTAGAGGCTATCGACTTTACAAAGAACACATCATAAAAATTGTGATATTTTTAATGTGCATTTCTATATTTGTTTACTATTTCAAACTATAAAGCATACTTATGCGCACTGTTTTAAATAAATTCCATTGCTTCATTATTGTAATATTAATAGTGTATTTCTATATACACATATATATAATACTGCAATTGTAGTCAAAAAGTGAACATGAGGTAGCAATCTTCAAAAATGTACTCTAAATATTAGGTGTATTGTCAGTCGTCATTAGGGAGAAACATTTTCCTTCGGCACCGATTTCTCCCATTTGCAATTTCTTGATTCAGCTACAAACAGAGTGACTTTTTCATTTTGATAAGAAAAGTATCCAAAGTATTTCAAAGATCAGTTATGTTTCACGCCCATATTGGATTGAACACATCTAATTTCATGATTCTAGGTACATCCGTTTGCTTGGTACCAATTTTATAATTTTTTTTAATTTGATTTTGGAGAACTGCTCATATTGTGCGTGTCTACGAAGACAGGCAGAGTGTAACCACAGAATTTCATCATTCTAACTACAGCCGTTTGCGTGGTACCAAATTTATCCCGTTTTGATCCTAAAGTTACGAATATAAAAATATATCTTTATTTTAACTGTCTACGCAGTCACAGAAATTCTAACTGCAACCGTTTGATTGGTACCATTTTTGTCCCTTTCGCCTTATTTTCTGCCTAAAAGTACATATTTTGAAAAAGCCTATATGTTTCGCGTCTACACTGTCAGATAAATACATACACCAAATTTCACGATTTTAACTTCAGCGGTTTGGTTGGTACCGTTGTTATCCCTTATTCCAATTGTATCCCTTAAAAGTACACTTTTCGAAAAATCTCTCTATTTTACGTGGCTACGTAATTATAGATATGTACACACCGAATTTCATGTTTCTAGCTGTTGTCGTATATATTGAATATATATCGCCGGCTTGCTGCGAAAGAGGTCAAATCCACTATTTGTGAAATGAACTTAATGATGCAAAAATTTCCTACAAATCTTAAAAAATTCCATGGCTATTTAAAGTAGTTTCGTAGGTATTGTATCAAAATAATTTATTCATTCGCACAGCTGTGTGGAGCAATAAACTTTAAATCTTCAATTACTCAGCATTGGTAACTTGAAACTGAAAATGTTTAAGAATTTCGACATTTCAAATCATCGCTAGACCTATACAATTTTAGGATTGAAATGGAACGACCCATACAAACTCATAATAAAAACAATGGTTATGTGCAACATTATTTCTTGTTTTTAATTTACATCACCATCAGAGTCAACACCTACGATCCTATTTAAACAAACGTAAGAAACTGGCATTGATTATTCACAGACGATAGCGATTTTTATTATCTCCATTCTACCACCACACACTGAAGCAATGATAGTTAAAATCTACAGCATAAGAAATCGGAGTAAATGACAGAAATAAACTCAAAACAATTAGAAATGTGAATACAGCCAACGATCGCAATCAGTTAGCAGTGATGCCATATGGCAGAGAAATGTGGGATTGTGATGTTGTCGGAGATGGATGAACTGATTTGTAATAAAACAGGGTGGCTGATGTAAATTAAGAAAAAAGAACCAATATACCTAATCAGGAGCAGTAGGTCAGGGCCAACGAAATGTGGAGTTTCTAGAACTCAGCTTATTGGGAAATTTTCGCTGTAATTCTGTCATAACAGGATTTGGCTACATGACAAGTTGCAACATCTTGTTGAAACAACACAGAGTTGAAAGAAATTCACTTTCGATGCAGTTCTTTTAAGAAAAACACTTTGAACAGCAGTATTCATCAGCCACCCTATATATCACACACGGAAATTTGGTCATGTTTTCTAAAATCCACCGAACATGCATCCAAAGGAAATGAGGTAGGAGATTCAATTTTATCTATACAAAGCCATGAAAAATGCTTTAACTTTTCACTTTAATATTTAGAATTTTGAGGTTTAAACATGGAATCCATTAAAATCCTAAGAAATGCGGCAACTCTGTTTCAAATTAATTTCTATCATAAACCTATGCAGTTCATGTTCGAACAATGAAGATTTGTTCCCTGAAGTCTGAACAAATTTTGCCACCGAAAGCGACCGGCCAATTTCAAAGCTCATGAGCTGTCACACGAATTGCCTTTCAGCTGGGAATATGTTATTATGTCTAGGCAGTGAACGCTTTTGATACTTTATGAGGCGGCGTCAGTGCCTGCATTATTCTCATCCCATCTAGCCATCTAACGACGACACCGACGGACTGCCTCAACAACAATAGCAACAACTTCCATATAATGTTGCAACAAACAATTACAAAAAACGTAAGATACTTCTAATTATCAACATGAAATGTTTGAATAAATTAATTCCCAGCAATGTAGACACTACTGTGCACTGATCTTAGCCAGCCAGAGAGAATATGCTGGTGGTGCTTCTGCTGCCACCACGGCACAAAAAAGGGGTAATAAACTTAAAGCCTGATCTTAAGGAATTTTTATATCACCAGCAAAGAAAAAACCAAAGCAACTGAAGAAAGGAGAACTTCAAATAATTAAGGTATTACAGGCATTGCAGCACACATGAATGAGCCGCATACATGTGTAAGTTCATTTTGCTACAAATTCATATGGAACTTTTCTCCAATACACTCGAAGAAAAAATGTATGTTGATAGTAAAAATAATATTCTTGATTTATCAGTCCGTAATAATTGAAATTCATATTGAGAAAATACAAATTGAAATTGAGAAAAAAACAGTAGTAATTCAGAAATGTAAATAGAAATTAAGAAAAAACCAATTGTAATTCTGAAATGAGAAAATACAAATTGAAATTCAGAAATGTAATTGAATGAAATGCTATTGAATGAAAAAATTGATATTGAAAAAAGAAAAATTGAAAATGAGAAAAAACAAATTGAAATTGAGAATATACTAATTGATATTGAAAACAAAAATATATAAATATATGTGAAGGAAAGACACGAAATAGAGAAATGAATATCACCATGTCATTTGTGGATAGAAGAACACGTGGATGATCCAGACAACCACAAGTGCCAAATTCTCCTTGTTTAAACATCCATGTCATCATATGCGTAGCAATAGATTTCTGCTGGAGATGCTTATAGTCTGCCACAGTTTTTGCATTTAAAGGAACAAAAAATAATTTACTACTGCCATAACTAAGATGGTCATATTTGCATTCAAAGGAAGAAAAAATATTTTACTACTGCCATAACTAAGATGGTCAAAATTGAAAATCGATTTTGGTTCATGGTAGATTTTAGCTATGTTTCAATCCTCGTTTAATCTTACAATGCAAGCTGAGCTAGGAAGGCTTATTGCAACCTGCATAAATATTTTTTTCAATCTTTTCTCTCAACATATTGAAGATGATTCGTTTATTGACATATAATCTTGAAGACATTTTGAATGATACTTTAAAAGGGAGTTTCTCTTTAAGACTGTATAACTAAGCTGCGATTAATGGAATAAATAATTATTCACATTGTCGTCAAAAAATATAAAAAAGTACTTTCATATTAAAAATTGTTGACGTAGCCTATATAGCTGTCTAGTATAAATGAAATAAATTTATGGCTTAGTCCAAATATGACAATTAAATTATTTCTTTTGCAAATTTTAAAAAACCATAAATCCGTGATCCAAATTTGCAGTGATATTAGGCCAAGATCTGACAATCGCACGATTTTCAAATCACATTTTCTATTTAAAACGACTTTGTTTAACCAATCATCCTCTTGATTTGCTGGTAAGAAAATACAGACAATAAAAAAGGTTGTTTCAGAAACTCGAAATCGCCAAAACAAAGCGATTTGAAAATCGTGCGGTTGTCAGAACATTGCCGATTATCATTTACTGGGTAATAAATATTTACTTTTCCTGTATTCAAATGCTGCCATATCTCTTCGACTAAAAGGACAAATGTTTGTTTAATACTTAGCTTTTAACTACTGTTAAATCAAATAAAAATCATTGCTAAATGCTCTTTGTTTCTCTTTTCGCAATTCTAATAAGTTAAAAGGAAATGTATTTTTTTGCAACACATTCAATTTTTTTACCAACTTATTTTGTTATTCTTGATCTAAAATTGTCTTTTCTGCAACTCTATCTAGCTGTACCGAGACTCCCAAATATTTTATTCGTAGAGTATTAATATATTTTTAAATCACGTTTAGAAAAATAAATATGAAAAACGACCATATTAGTTTATGTTGGAACATTAGTCGACAATTATAAAATTTAATTTTTGTACAGTGAATAAAAGCGGCTAATATGACCTGTTCCAATTTGTCAAATCGAAAAGAATATTTGTATCGGGGCTATATCCAAACATGGAATAAAGTGACTAACTTTCAAAATAAGTTCTTCCAGCTCAAATATAACGTGTTATGCGCACTTCAAAGAAATTCGATGAAAATTCGTGGTTTCTGGTGCGGAAAAAGTCTATCTGGGAGCGAAATTTGTATTGGATCTTTATGTAAATCTGAACCGATCTGACCCATAAGATATTTTGAAAGATTGGAAAAACATCTGTTAAAATATGTGGTTTATAGAGTGGAAAAAGTGAAATCGGGAATGAAATTTGTGTGGCAGCTATATATAAATCTGAACCGATCTGACCTATTTTTACCACAGGTATTTCTAGTTGAACTATAAGATGTTTTGCCAATTTTTAAGAAAATCTGTTAAAATAAGTGGTTTATAGAGCGGGAAAAATCAAATCGGAAGCGAAATTTGTATGGGAGCTATATATAAATCTGAACCGATCTAACACATTTTTACCACAGGTGTTTCTAGTCGCAAAATAAGATGTTTTGCCAAATCTGAAGACTATCTGATACAATTTTTGGTTTCTAGAGCGGAAAAAATCAAATCGGGAGCGAAATTTGTATGGGAGCTATATATAAATATGAACCGATCTGACCCAATTTTACCACAGGTGTTTCTAGTTAAACTATAAGATGTTTTGCCAATTTTGAAGAAAATATGTGGTATCCAGAGTGATAAGAGTCAAATCGGGAGTGTAATTCGTATGGGGGCTATATCTAATTCTGATCCGATTTTCTTCAAATTAAATAGCGTTCGTTCTTATCCCGAAAAACTTCGTTGTGCAAAGTTTCATTTGGTTTTGTCTACAATTGCGACCTGTATCGTGATTACAAGAATAGATGGACAGACAGACAGACGGACATTGCTAAATCGATTCAAAAAGTGATTGTAAGTTGATCGGTATAATTAACAATGGGTATATCTCTCTTCCTTTTGGGTGTTACAAACAAATGCACAAAGACATAATACTCTCGTGGAGTGTATAAAAACTATTAACTGAAATATCTGGGAGGTGCTAAAAAAGTTCTGGGCGGTATTAGACCACCCCAGGAGACGTGGCTCATTTAAAGCACATGATGCCAGAGATTGTGTAAGGGAGGTACTAAGTAGATGAGAGGAACTCGGAAATCACTTAGACGACCTATGTAGTTGTAGTTTGCGCAGCCTGGCACAGCCAAATTGAAACCGTTTTTGAAACTACTACAGCTACCCTTCTCCGTCTGGGCCCGTAAAGCCTTATGTAAAATCCCATAGAATATATATGGTCCAAAATATAGACTTCCCAACCTACCAAATGTATCCCCACCTGGAAATTGCGAACAGCGTTTCCTCTACTTAGGAAGTACAATAATGTTGCTTTTATTATTTTAATATTTTGATTTCTCAATATGAGTTTGTATTTTCCAACATTGACAATATTAATCCGACTTTTCTCAATATTAATAATAATTTGTCTTTTCTCATTATCAATTTGTATTTTCTAAATATTTATTTGTTTATTCTCAATTTCAATGTTCATTTTCTCAGTTTCAATTTGAATTTTCTCATTACCAAATTGCATTTCTCATTTTCAAATTGTATTTTCTGAATGCCAATTTAGATTTCTCATTTTCAAAATGTATTTTCTCAATTTTAATTTGCATTTCTGAATTTCAATTTGTATTTTCTCAATTTCAACTTACATTTCTGAATTAAAAATTGTTTTTTGTCAATTTCAATTTTCATTTCTCAATTTCAACTTGTATTTCCTCAGTTTCAACAGAAAATGGTGTAGAGTTTATTTTCCAGAAAATTTTTCTTCCACGAGTTCTTGGTTATATTAATCGAGAATTCCAAGAATTTAGATCAACTATCCATGATTAATTCCTTCTGCTAACAACTTTCTTGACAAAATACGGAATTAAATAATTGCTCGTTATCTTGACCTCTTTTGTGCCCATATATCATAAACTACTTATGACCCCACTCTGAAATTATAGGAGAAAACTGCAAAATAAATACGAATGAGTATTTGTAAACATAAACAAAATTTGATAATTAAACATATGGAAAATGTACACTGAAAGACCTTTTTCCCTTAACCAATTCAATTATTTTGGATTTTCGTTAAAAACCAGAAAATAAAATATTAGAACTTATGTATCAGCTTCCAAATTCGCAGAATAATCCCAATTGCCCCAACACAAAAAATATAACTAACATTTTTCTCTGAGTCACTCCGTGTACTATTATCATATTTATTGTTGTTGTCATCAACGTAATCATAATCTCGCATCATGTATATCATGTTCCAACAAAAGCCCATAGAACTTCTGTCACTGCTGCGAATGTTTGCTGTGAGCGAAGAGTTTCTTTCTTCTTCCGTCCAATCTGTCTGTCTTTCTTTCTTTCTTCCCTATCTCGCAGGGAAAATCTATAAAATTTAAATATAGGTTTAGTGGCAACGTGTAAGTGTTATTATAATGCCATTCTTCCACCTCCGGTTTCAGCTCATAACACAGCTTGTATGAAAGGCACAGAACAGCAAAAAAAAAAAACGAATTAAGTGGAAATATTCCCATGAGTTAATCATCAAAATTATAGTATGATTTTGTATTTCCTTATTTGCCGTCATGGTCATGGCTACTCATACATCCAGATGCGAATATCAAGATTGCCCGAGTATAGCGCTAACGAAGAAATTGTTTAAGGCAAACAAATTGTTTATCATATTTGAGTGACAGAGTGGCAAATGAAGCGAACTGCATTTGTACATATATTTGCATTTAAATGAAGCAGACAGACAGAAAGACTTGATCTTTACAGCAATATTTCAGCGTAGCTACGAGCATATTGCCACTTATTGTCGCATTTTTGACAGAAAAAGGAAACATTTATTAACCCTAACCATGCGAGCTTCATCCTTAGGGCTTAAGTTAAGACGTTTTAAAGCACAGCATCGTCATAAGTAATGTTAAATTTATGTAAACTTTTACAACTATCGCCATCGAAAACATGCAAAAGACTAGTAAATGTTCATCTCTATTACTGCGCCTGGGATACCCAACAAACTAATTTAGAAGTGATATTCTTTTTTTTCGTATAAATATCTGCACATGTTGCAAACTGTTTATTATAGCTTGGACTGTGTTTTATGGGAATTTTAGGAGTTCGATTTGGATACGGTAGAAACCACAATTTTGTGGGAAAAAATTTATGAGCCAAAAAATGTGGTCAGTGGGGTGAGTATAGAAGTTGAGGGGGGAAATACACAAAAACGCCTAAAACTGCCTCCCTGAGTCCCCAGAGGTATTAAATGTATGACCGACCCCCATTAGTTTTGCTTCCCCAATATTTTGAACACACATACCCCTATCTCTACTCCTTAAAGGAGCTCCCATACAAAAAGGCCGCTAGTGGAGTCAAATGTGTGACCCCAATATTTTCTCAGAACATACCTACCCTCTATCTTCAAACCTTAAGATGGTCCCCATAAATTTTTTATTTTTTATATTTTTATGAAGAAAAGGTCCAAAACTTCCCTAGAGTCACCCCAAAACGGAGACATATAAGACTGCACGATGGGGCCAAACACCAATTTGATATGCAAAAAGTCCATTTTGAGGTAACGTATTTTCAGAAAGTAATAATGGCAGATTGTTGCCAACACTTTAAAATGGAAAAATATAAAAGTTTGGAACCAGGTGGCAACTTGTTTATTCAAACCATGCTGCCAAAGTTACTACTTTTTCTCTTGTTTTATTTTTGATATTTCAACCAAAAGTAATATGAAAACACATCTGTTGTAAAACGAAAAGGCACACCCTAATAATTTTGTTTGTAAAGTGGAAAATACTAACACAGATATGTAAATTAATCAAAAATTAAAAAATTTTAACAATGTTATTGCAAAAAGCAATGCACTGTGATGAAGAATGTTGTGTTTTTCGTGTCGTTCCTGTATTTCTTGGAATAGAACTTTGTTTATCCGGACGTATCCGCTGAACCATATATGTGAGAAGAAAGGTTAAAAGGTACGCTTTAATATGCCGATAGAAGAGGCTGCAGCAAACTGTTATAAATTATAAAAATTTCTGATTTAAAATTATAGTAAAGTTAAAAATGCAGATATTGTAAAATTTTGATTGGACAATGGTCGAAATGCCATTGATCTCCGCGAAATTTCACAGAAGTTTTTGTAATGAATGTTTTAATTAATAAGTAAGAAAGGGCTACAGTGGGGCGTGGCCGACTTGTAATGCCCTACAGCACTCCTTGCGCCTATTCCTCGTTTTAATAAACACGGATGATTACTCTCCATATAAATTATCCAGTGTACTATAAATTTATATTTAACCAAATTTAACGTAATATGTAAGATTTTATGAATATATGTTATGACACTCCTACATATGCCATAATGGGGCACATGTAGACACATATATATCTATCTGATTCCAGAGGTATTTTGGCTCACCCCACAGTAAATGGACAACGTGACACTAGATTGAGAAACTTTTTTGTTTCATTTTTTTTTGTGAGCAGCATAATTGTATCTACGAAATTTGAATGGTCTATATTTTTCCTAAGATATTTTGCCTCAAAAAATCTACTACCATCCCACTGTAAGTGGGCGTGGCAACTCAAAATTTTTATAGACGACTTTGGTAACCACCATAACTACATGTCGTTCATTCCATATCAAACCGAACGATTTTCGTAAAAAAATACGACCACGAATCCGATTTTAACGATTTTTCGCAGACATATTCTATTGTTAAAAATATTTTACACGTATTAAAAAAAACAGATTTATTTCAAAATATATGACAATTGAAAATTGGGAAAATCTTGGAAAACGAGCCGAAGTATGAACATTGAAAATGGTGCAGTTAGAAAACGCGTGAGCAGAATTCAAAGAACGAAGGCTTATTTTAAAGGTAAGTACAAGTACACAAACTTCGTGAGTGTGTCTTATTTTATGAACAATCGTTCAGAAAATACTTTTTTCGGGCGACTACATTTCATAAATGTTTTTTTTAAATACAACCCGTTATTTCTCCAACCTGAAATTTTCATGGTTTGTTTAGAATCAATAAGGAAATATGCCTACATTTTTTCTCAATTTTTAGGTTGGTGTTTTCATAGTGAAAAATACAAAAGAAGAAAAATCAGAAATACACAAAATTTTTGTCAGTCAATAGCCGGCGAAAAGAACTTGTAGTTACCTTTAAAATAAGCCTTCATTCTTTGCATTGTGCCCACGCGTTTTCTAATTACACCATTTTTAATGTTCATACCTCGGCACGTTTTTCAAGATTTTCTAGGGTTTGGGGTCCGGGACTTCCCGAATCGTTTTTCCCGGGAATTCCCGGAAAAATTTGGACGGGAATTCCCGGGAAAAAATTTTCAATTTCCCGGGAATACGGGAAATATTAAAAAAATAATTTATTTATTATGTTGATCAATAATTTAATGTTACTATATAAATTTAGATGTATTTCAAGTTCATATATGTATTTACATTACTGACAATAACGAGTATTTGTTTATATTATATTACTACAAACAAAACTTTTTAAATTCGCTAAATAGCCATTTTATGCGAAACCCAGCTAGGGGAATAAAAACATTTTGTGGGGCTTTTTGCAGGATCTTTATTGTGAAATAAAAATATCATGCCGACAATACTATGGCTTACATAATGTAAATTTTCTTGTTTCCCTAGAAGAATCGAGGTGAATATCTTCTTCAAGAACAATTTACTTTACATATGTAGCCAGAAAGAAATGGTCTAAAAATAGGAATACGATAAAAGTTGTTCGCCTGGAAATTTTCAAGAGAAATCCCATAGGAATATAAATATATGCTACGGTGTATTTAAATGGACTATATCAATATTTTTATTTTTTACGAATTTATTAAATTAATATTAATTTTTTATGTTTCTTTTGTTTTTACAGTTTAGAATATTCCGCCCTGTTTCTATAAAATATTTTTGTCTCCAGACAAATGAATATTTTAATTTAAGTGCGTCATAACATTCTCCTTCATATGAGTTATTTGTTTCCTATGTCAGTCAGTTCTACCTGTGATATAAATGTCCAATTCTGACGATTAGTCTACATCTTTTCAAGTTTATAATGAGAAAATGTAATTTATAATCGGAACTCACATATGTTCACGATGAGAAATGTAAATTCATAATAGGAGCATTGTAATTCATAATCAGCAATGTAAATTCGTAATGTGAAATGTAAATTCATATTGAGAAATATAAATTCATAATAAGAACATACAAATTGATAATGAGATATATAAATACAAAATGAGAAAATCCAAATTGATAATGAGAAAATATAAACTCTTATTCAGGAATATATATTCATAAAATATAAATTCATAATCAGGAACTCTAAAATTTATAATCGAAGCTATGTATGTACGTTTTTCTATGGATATTTTCGTAGAAACACATATTTTGTCAATGTTCTCATTAAAAAATTTACATTTTCTCAATATGATTTTATATTTTCTCATTATGAATTCAAATTTTCTGAATATGAAAACGTATTTTCTGATTATGAATTTGGATTTTCTGATTACAAACTTGTATATTTCATTATGAGTTGGTATGTTCCTATTATGAATTAATTGTTCTCAATGAATTATGATTTATTATATCTCATTATGAATTAACATGTTCCTATTATAAATTTACATTACTCATTATGAATTTGTTTGTCCCTAATATGAATTTATATTTCTCAATATAAATTTGTATCTTCCGAATATAATCTTGAAAAGGTGTAGAGTAAAATATTTGTAAAATGAAAAATAATTTGTAAAATATTTTGACAATAACATTCTTTTTTAATTTGTAATATGACAGTATTGAAAAAAACACACCAGTTATTAAATGTTGATATTTTAAACCATATTGAACATACCTATAAATAAATTACTTTTTCCCGGGAATTCCCGGGATTCCCGGGAATGAAATTTTTCATTCCCGTTTTCCCGGGAAATGCAAAAAGTCCGGGAAATCCCAAACCCTAAGATTTTCCCAAATGGTTGTGTTTGTATGTATTGTTGGTCTGTTATGTTGTATGTGTTGTCATTTATTTTGGTTCAAGACCAAAGGTTGTGCTGAAGTCTTCAGCAAAACCCCAAAATTAGCAAAAAGGCAAAGTGAGACCTTTATTGTTGCAGCTAATAGTTGGCTGCGTAGTTTCGATGGGCGCTACCCCATCTCGTCAGAACTTTCGCAACGAATGTATGTCTTTGACTTAAATCAAGGTTCATATTAGTACCAGTGGTCACATATGACAAATGAGAAGTGCACACTAAAAATCTCACTTTGCCAATTCAATGTTATGCATGTGCTCGCATCGCTCGCAACAATGCAAAGGTTGTTGTTGTACGGTATGTCCCGTCTTCACTGTACCTCGTGCGTATTGTTGTTGTTTGTATGTATTGTTGGTCTGTTATGTTGTATGTATTGTCATTTATTTTGGTTCAAGACCAAAGGTTGTGCTGAAGTCTTCAGCAGAACCCAAAAAATAGCGAAGAGGCAAAGTGAGACCTTTATTTTTGCAGCTGATGAGATGGAGTAGCGCCCATCGAAACTGCGCAGTCAACAATACATATATAATATTTTTTCAGTCCCAATATTTTCTAAGGACGTATCTGTCATCTATCTGCAACCTTTAAATCTATTTTTATATTTTTTACTTTTTTATGAATGAAAGGCCTAAAATTGCACTGCAGTAGACCCTAGATGGGATACATCTTAGACTGACCCCCATTTATTTTCCCTCCCCAACATTTTCGCCAAACATACCGATATCCTATCACTATTCTTTGAGGGGAAATTGATAGACTTCCTATTTTTTATAAAATTTTCTCCCCCCGCTTTAGGGTAGTCAAATGTATCAAATGTTACGGCACACCACAGTGTTATAGCCATCTATTAATGCAACGGCTCTTAATAGGTGTCGGTCATACATTTAACCCCTCTGGGGCCGACTCCAAGGCAGATTTAAAGCTTTTTGTGTATTTTTACCCATTTGACCTCAATGAAGGCCAACTTACACTTACCCCACCAACCTCCATTTTTGGCTCATGAATTTTTTCCGAGCCTCAAAAAATTAGGGGTTCCAGCATATCGAAATCGAAATGTCGTGTATTATTCCACCTCTACTGTTTATATTCAATCAACACCGCACTGTAACACAGATTTGTTTTGCTTTGTACTATTGTAAAGGGTCCGCCATCTAACGTTTTTTTTCAACTATTCAACCGTTGGACTATTATTTGTGGGGTGCCCTCAGCAGCCATTTAAATGAAATTATTTTCCATTATTAACCGTAAGGATTGTACTTTCAAATAAAGAAAGAAATTTGAGAAAATATTCAGTAGTTTTTTTTATAGCAAAAAAAGTTATTCGTTGTGGTTTCTAGAGCGGAAAAAGTAAATCATAGGAGACATTGATATGGGAGCTATATAAAGGGTCCGCCATCTAACGTTTTTTTTTCAACTATTCAACCGTTGGACTATTATTTGTGGGTTGCCCGAGGCAGCCATTTGAATGAAATTATTTTCCATTATTAACCGGAAGGATTGTACTTTCAAATAAAAAAGAAATTTGAGAAAATATTCAGTAGTTTTTTTATAGCATTTTCAAAAAAAAAAAGAGTTATTTGGCGGACCCTTTATTATAAGAAGTCTAAATATTCCCAAAAAACATCCCCGCAGGGACTATATAATTTAGTATATAATTGCGTACTCGCTGTTAGGGATCTCATGTTTAAATCTTCCTTCCAGCATTTAATTCATTTTTAAAGGGTTCTTACACATAAATTTACGACATTTATTTTCTCAAATTTCTTTAATGACGTAATGCCGCCGTTGAATAACGTCAGATGATCTTATCCGGAGTTCGACCACAACTATAACACCGATATGGACTCATTTATTATCATATCTATCGAATAATTCCAATTTTCATCAAGTCTTGGTTTCTTACAGTTCGAGCTAAGCCATAGTTATTATGTTATACACTCGTCTATGCAGAACTCATATTCATATTCCAAATGTTTGCCTGGGTTATTCGGGAGCATGCAATATAAAGCACACATGGTAGCATTCGCATATTGTTAATAGAACCCCAGCAGTGTTAATCGGCAGGTGCTAAATTTTGTCGGACGGAATTGTTAAATTGTGTTGTCTTAGCTGAAAAAACATGATACTCTTTTTAAACGTCATACATATTACTTAGTAAAACGCACAGGCCTCCCCGATAAACTGAGCCAGGGAGTTCATGCTGATATTCTAGGAATGTATGTGGCATGTGGTGGTGGCAGAGAGTAGCATGACCGTTTCGAATCACAATTAAGCATTTCATTATTCATTTTTAATGAATCACTTTGTTAGAAAAAATCGAAATCTGAATATATCGAGGGCTTATATTCATAAGTGGCTATGAATAATTTTCTCGAAAATGAGTTTTTGATGCCAAACTATTCTCAGATTTGGATGTCATCTGTCATAAACATTTGGAGAAGAAATTTTTTTTCAAAAGCATTCTTTCGAATTTTTCTGATTTGGCTATCAACTCACACATTATTTTGTGACTGCATAAGTGGCTATGAACATAAATATAATAGAAATAAAATAGCTCAGAATTGGAGCTACATATAACCGAAGGTTGTAATTCGCTACAACGATTTGGTTTAAATCATTTTTCAGCATTTTTATAGATTTAGGGTATATTGTACTATCAAATTCCATAATTTTGCTTCCCAAGTTATTAGGCTAAAATAGGATAAATGGTGGCTGTAAAGTCAAAAATTGTGAAAAGTATCTTTAGAAAAACCCGCGTAGCTTTTTATTATATTGAGAATACCAAAATATTTCTTTGGCATGTGATTGCAGACTTCATGGGGAATATTTGTGTCGGAAAATTGTCAGAATCCTGTATGAAGAAAGCAACTGCAACCGCGAATTTTGGATTTTTCAACAATTGCAGAGATTTTCGCGACTGACTACTTATACGTTATAAACTATATTGGCTCTTAATAAACAAACAAACATTCAGCCGGATCCGTTGGCTAGATCGCGAGAAAATCAAAAAACAAAAATGTCATGCATGAAAATCATTTTAGCCATATTTCCGCGAAAATGAAAATTTTCCAAAAATATCCAATTTGTATTTTTTGTTTACCGTGTTCTACCGCAATATACACTTTTTGTAAAAATTTAGAAAAAGGGATAAAAATTGTACCAATCTGACGGATGATGCTGGAATCTTTAAATTCGCTGTGTATTCTATAAAGATATATCTTGGAACGGGATATATCTTTATCGAGTTTACAATAAATCTTATTTATATATTTGTGCATAAATGGCTATGTGCTTATTTCAAAATTCATAGTGCTCAATTTTAAACATGCTAAAGTGACTATGAACCATAAAAACCGAATAATAGGAAATTTAGAAAACTTTATATTATTTTAATAGTAATCGTTTTTAGATTAAATTGTAGAAGAATGATTAAAAATTACTCTTAAAATTAGGGAGAAAATCAGTTTTTACGCTCTCCTGAAAAGTTTTGTTTTTGTTATATATTATTGTTATATAGTTTTGATATTGGTCCATATCGCAATTTTCACGAATAACTCACAAATTAAAATTAAAATTGCGTCATTAATAAATATTACCGCAAAACGGATCTTGGAACGGGATATATCTCCAGTTAAATCTATTTCGACATCCAGGCAGCTCTCAGGGCCTTAGACTCAAGAACCATCAAATGTACCATGGACTGCTCTCTCTCTCTTTAATCAAACTGCAAATGTGTCAGGTTAGACTCCAGTGCACTAGTAGAAAGCGCGATCCTGGGCGTGCATATTCCGTTCGTGAATCATACAAACCTCGTCGTCGAACTGAAAGCAGCAGAATCAGTAAAGCATTGCACGATAGCTGGATCTCGTTTCGTTTTACATTATTTTTGGTAAATTATCGATTAAAAATTGTAACTTAAAAATTTGTTCGTAACCGACAAAAGTCTACAATTTCTAAAAATTCAGTAGAATAATAGAACATATATTAATAAGAAATATATTGTCTATCAGTTTATGAATGTAAACCATAATGATGCTGGTAAAAAATCACTTTCAATAATATAGCCGATTGTCTAACAGGTTCACAAGCACTTGTAGAGCTCCTTTTCTACTACTAACAAAATATAGATCCATGAAATTGTAGCCTAATAGTAAGTTCTTTAAATAATAATATTAAATACAAATTATGTGTAGAGTTTTTGAAGATCGCACCCAACACTATGAAAAAATTATAAAGAAAGATATATTGAAACTAGTAAAAGGGCGTTAAGTTCGGCTACGCCTAATCTCATATACAATCCACCGTGGAGTATTACCGATTCTGCCAACTTTGCGTAGAAGTAAACCTACACGCCATCTTTTGTTGACTGTTTTAAATAAATTGTGAAATATTGG
Source organism: Polietes domitor (assembly GCA_947397865.1). NCBI lineage: Eukaryota > Metazoa > Arthropoda > Insecta > Diptera > Muscidae > Polietes > Polietes domitor. Next base: position 216,449,602 of record OX377618.1, on the reverse strand, counting down.
AAAAATTAAAATAATTTTAAAGAATATTCCTGCAACAATCTTCAAAAAATGTGTTTAAATACCCTAAATATTGTTTATTTATTTAGTTATTTTGAGTCCTTGTTAGGGAAAAACTCATGTCTCTCAACCCCTCAATCAGGGGAGCCTGAAGTTCATGATTACAGATTCCCATTGTGAATCTAAATGTACGAATCAGTGAGGGATTGCAAGAATATAGTTTCGATACAGTCTCTTCGAAGACATTAACGACTTAGCAGATGCTCCTCTTATACCCCTCTTAGAGAAATCCTTGAGTTTCTGTAGAACCGATAAGAATAATTGAGAACGATATGAAATCATTATTTTGCCTTATAATCATCTAATCATTTACCCTGACTTTAGTCGGGTAACTAGTAACGGGCATCCCTCTCATCTTTTGAGATAATTATAGCATTCGATCCGCATAGACCAGAATAAGTTCCTTCTCCCAACACGACATTAAACGCCCCTCATCGAAACTAATCTGTATAACTCACGCAACATTTTATCTTACATACTTTTATACTGGCCTAAATGTCTTTAACGAAAGTCAAACCCAGTGTCGCTAAACGACTTCTAGCCGAAGACAGGGAAGTTTTCCTCGCGTTCATCCTCGCAGCTTCCACAATATCGTTTGTCTCGTTGATCATCCTCTGAACATAATTGCCTATAAAGCAGTGAAGGAAGGTCAACCTCTTATTTTTGCTAATGACATGGTGACATTGCAAATTGAACCGAACAAGCCTAATCTTTAGATTTTTTGGGAATAAAACATTCACAAAGCCACTTTTGTAAATACTCGCATCAATTCAATCCAAAAATTAATTTTTTTCGTATTAAAAAAACTCGTCCCAAGTTTCTGTAAAATCTTCCGATGAATTCTTTGAAGTAATGAAACTTGACTCTCCAAACTATTCTTGACATGTTTCTCAATTACACACTGTTGCCTTTTTAAGGACTTAGCAAATTGCTTGGAATATTTTCTTTTTACTGCAAACTAGCACTTGGCGACGGAGCTCTGATTTTATTATCGCAACTCAATAAAAGATACACAAACCTTTTAAATCATAAAAATTAAAGAAAGAAAAACAAACAAACAAATTAGTATTCGTCACATAACCGAACCGAACATCAATGTTGGTACATTTAACTCATCTTCTTCGACGCATTTCAGCAGTTGCGAGCAAAGGAAGACGAAGGTGAGGATGCTGATGACTACGATTACACCACTGATGCTGCTTCTGCTGCTCCCAATGCTGCATTCAGCGATTATCACCAACACTATGGAAGGAAGGAGTTTAAAGATTGCTTGTAGGACCCACATTCTAAAGCAGTATCAATTAACAGCAAAAACATACAGCGACAGATAAACAGCCGCAAGACAAGAACAAGAACAAATAAAAATAATCTATAAACCAAACGGACCTTCCACCGCCACCACGGTCAAGGGTGTGGGCACCAACCAAACCACCAAAACCAGCCCGCAAAAGAACCTTCACTTTCAATGTGACCACAAAGGACGTCGTCGCAGTAACACTTATTCAGACAGTCAACAGTTCTTCGGTTTGCCCTGCATATTATGGAGCACCGAAACAGACACTGGCAGACGGTCATGACGAGATTCATAAGGTTGTTGGCTGTTCTCATCATCATCGGCATTGGCATTATCATCCACGGCAGCTACACGATATTCATCTCCAAAGTATCGCATAACATTGTACTTATTTGTTAGCTTTATAAATAATATACACGTTTCTCCCTATATCGGAGACGATTTGGGCGAGAGTGCATGCGTGTGTTGCGTTTCTTTGCTGCAGCCATCGCAGCAGATGATGATTATTTTTAGCGTGTTATTCGATGCGTTTAAACATAACTTAATTCGCTGAAACAAAACCGCATTGAAGAAAATATAACAGAATCTAAAAAGCCCTATTTGCCAGAGAATCGCCTAAGCCGAATCTGAAAGATACTCTATTCTGTGATAGCAGTGTGGTTCACTGCCGTCTTAGGAACGGAATTTTCCAGTTAGCAAAAATGAGAAAATAAAACGAATACATGATATACCGATACACTTCGCCAAAGCAGATATGTCCATATACCTTACGACGGATTTATCCTGCCTGAAAGATTTTTGTGTTTGACTGGATATCTAATATCAATTCCTGATATCGTGTTAATCGCATGAAATAATTGTTTCCCGATTGTTTTTTAAGAGATAGGTAGTCGTATAAGCAATGTTGGAATGTCGCTGATCGTTCAATTGCAGCATCATTCGTCGCGCATGGTTTCCAATTGTCAGCTTTATGATCACTCTGGATACGTCCCTTCTCTTGTGGCTGCTACGGCTTATGTCTGTTAAATATATTTTAGGTAGAGCATGAATATACCACGATTCACAGGGCCTACCAATGTTGCGACAAACTCGCCAATTCTTTCCCATAAAAAAACCCCATATGTCTAGGGATCTTTATAAGAGTGACTTCGGTTAGACCACTTATTGTCCAGAATCCGCGGAAGTTTTCTCCACAATCCATTTTGGGGCCGATAGTGCACACCTCGGTCTCATTTACGGCAAATCGTTCCTTGTACGTCGTTTGACCTCGAAATATATAAATATTTGTTTGCTACAGTAATGTTCAAGTAGAACCTATACAAACTGATCATTGAACACTATGTAGTGTTATATGCCTCTTCCCCTGCAAATGTAGATAATTTCAATGATTATATGTGCCAGTTAGGTCTCTTCAAGGTCAAAATCGCAAAAAAAACTTAAAAAATCGAAATTAAAGGAAACAATCAACTACAAAAATGTATCTAAGATATCAATGAACAACATTTTTGTACATATGAACTTCCTAGGAATGATTCTTAACACCGTTTAGGTAGGAAATATATATCTTATTGGACAACTTCTGTTAGTGGTCAGTCCGACTACAGTGCGTATGAGTGATATTATACGCTGCCTACACACACTACAGCCTATAAGATTTGTTCGACATTTGCGATTTTGACTAGAGATGGGCGCGTGAGTGATTTCTGACTCTCGTTCACGCACGCTCACGAAGGGAAAATTTTGAATCACGCACGTTCACGCACGAAGATTTTTTCATCGCTCACGTTCACGCACGCTCACGTGAGTAAAATAATTTTTACTCACGTGATTCACGTATATCACGCAAACAATTTCCACAATTCTAAATCCAAATGAGTAAACGCCGCGCAAATCCGAAAATTATATTATTAAAATCACATTACTTTTACAATTTTTAAAGTAGTATACAAATTAAAAAATTTAGTAAATTAAATATTGAATGAAAAATATATAAATATTCTCAAAGCTTTCATTCCGCGAAATAGTATTTAGTTTGACTTTGTTCTTGCGCAAGTATTAAAGTTGCTACCATACCTATGTATACATGGAACAATCTAATCTAATACATGAAAACAATGTAATAGAAAATATCAAAAAAAAAAGAATGAAAATATATTGTGGTAAAAATGAAAAAATTATAAAACTATATCAAATTATGTACAACTCACGCAAAAATCTCGTGACTCACGCACATTCACGCTCCTCACGTTCACGCACGCTCACGTGAGTAAATTAATAGTAAAATTACTCACGATCACGCGTGATTCACGTGTGAATCACGTTATTCACGCAATTCACGTGAGTCGCGCCCATCTTTAATTTTGATCTTGATGATGATGTTTTTGATTTAATATGTTTTTTGTTCTTTATGAAAAGAGTTACAATTTTGCCTCAGAGAGGAAATCAAAATTACAAACGGTTTTCAAGCCTTTTTCACTTTTTTGCGAAAATGACACAGAGGACCCAAATCTTTGGGGGTCCATAAAAAGTGCATTACTTTGGGCAAAACTGGGAGACACGGGACTTTTTTTGGTTTTTATCACGTATTATATATTATTATTCTACGATTTGAGATTTAGTGCTGACTTAAAGGCTCCTGTAAATAGCTCCTTCCATATCCTCAGTACGCTCTCGCTAACCTTCAAGAGATTAACCTAACAACACTAATAGTTTTTGGTGTAATTAGTTAGTTCTTTCTTTTTGAAAATGTTCACATCTAATAAATAGCGTTAACTGCGAAATCCGTTTGTCTGCAAATAAAACACGTCATACATTCCCGACTTTCCATTGCATTCTTCGCTCAGCGGAAATTAATATAGAAGACTTAATTTTTTCTTGGTACAAATTCCACGCACTTCGCAATGCAGCCGGTTGCAATGTTGATCTAACGGGTGATTCATCGTGAGGATCGATTTATAATGTAAAATAAAACACATAATTTTTAAAGTTAACTTTTTATTATCGATTTCGTGTTGCTCAATTCTTGCACAAGTTGAATTTTTTACACTTTAAGGCGACAGTCCTTATGTCAAATATGCCAAGTAGTCGAATACGAGAGGCCAAGCTTCTGAGAACGACGGCGAATCGATACTCCACAGCCTTCGCGTACGCTCTCTGCTGCAGTTTCTATATTCTCTTCGCTGTTTTTCATAATACAGCTGAAAAACTTGGAGACGCTATTGTGGTGTGAGTCTTTCCATTATGACTTGCCAAACGATACTGAACAAATCTGACAGAGCAGTCAGTTTAGTTTAGCAGTTAGTCATGCGTGATCTGTGAAAAAGCCTATTGAAAATCAAACCTCACGATGAATCATCCGATGTAAGTGCCTTTTTTCCGTAGTGTCGTTGCGTTACTCCTGGTCGTACAATGTTTACTTTGGAGGAGATTTCTGAGGTCCAAGTACATTTTAACTGGGGTTATCCAAGGATTTGGCAATGTATTGCCTTTGGATAATAGCTATATTTGCATCAGCTTTACTAAATAAGCTGTGACGGCTCTGTCTGATGTGAATGCAGCTTCACGATGTCCACACTTCTCTCCCATTGCGTAGGCTTGATGAAACTGGCTTTGTTATTGCCACCTCGGATATTATCCGATATTGTTCCTCCCTATTGAGACTCTTTAATCGCTCGCTTCTACTTAACCCTTACTGCCCTCTGTGCCCACATGAGGCCATAATTTAAACAAAAGCTTTCTTTTGGCGTTAATGAGTTAATGTTACGGTTGTATGTTTTTCCCCAAGAGCTTGTTGAAAATATCTGTGGACAACTCATCCATCGGCACATGTGCATAATTCAGGCTAAAGTAGAAATATTCCATGTTGGAATAAGAGAGGGGAGAGACTGGCGACTGAATGTCTACTAGTGTATATCATTAGATCATGTTCCTGACAGTCAGATTTTTCTAGTTATCATTCTAATCAGAGTTTATAGTGATCCAACGCACTGATTCTTCTCAACTTATTAGAGTGTCAACGAGTCTAATGGGTGTTTGCGATAGATGTAAATATAAAGTGTGAAATTGACCAGATATTTTGTAGATCAAAATGCATTCGAGGAAACATATTGTATCCCAATAATCTTGGGATCATAGATTTAGCACAGCGTCACAAGTGTCTGGATTAATTTAAATTACTCAAGGCACCTGCAGGATTACCACTTGCTCCCGCTGCCCTCGTCTATCAAACACCCTCTGCTGTCCACAAGAAAAGTCAAAGCTATGTTTGCTTTGCTCCATTACAACTCTCAGAGGAAAACAGACGACACAAATTGCCATTAACCAACAACAAAAACAAAAAATTGGTGGCGTTCTTTTGTTTTTCTCTCGTTTCAGTGCAGGAACTAAAAATAGTTTATGTGCCAACAACATCCAACATGGGGGACATCGAACAACCAGAAGAAGACCAGCTCTTTCTTGTAAAGGGACTCTTTATAAATGCGTTTGTTTTTGTTGGATTAGTGTGCAGTGCCATGAGGAAGATGATGATGATGACAAGAATGTTAATGGATTTCGACATGTACGCCCAATGAGATGGTCTTCCTCATCTACTTCTCACTCCAAAGGGTCGACACACACACACATGCACGCAAGCCGCACCACCACCAGCAGCACCAACGACCGCTTGGTCATCGGGCAAGAGATGAAATAAATGCCAAACAAAAACAAATATTCAATAGTGAAGTCATATTGTGACCAACTAAAGGCGCAAATTAGTTCTTAGTGTAAAACTAAAAATAAAAATAGTTTTATTGATTTTTGCACAGCCTCGCTAAATGCGTGTGTGCGTGCGTGAATGCTGTTTTTATTTTATTTTAAAGAGCTTTGTTTACTCGCATCTTTAGTGGGGCGCATTTGGGTAGCCCAGCGAAATGAAAAACACTCAGGGATTTGATTTGCATGGGGTTTAGCCAACGACCTTGACATTAAGTCATATGTAAGGTGACCATCCATCCCGCCTTTCGCGGGACAATCACGCTTTTTGATGCCCACTCCCGCTTTAATTTTCCATTCCCTCTTTATTGCTATAAATTATTTTTGGTACATTATCGATTAAAAATTGTCACTTAAATTTGTTGTTAACCGACAAATGTTCTGAATTCTTAAAATATTTAATTAATTGTCGTTATTCTATATTTAGGCTCTGCTTCTAAGGGAACATTTAAGATCATTAATAGTAATTTAATCACCATTTTAATAAAATGTAATTCAATGCTGTGTTGTCCAATTGATTAATTTAAAAAATATTTTAATAAGACATAAATTAGAATGTCAAACAGTTTATGAAAGGAACCTATAATGGTACTAGGTGGTATAAAAATTACTTTCAATAATATAGTTGTTTCTGTGACAGGTTCACAAGCACCTGTAGAGCGTTTTTTACTATTAACAAAATATAGGCCAATGAAATTCTGGTCAGCTCTTTAAACAATTTTTAAATAATTGGACGCTCGCAAATAAACCTATCATAAATATTCTAAACACAGCCATTTTTATTTATATTACATTAATTTATATTACAAAAAACTAAACTAGTTGTTTGTGTTAACGTTTCTTTGCCTTTTTCTACCAAATCCCGCGAAATCCCGCTTTTTGGTCACGTTAGTCATATGCAAATGCATTAATTGTGAATGACAAACCTGTGGTTAATTATAAAAATTTAGCAGCATGCAAGTAAACGAATAAACGTTTGACTTAAGAATACTTCTTTTGGTTCGGACCTTCACTTAGAGCCATTAGCCAGCAAAAGTTTTGTTGGGTTGCCCCACAGAAATGTATGAAAGTCCCCTGTATTTACTTTGTTCTCGCCACAAGCCACTGTTCGCCGCGACGTTTTGGGCGCAGTGCAGAGATCTTTTATCCACTGCTGATCTTAGCTTAGCAAAAACACTTCCATTTTACTTATAAATAATAATAAAATTGTGAATCTGTGCAGATTTTATTTATACCTTCGTCCCGCACTCAGTTTTTCACAGTGAATTCCTGTCAATACCAATGAAAACGCAGCCATAAACGCCGTTGTTTCCTCTTCGATGTCCACCTTACGGCCAAGCCTTGTGGAAGTAGGTATTTTTGGCATCGCGAACAAAAGCTGAAATGCCTGTAAGAAGACGGAAAAAGCGTTTTGTTATTTTGACACGCAACTTAAGAAGTCCTTTTATGGCGCCTAAGTACCAGATCTGCTTCTTCTTCTTAAACATTTTCTCTGAAATGTTCCAGTCATCGTCTTTGCAGGCTGCTTGTGCAGCAGCCTGCCCCCTTTAGCATTTTATTGCTATGAGCAGAGTTCCTTCGTTTTTTCAGGGTTTGTTATGGGGCGTATGCGTTAATTACAACACGCAGCGATTTTTAAGGTGTTCACCTGGCTATTTCATATATACACATGCTTAAGTATATTCCTAAAAATAAAATATATGTATGCACCTTTAAGTGTTTAATAACTATGGAGCCGTAAGGTGTTTATGCTATTTAAACAAAAGTTTATTTTTATTGTTAAAATAAATATTGTGTTCAAATTGAGAGGAGTTGTACGGCTGTCGTCTGTACAAATAAAATGCGACAATGATAGAGTGTTAAGGTGTAAACTGATGAAAATCTCCCCCAAGATGGTTTGTAGCGATAAGACATCTAAATGGGAATGCCAATATTCACAATATGTGGAGTTACTAAGTGGTTGAATCGAACTTGATTTTCTTAATTATAAATGTTAAAACATACAAAATTATGTGTCGATTAAATTTGTCTTTTATTGGAGTGGTCAGAGGTTAGTCTACTCATGCTGGGGTCTTAATGGAATATGGTATTATAACTTGTATTCACACCAAATGTTTGTAACACAAAGAAATAGTTGAGCTACACCAACCTTTAAGTATACCGATTGACTGAGAATCGCAGCAGCACGTCTATCTAAAGCTTGTGATCCAAGTTCTGGCCAGTGTTGTCTATTCACCGTGAAATTTGGTAATAGTATTTTTTCTGGGGCACATAAAGCCCCCATACCATATGGAATCTTAATTTTCATACAAAATTGTCATATTATATGCAATTATTGTTTGTTTGTTTTTCTTTATGACAGGATAACTATCTGCTGCAATAACAAAAATATGAATAAATAGTTTTAATTTCACTAAAAAAATAAAAATTTCACTCAATTTTTTTTTGAAAATTTATTTTGACACAAATGTTCATTGCAAATGGGCGACAAAAATTATCCAGTGGGGACCGTATCTCCAAGGTTTCGGATTATACTTTCCCGAAATAATCAAATATTTGACGCATGTACTATAGTCCCAAATCCATATTTTTTGGCAGAAATTAAAAAAAATAAATTGGAAATTGTTATATGTGTATATATATTTTCTTAATGGTAACATTCCAAGCTATCAAGAAAATGTATTGGAGAAAACTAGGTGGCAACACTGCAAGCGTGAGAGCCATTTAAAGTTTGCCGTTGAAACAAGTGGGATTAATTCGGGTCTAGAGCACAATTGCCACTTTATTTTAGCACAATTTCGATTAGTCATAGTACACATATTTGATCATATCTTTGAATCAGATTTGTGTATTAGACCCATCAACATCTCATTTTAAAGGTATTGTAAGTACCTTTAAAATGTTATATAATGGTATTCACTTTTCTGTACACATGTACACATTTTATATTATTTCCTGAAATAACTATTTAAATTGCAGTGTCAAGTAGAATATTTGAATGCTATATATTCCTTTTGTAAAAATGTTCAAAAAAAAACATTGTTCGTCAAAGCGAAATAAGTTTCATTATTTTAAGCTTTCACAAAATTATTTTTTTTGGGCGCCCTGTCCTAATACAGGTTGATAATTATGTTGGTTATATATTGAGTTTATATGGGAGGTGGTAGTGGGCGTGGTCCGATCGGCCCAATTTTAAAAAATTTTTCAACGCAAGGTCTGAAAAAAGTGCACCATAAATTGATTCTTATTCGTATGGGGTGAAATTGGGAAAAAAGGGTTAAAAGGATAAACAACAGCTAGAAGCATGAAATTCGGTGTATACATTCCTCCAATTGAGTACGTACGTACTTACTTTTTGGAGTTAAAATGGAAAAAGGGGATAACAATTGTATCAAAAAAATGACCCTCAGACTGCGTAGACACGAAAAATGAAAAGTGTTTCCAGGGATACAATGGGAACAGAGCGATAATGGTACCAACTAAGCGGCTACAGTTAGAATGATGAAATTCGGTGTGTACACATATAAAATAATGAGATTTTAGAAAGTCGTACTTTTAAAGGGGGTAAAATGGGGAAAAAGCGGAAAAAGTTTACCAACCAGATGGCCGCAGCTAAAATCATGGAATTGGGTGTAATTTTGTCTACAGCCAAGTAATAAATGTCACCTTGCTATTTGTAAATAAATTTGCATTCTATTAAATATACATAGGTGCAAAATGGTCTTGAGCCAGGACAATATCCCAGTTCAAATCAAATATATATTTTTTAATATTTTTATTTCTTTTGGGTTTTCTATATTAAAACAAGTAAGGAAAGGCTAAAGTCGGGCGGGTCCGACTATATAATACCCTACACCACTCCCTGTGTATGTACCTCGCTTTGATTACTAAACCCAAGTATTTCATGGGAGCAATTTTATGTAGTTCATATAAATTATAAAGTTACTATAAATTCATCTTTAGTCAAATTTTACGAATATGGTAAATAATATGGTAATTGATCCAATTATCCGACAGACAAATACAAATTAAACAGTAGTATAACAACATTCTAGGCCTGGTCTAAAACATGGGCCTTTATATTTCTCATTTACGGTAGGTTTCCTAGTTGAAAAATATCATGACCTGCAAAATTTGATGAAGATCCGATGTAAGATGTAGATTCTAGAGCTGTAATAGATTAGAATGGGCCCCATTTGGGTAATACCAAAGTATGGACATATTGACATCACCCAAGCAATTCTCATTGCAATTCAATTCGGTAAAAAAGTGAAATCGGGAAGGATTTTTGCATCCTGTAAATGTATGTGTTTGACAGAAAATGTTAAATCGGAAAGGACAAAAGGTATATTGAAACCTGGAACGATGTGACCTGCTTTCACCATGTATGTTTATTGGTGAAATATAATATGTAAAGTTTGGCCAAAATCGGTTAAACATTCGGGAGCAACATTTGTTTGAGGCTATATCTAAATCTGAACCGATCTTACCCACTTTCATCATAGGTTTTTTAGTTGGATTATAAAATGTTGTGCCAATTTTAAAGAAAACAAGTAAGGAAAGGCTAAAGTCGGGCGGGGCCGACTATATGATACACTCCACTTTCTATCGGAATACAATTCAATTCAGTAAAAAAGTTAAAACGGGAACAATTTTTGTATGTTTCCTAATCACATGTTAATATGACCTGATCTAATTTGTCAAATCGAGAATAATATTTGTTTCGGGGCTATATCCAAACATGGAATGAAGTGACTAACTTTCACAATAAGTTCTTCCAGTTGTAGTATAACGTGTTATGCTCAATTTCAAGAAATTCTTTGAAAATATGCGGTTTCTGGGGGAACGAAATTTGTATGAGAGCTATATGTAAATCTGAACCGATGCGACTCATTGTAAAAATATGTGGTTTCTAGAGCAGAAAAAGTCAAATCGGGATCGATCCCGAGCTATATATAAATCTGAATTGAATTGGAGCTATATATAAATCTGAACCGATCTGACTTATTTTCACCATAGGTGTTCCTAGTTGAAATATAAGATCTTTTGCCAATTTTGAATGAAATATGTTAAAATTTGTGGATTCTAGAGCGGAAAAATTCAAATTGGAAGCGAAATTTGTATGGGAGCTATATATAAATCTGAACCGATCTGACTTATTTTTACCACAGATGTTTCTAGTTGAAATATAAGATGTTTTGCGAAATCTGAAGACAATCTGATACAATATGTGGTTTCTAGAGCGGAAAAAGTGAAATCGGGAGCGAAATTTGAATGGGGGCTATATCTAAATCTGAACCGATCTTACCCAATTTCTGCATAGGTGTTTCTAGTTGGATTATAAGATGTTGTGCCAAATTTAAAGAAAATCGGGTACAATATGTGGTTTCTAAAGTGGAAAAAGTGAAACAGGGGAGCGCCATTTGTATGGGGGCTATATCTAAATCTGAACCGATTTCCTCCAAATTCAATACCGATGGTCCTTGGACAGAAAAAATAACTTCTGCCAAGTTTCATGACAATCGGACAACAATTGCGACCTGTAGAGTGCGAACAAGCGTAGATGGACAGCAGACGGACGGACGGACAGACGGACAGACAGACATCGTTAAATCGCTCAGCTGGTGATTCTAAGCCGATCGGTATACTTAAAGGTGGGTCTAGCTCGATTATTTCTTGGTGTTACAAACATTTGGCGCGAAACTAACTTATAATACCCTAGTCCACGTAGTGGTGTAGGGTATAAAAATGGACATTTTCCAGCAATGTTACTGCACTTCTAGGAAAATCGACAGCCTCTGCGGAATGCATTAAAGTTCGGCCCGACCGATTACAAGATTTTGATGCTTGCCGTCCAACGAAATATTTTGAAAAAAAAATACTCAAATTTAGTCAAATTTAAATTTGAAAAGTACTAAATGTTTTGCTTCAAAATAGCACATTAAGATTACATATATGTATGTATCAAGGCGTATTTATAAAGGTGATAGCAAGGCGTATTTATAAAGATGATAGCAGGAGCCCAGCTGACTGAAATTTTTTTCATTCAAAAGTAACCGAAACTGTCAAATCCCATATATTTTGCTTTGACAGTATGGCTCACCATTCAAAAAATTTGTTGTGTTCGAAATTTCAGTCAGCTGGGCTCCTGCTATCATCTTTATAAATACGCCTTGCTATCACCTATATAAATACGCCTTGGTATGTATGTAAGTATTTGACAGAAAAAAAATATCGAAATCAAAATAAATGTAGAAAATACTATTAAAATTCGCAGTAAACAAATTTCACTGTTGCTCGTCGCCCCTGCCGTCAGAACACTTCAAGGGACAAATGGATTTCGAGCGAGCCTTGTAACCACACGGTTCTATGCATGTGGTGAGTTCAACACCTTCGTCCGGCAACTTGTTCGCATTCCCAGCTACGGGCTTCCCTGCACGCTGCTTTCTAGGACATGCCACAATGCGCCAATTCGCATGAGGCTCCAAATAATCAATACCTTCTCTTATATATTGCTCAGCCAATTCAGAACAAAATTCGGGATCATTAGAGGCCCGGGTCAAATCTCGATTGAATTTTGCTTCCTCTGCTTCTCGCACCCTTTTAATTTCGGCTATTTGTTTTTCCAAATTCTCACGAGTTGTACGTCTCCTTTCGAGTATCTCTTCGCGGGTTATTTCGTCATGGACAAAGCGATTCTCCAGAATTTTACACTCACGCATCTCGGCCTCTTCACGCAGACGTCTCTCTTGTTGTTCACAAATTTGTTTGCGCAATTCGGCATAGCATTCCTCGGCTAGGCGGGCCTTTCGTTCTTTCTCACGTTGTATATTGTTCTTGGTGCAGATGTCCATGCGACGCAGATCCTCGGTACGTGCATCATACATACGTTGTTGTTGGTGCCCCAGTTCGCGCAATCCCTTCACATACTTGATGAACTCAGTGGTGGCTTTGTGGAAAGCTTTCTTTTTTTCTCGGGCAGCCGCGGCCTCGTCTGCATCTATGCGTGCTATTTCGGCTGCCATTTGGCGCTGCATTTCACAACGTTCTCTTTCCTCCATCTGCCGCAGTTCCTTCTTCTCGGTCATCATTTTCTGAAGCTCTTTGCGGTATTCATATACTTTGGGCGACATACCCCGATGTTTACGGTCGAATTCTTCCAATCGCATTTCTCCAAGAAGAGCATCCAGCTTCTGCTTTTCCTCCAATTTTTCTTGACGCACCCTTTCCCTCTTCTCTTCCATTTCGACCATTTGAACCTTGAGAGTATCAGAGAGACGCTTGACCACGGCCTGCTTCAGGCAATCCTCCTCGCGCTGGCGCATATCGGCCACTTCGATATTCTTTTGCTGGACCTTTTGCCAATACTTCTGGAGTTCTTGTTCCTGCCATTGGACGCGTTCCTTTTCCAGCATTTGCTCCCGTTGACATTCTTTAACGTTGTGCATTTCCTGACGCCGCAAAGCTTCACGTATCTCATAGCAACCGTTCATATACTGCTGGATGCGTTTCGACTTCAGGAATTCCTGCTCATTCTTGGTGTTCTCTTCTTTGATCTTGAGCAAAATGTCTTTGCGCTCCCTTATGTCTTCATCGATACGTGATTTGACTTTATTGGCAAATTCTTCCTCGTATATTTTATCTTCGTACTCCAAGAGTTTTTGTAGAGCTGTGCGTCGTTGGCTCAACTCCTTCGAGGCAACATCTTGGGCTTGTTGGACCAGAGATTTGAGTTGTGTGTACAATGATTTGCGATCGGTTCGGACGATGAACTTATGATGATCCAGTAATTGTTTCATTTCATCAGCGCTGGAATTTCGTTTCATTTCGATCGATGGGTGTTTTTCTTTTTTGATTGGTTTCGATGCAAAGGAATCGCTTTATTATAAGTTGTCTGAACCAGTTATGAAAATAAACAAAATAAAAAGGAATTACATATGTTTGCCGATCGACCGAATACCAAATGTAATTAAAAAATTGCGAAATAAAAGTTGTCACTTTTTGTTTTGAATTGATTCGAGTAAGTTGTTCGCTTCGGTTGACAAATTCCCTCAATAAATATGTACATCAATTAAGAAATATTTCGAGGCCTGCCAATTAAGAACGCCATTCTTTTTCTCAAAATATGAACGAATTATGAAGTATTTATGTACGTGATCTTTGGTGTCCACGTAAAGACGTCTTTTAATACCAAAAGCTGAATTCCCCCTCAACCCCTGTCAGTGATCGCAGTGCGATGTGAGAGATTGATAAAGGGTGGGTCAATTTAAATTTACGAACTACTGATTACTTTTACTTTGAAAGGTAGAATAACATTCATTTTTATACCCTTCACCTCCAGGATGGGGTATACTATCTTTGTCATACCGTTTGTAAAACCTTAAAATATCGACGTCCAAATTTTCCATAAATGCGTCTTATATTCGTAGATCGAATGGGATTGCAACTGTGAGAAATCGGTCCAAAGGAAAAAAATTTCCCTCACAAGAACTGAAAATACCCATACAAATTCCTTATATTTAGAATATTTAAGAATTTGTTCAATATGTCTGCATGTACTTACTTGATATTGAGTATGTGTCCTATAACAAACACGTGCACCATAAAGTGATTCTTATTCGTAGAAATGGGCCAAAAAGGGATAAAAATGGTACCTATCAAACGACAACAGCTAGAAACACGAAATTCGGTGTGTACATTCCTCTACTTGAGCAGATACATAAATAATATAAAAGTATTTTTCCAAATACGTACTTTTAAGGAGTAAAATAGTGAAATTCGGTGTATAATGTAGTGAAATTCGTTGTATACATCCTTCTAATTGCGTAGACACGTAAAATAAAGGGATTTTTCGAAACTGGTACGTTTTGGGGTTAAAACGGAAAAGGGGGATAAAAATCGTACCAACCAAAGGACTGCAGCTAGAGTCAGGAAATTCTGAGTTCCTCTCCTTGCATTAAAAGCGTGTTTTGAAATAATAAAAATATTATATTTATTTATAAAATTATTTTGTCAATATTTTTAAAATATATATTTTCCTGTAATATTACTGCACTTCTACGAAAATCTACAGCCTCTGTGGAATGCAATCCATGGTGGAGGGTCGGGTAAAACTTAACGCCGATTTTACTTGTTTATATTATAATTGCACTCTATCGCGTTTTTGAGCACGAAACAATCGCCAAAAATATTGGCGACCTAAATACTGCCTCCACGTGAAGATGATATTCAGAAGAAGTACTTATTATTTTTCAAATTTCTGGTTTTATTGGAAAGGTTGAACTTTGTCATTTAATAATGGAACACAATATCATTTATGTGACTACCACGACAGCACCGCAGTACCTGATCCGATCAACCCAATTTTTGAGTACATTTTGATCCGGCTATAATCTCTTCAACTTCGATAACATGCTTCAACGCTTCAATTGTCTCTGGACGGTTTGCATGACGTTTATCCTTAATGGCTCCCCGCAGAAAAAAATCCAAAGGGCTCATATCACAGCTCCTAGGCGGCCAATAGACATCACAATTTCGGTTGATTATTCGATTCTAAAACAGTGTGAGTGCGTATGATATCGATGGCTGTGTGATATGTGGCTCCATCTTGTTGAAACCAAATATCGTCCATGTCATTCTCTTGAATTTTTGGAAACAAAAATTCGTTGAGCATGGCTCACCGGTTGACGGTAACGGCGACTCCTTGCTCATTTTCAAAGAAAAATGGTCCAATGATGCCACCAGCCTAAAATCCACACCAAACAATGACTCGCTGTGGATGTATTGGCCTCTCAATAGTCACGTCTGGGTTCCCTGAACCCCATATGCGGAAATTTTGCTTATTGACATAACCAGCGAGATGAAAATGAACTTCGTTTGAAAACACGATTTTTGGGTAAAATTCCTCATTTCCTGCCAAACAATCTTCAGTCCATTGGGCGAAGCGAAAACGCATCGGTTGGATGAGGCTTCAGTTGTTAGACAAATTGAACTTTGTAAGCCGTCATACCGAGGCCCTCATAAAAAATTGTTCTCAAAGAAGTGCGAGAAATGTTCAGTTCCCGATGAATGTTCTGGGATATTCTCAGCCACATCACCAATGTTTTCGATTGAACGCATTGAAGGAAGGGATGGTTTGTCCAATAACGATCCATCTTCATGAACTCGCTTCACAAATTGACACATAAACTGAAGTGAAGGCCGATATCTTCCCGAATATTTTCCACGTAAATTTCTTACAGTTTGCGTTAAAGACTCACTACTCGTTTACTGGCCATTTCCAAATGGGATCGAATTAATAGAGAAGATTTTAATGTATGTAAGACGTTCCTTGTCTACTCATGGTATCAAGAAACACTTCTCTCCTTCTGATCTTCTCAACACCTGCACCTACTACATCAGGCCAAAGATGGAATATAACTCTCTTATAGGGTCAAGTGCTCAAACATCACCCACTGAGCTGTTCAAAAGAGGTTGGTGTTGATAAAACTGTCCAACAGCACTTTTGGAAAAAAGTAGCGAAGTAGGCCGATATCTTCCCGAATATTTTCCACGTAAATTTCTTACAGTTTGCGTTAAAGACTCACTACTTTGGAATTAAGTTTTTAATAATTCCCAATTTTGTTTGAGCGTGCAAATTTTAAACATAAACCTGAAAATAAAAATAAAAATTAATGTTATTTTACCCTTCAATGTCAAAGCAATCGGCAGTTCAAATATAAAATTTTAAATGGCCTACCTTTGTCAGAATGATAGTGCATATATTAAAGGTACCTTCGACGAAAATTGGAATTTTAGTAATTGTTTTTAGAAAATAATTTTTCCAGTTTAGAACGACAAAATACTTCAGAAGTTGTTATACACAGTCCGTCGGCAGAATTGTTGTTGCATAATGTGTAGTAGACCCTCTTTACTAGAGTTCTCGGCCTGAATTTGAATTTAATTTTAGCAATGATAGACACTGTAGAATTCAGTTTAAAAAACAATCTAATTTAGGGTCGGAAATTTGGTGTTTGGTACCAATAATTTCCTGAAGACTCGTAAGTAGTAGTTTTGGACAAATTTACCAAAAATATGGATCGCCTATATGAGAAAGTCCCAAATAATAAAATAAAGCAAGTCACAAAAATGTTCATACATTATGGGAGTCAAGTCATATGAAACAATCGGGTCTTATATTTATGGAATTATTTAATTTTGTTTGTGATTAAATTTATTTTGATTTGAAAATTACTTAATTTCCTTTGGGATTTATTTCATTCTGAGCGATTTCATATTGTCCAATTTTACCACGAATATATGTTCCGACCTTTTATATTTCAGCAACTTAGGGTCTGCGATAAATATTTCAAGGTTTTTTAATTGGCATGACAAAATAAGTATACACTCCATCCTTTAGTACACAGTGTAAATAATCTTTGTGCTCAGTATGTATTTTACAAAACCTTTCAATAAAAAACCAATATTTATGTCTCTCAACATATACAACTTGATCAGGAGCTCATTTCTGTGTATTTTGTTTGTTCCACACTTCATAAATTGCAATTAATTAAAGGTTGTTCTCCTCTTCTCTGTAATTTGAGCAACACTTTAATCACGATTTTATAAACGCGTGTGGCAGTCGGAACGGCACACTTTGATTCGTTTTGCACTGTAGCCCAAAAATTCCAACAACAAAGGCGAATGAGGAGCAACTGCGAAAATGTTAATTCAAATTAATGCCAAAAGACTTCATTTGTTCGAAAAGTGCGCATGCTTGCCATAATAACACAATTTAATAAATCTGAACATGAACATTTATGGAAGGTATCAGAGGTGGATTCATTATATAGTAGCTGGTTGGTTGCTCTTTTGGATACCGCTCAACTGTCTTAATAAATCATTAACTTAATGACAAATAATTTAGGAACGCAAACACCCCAATATGTTCATTAGGGTGGGGCAAAATTTTATAGGAAAAAGAAAAAGTACGTGAATATTTTAAAAATACATAATTTGTGAAAGACATGTCGTCGAGGAAAGAAAAACGTGGAAATGATGAGTTTTTATTAAAGTTCCAATTTTTGACGAAGAGATCTTTAATATTTGTAGTATAATTCCGATCACTACTATCAGATCCAAAGTGGAAATGTTCAGGAAATTACGTTTAAATAAAATGCCACCACAGATCTGCTACGCAAGCAGATATGAACCATGTGAGCCAGGTTACTTACCCCCTGCCACACCATCTACATCTACAACTTACATGAAAACATATATAGTTTGCAAGTAAGATTTTATATTATTAATTATTGGCTGAAATATTAGGAATGAATTCATCATTGCCGAAACATTACGAACATTCAGTCCATCCCTAAGGTTATAGGTTATAAAGAGTATGGTTAATCACCATCTTGTGAGTTATTCACAGGCCAGTGTCTTACCTAGGAATCGTTCTACGGCCGACCTGATGACGTTGCAGTCATTACAATTAAGTCGATTCATCCTCCAGTTTTTTGATAGTAAGGTCATTTGTTGGCCACTTCCGAATGGGATCGAATTAATAGAGAAGATTTTAATGTAAGTAAGACGTTCCTTTTTTACTCAAAAGCGATTCACTGAGCCGCTGGTATCAATTCAATTTCTATGTACGTTGTTATTGAGCAATCATAAGCTATTGATGTTCGTTGCGCAAAACATGTATTTGAAGTGTGCAAAAACAGTTCTCTCCTTCTGATCTTCTCAACACCTACACCTCCTACATCAGGCCAAAGATGGAATATAACTCTCTTATGGGGTCAAGTGCTCAAACATCACATTGAAAAGAGGTTGGTGTTGATAAAACTGTCCAACAGCACTTTTGGAAAAAAGTAGCGAACCTATAATTCTGATAGGGTATGTTGAGTAGATCATTTCTGTAGAATAAACTTACACGGTCTGCCGGTCTGAGTTTATTTTTACAGTGGATCAAAATTATAGTAACGGAAACAAGTTAAGAGAGCGTTAAGTTCGATCGGATACAAAAATAAAACAAATAAAAATAATTTTAAAAATTATATTAAGTTTAATTTTATCCTAAACATTTTTCTTATTATACTATATACATCGAAATAATTCATGTCAATTTAAAAAGTAAATAAAAAACATCAATCTTCAAAAAAGCCTAAAACCTCAAAATATTGGGGGATAGTGGGTTAATTTTCAGCTACAGCCGTTTAACATACTAATACTCTAAATATTAGTCGTTTGAGGGGAAAAAATTTCCCTGTGGGCCGATTTCGAACATTTGCAATCCTAACCGCTCTACAACTATAAGACGTATTCCTGCAAAATTTGGAATTATGGCAATATTTCACGGTGTTACAAACGGAATGACAAACTTAGTATACCGCCATCCTTGAGGTGGAGGATATAAAAATGCAATTTAATATCTGAGATAATTCTTATTGCCAGAACTATATTGTGGAATTTTATGAGGATCACTTTTGTGGAAGATCTCAACCCTCTAGCTCCTCTCTTTCTGCGTCAATTTGGCCCTTTTATCGAGAAAATTAAATAGTCCTTTAAAAAGAGCATTTAAGAACTAAAATTAGCGGAAAATTTCAGTGGTTGTTTTCATTTTTGCAGGAGATATGGGTAAAATTATGTGTATGCTTGACATATTTGTTTTGTAATTTATTCGCGATCTATCCAACGGAACCGGAAAATATATGTAGTCAGTAGCGAAATGCAATTGTCGCTAAAATTGTTGGACAGTGTAATATAGGATATCCAAATCTATTGTCTCTCTTTAACACCGTCGTAATGTGGGATGTGTGATCCACGTACGGTGTACTGTGATACAGACACCATGAGTCTATTCTTTAGAGATTCGCGATCTTATTCAGATATCTTTCCCGCCAATTTTGACATTCGGAAATTCAAAACAAATGTTATCCAACTCTTCATCGACTTTCCTTAACTTAACTTCCTTGCAATGTACTGCATTTATAGGAGATATACCATGAATGTTGGTCCAAAATGTGCTGCATTTATAGGAGATAAACCATGAATGTTGGTCCAAAAAGTAATTCCAGAAGCAGTTCGAGTAATTATACCCCACACCACAGGGTATAATGTCTTGGCATTTGTTTGTAACACCCAAAAAGAGACGAGATAGACCCATCATTTATTATACCAATCGACATAGAATCACTTTTTGAATCTATTTAGCCATGTCCGTCCATCTATTCTTGGTAAGTCCCATCCTTACGAAAATTAGCAAAATTAAGTTTTGCGAGCCAAGGACGGACGCTATTAAATCTGAAGCAAATCGGTTCAGATTTAGATATATCCCCCATACAAATGTTTCTCCCGCTTTGACTTTTTCTGCTCTAGAAGTCACATAATTTGAGCGATTTTAATAAAATTTCGCACAACACCTTATATTTCAACTAGAAACATCTGTGGTAAAAATGTGCCAAATCGGTTCAGATTTAGATATAGCTCACATACAAATTTCGCTCCCAATTTGAGGTTAACGGCTGTAGAATCCACATACCTTAACCAATTTTCTTCAAATTCAGCAGGACATTTTATATTTACACTAGAAAGATCTATAGTAAAAGTGGATGAGATCGGTTCAGATTTATATATAGCTCCCACACACATTTTCACCGAAATGAAATAGTGTAGTGGAGTAGAAAGTCGTCCCGACCGACTTTAGCCTTTCATTACTTGTTATCTCTACATACTCCACGAGATTATTATGTATTTGTGCATTTATTTGTAACACCCAAAAGGCGAGATAGACCCATTGTTAATTATACCGATCGTCTTAGAATCACTTTTTGAATCGCTTTAGCAATATCAGTCTGTCTGTCCGTCTGTCCGTCTGTCCGTCTGTCCATCTATTCTTGTATTCACCATACAGGTCGCAATTGTAGCCAGAACCAGACGAAACTTTGCACAGCGAAGTTTTTCGGGACAAGGTCGAACGCTATTTAATTTGAAGAAAGTCGGTTCAGATTTAGATCTCTCATACGAAATTCACTACCGATTGGACTCTTTTCACTCTAGATACCACATATTTCAACAGATTTTCTTCAAAAATGGCAAAACATCTTATGTTGAAACTGGGAACACCTGTGGTGAAAATAGGTCAGATCGGTTCAGATTTTTATATAGCTCCCATACAAATTTCGCTGCCGATTTGACTTTTTCCGCTCCAGAAACCACATATTGCATAAGATTGTCTTCAGATTTGGCAAAACATCTTATATTGCAACTAGAAATACCCATGGTGAAAATGGGTCAGATCGGTTCAGATTTACATATAGCTCCCATAAAAATTTCGCTTCCGTATTGACTTTTTCCGCTCCAGAAACCATATATTTTCACCGAATTTCTTCAAAGTGATTCTGAAAGTTAGTCACTTCATTCCATGTTTGGATATAGCCCCGATACAAATATTCTACTCGATTTGACAAATTGGACCAGGACGTATTAGTCTGTGATTAGGAAACATAGAAAAATTCTTCCCGTTTTCACTTTTTTACCGAATTGAATTGTATTCGGATAGAAAGTGCACATTCTGTTCGGTATTCTTTGACTTCGTTTATCTTCTTATTTCTATTGCTTTGTAATAATAAATATGAAATACTTGAAATGAAAAATGGAAACTTTAATTATTCGTGTTTTATCACACCTGCCCAGTTTTCTATGAAAACGGATCAATTGCCATCACTCAAAATATTCTTTTAATATTTTCCAATTTAATAATGTTATAATTAAACCTGAGCGAAACTATGAACATACTTACATACATACATTTTCTCCCATAGCAATAACATCTCTTTTGTCCCCATTTGCGCATTGCTTCCAGCATAAGGGCATCCATCACAAGACTGTCTCCAATGAAGTGTAGCCAAAGTGGCAATTTGCATTTTCAATGTTAACAACATGTGTTCGTTCGCCTTTTGCTAGCCTCCCTTCCCTTCTTCCTTCCTCCGTGCCACCACTACGAGAAACTTGAAATCTTATCGCCTGAGTTAAATCAGAAGGAAACAATAAATGCCCATACGATTTGGCACGATGCAATGTGATGTGATACAATGTGTGTCTGGTCATGGATACATGCGAGGTACACACGTTTGTCCGTCCAACGAATGGGTGGTCCACACAAGGAGCTTATGTAACCCACCTGCAGTAAATCTACCTTTAATTAATCATACTTAAGAGACACAGTGTACGAAGACAACATCAACATGTTAAGCCTTTATTAAACATTAATTAACATATCCGCTTTTAGTTATGTTCGCCTTCTCCCGGCCGTCCTTCTGGCCAGGAAGCAATAGCCAGCTTCCAACGTTATCCAGAGAATGCAATTCTCTTTTTATAACTCTTTTTTCGGTTCACTAGCTTTGGCAGCGTTTACCTCTAGGGAACCGTTATGGTTACGTGTTCGCCATTAATAAATTATAATTAATTGTTAGGTGTATCATTAGGCGTTACCATCAAACAACAGCAACAAGAACATCAAACAAAATCTAATGACCACCACCATAAATTCTTCTATTACTTTGTTATTGGTTAATGCTGCAGTGTTTTTGCCACAACATGTGGTTGGTGGTTGCACCTTCACCCGCTAAATGAAATGGAGATAAATCACGTCGATTGTCTTCGAAAAATGTTATAAACACACATTGTTCAATTAATTTAATTAGTGTTGGCGATTTACTGCAATAAGCAGATTTAACGCTGGCGTCAATTTAACACAGCACATATTGATCATGTAAAGGGAGTAAATGGGTTACAAAATTAAGTAAATCTTATATTTATATTAAGATGAGTATATTCATTTCGTCATTCTATTTGCAACAACTTGATATATTGTGGCCATGTCCGTTGTCTGTTGGAAGCATACTAGCACGAACGAAATTAGCTAGGAGGTTCAAATTTTCCACATGCATATGTGTATAATTGTTGCAGATTGGTTGGTATTGAAAATGCGGAAAATCGTCCAGAGGGAAAAATTGTGCCCTAACAAGGAAAAGAAAAAAATAAAAATAAAAGAATCGAAATTGCAAAAACTTTAAAAAATTGACCCTGCTACAACATATCACAATCAATATTTTAATAGAAAGTGGCCGACAAAAGTCAACATACGACCCACATTTCTGCGATTTAGCGAGTTCCAAAACATATTTGAAAAAAGTAATGATGCGGTTTTGTTTGAATCGTGTTTTATTCATATAACAATAACAAAATGCATTACTTCAATATAAACTCAAAAGATATTAACAGAATACGCAGAAAAAACCTTGACAAAAGTCTACATACGGTTTGAGATGAGACATAAAAAATGCAATTTAACGTGACAAAATGATACTATTATATAATTTAATATTTTGTTGGTCCACCATGAGCATCTACAACAGCCAGCAATCGTCTGAGCATTGATGCAACTAAGTTTTCCAATTCCGCAGGTGATATTTGTCGCCATTCCTCTTCCAGCTTGTTTTTTAGCGTTTGGGCGCTAGTCATGTGATGTTTTCGGATCCTGCGTTGCAGAATCTCCCACACATGTTCAATAATATTCAGGTCGGGGCTTTGTGGCGGCGAATAAAGTTGTCTTGGAGCATGGTAAATCAGCCAATCTTTAACAAATTGGGCTGTGTGCTTCGGATCGTTATCTTGTTGGAAAATCCAGCGCACTCCGAGGTTTAAATTATCGACCGATGCCTTCAGATTTTGTTCCAATATGGATTTATATTGATAGCGATCCATGTTACCCTCAATAAACGCAAGATTTCCAACTCCAGACGCCGCGACGGCACCCCAAACCATTACGTTGCCACCACCATGCTTTACCGTAGCAAGTAAATTCTTCGGATTCATTGCCGTATTCGCTTTTCTCCATACTTTGGCTCTTCCGTCACTTCCAAATATATTATACTTCGACTCGTCCGTAAATAAAACCCGCTTCCAGAAGTCTAATCCCTTGTCCAAGTGTTGCTGGGCGAATTCAAGTGAAATTGAACTTCGTATAGCGCTAAAGCAAAATTTCCACAAATCAAGTTCAAACTTTTCCTTCAAATTAGTACAAGCTTTGAACTTGATTCTAGTTAAATTTTTCTCTAACCAGTAAATATTTACTCAAACTGAGGAAAATTCCAGTAAGTTTTTCTTCAAACCAAGTACATTTTTACTAAATCTAAGTAAAATGTTGTTGAAATTTTGCTAAATCTAAGTAAATTTTTCCTAAAACCAAGTAATTTTTTACATAATTTAAGTAAAAATTTCCCAAAAACTAAATGAATTTTTACTCAAACCAAGTACATTTTTACTAAATCTTAGTAAAATTTTGCTGAAATTTTCCTAAAAGTAAGTTATTTTTTTATTAAAATCAAGTAAATATTTACTTAAACTGAGGTCAATTTTGCTGATTTTTTCCTTAAAACAAGTAATTTTTTAATTTACTGAGAGACTTGATTCAAGGAAAAAAGTGAAATTAAAATAAGTAGAATTTAACTAAAAAATCAAACAAATGGTTTTGGAAAACTTGTACAAAAAAAGGTACCTCTTTCATAAAGTGCTGAGCTCTTACTCCATTATTGCTGCGAAGGCAATAGAGACACTTTCGCAGTGGTTGTTTAGAATAATTCTTAAAGTATTTAAGAAATAAGTCTCTGCAAACGAACGAGAATTGATTCTTAGATTAATATTCAAGAATTTTTTAAACAATTTCAAATGTTTTTCATTAATACTTAAATGTATGAAGAACTCGGCATACATTTCAGTAAACATTTTAACATCATTTTAGGAAAAAAACATTTTTAAGTTAAATTTTCCATACAAAAAATTTCAGATTTTTTCTCACTTAAAAGCTTGGAAATATTCTTACACATAAGTATGAATTTACATAATTGTACGAATTTTTTACTAGATCCAAAGTAAATTTCTAGTAAATGAACTATTTACTATGGCTTTGAAAGAATGAAACTTTACTCATGCTTAGTTAATTTTCCAACTTTTTAGGAAATTTTTACTGAACTGGAGTAAAATTGTTGAGCTAAATTGTAGTATGAATTTTACTCAGATTTAGGAATGTTATTTTTCTGACTGTAGTTTTACAAAAAATAAAGCAGGTGAAAATTCTGTCAATTATTTTAGTCAATTTCCAATCGTGTGCGTTTATTTAATTGCCAGGAACTTCGAAAAATATTTTGATACATTCGTCCGACAGAAATTGCATCATCATATCAGTACACTCAAAGGAATTTGTCAGTAAAAGAAAGCAGAAAGAAAGAAAGAAGAAAGAAAGCTGTTGAAAAAGAGACAGCAGACTTGTATCTGCTGAGATGGTAAACAGCTGTTTGCTGTTTTTAGCAATATAGAAAAAAACTTTAAGCATATGGAAAGAACAGTATGGCCACTTAGATATATGTACATGTTAACAACACTTTTTTGAATAGAAGTTATTATAAAGTAATTTATTACCACGGAAAGATATTTCGATTGCCTTTTTAATGATACGCATATTGTCCCAAGCAACTATACGCTTATCTATTTTTATATTTTAATTAACATCAGCCAATTTTAGCAGACTGCAAACTCTTTAGCAGTGTGAATGGTGATGTGAGATTGCAGAAAAACTGTTGTAATAGCAGAAAAGTGTCTGCTGATAGGCAGCAGACAATCGCTGCTTTTATTATCAGACTTGTTCTCTAAGTGTAGAATTTCTTTTTTTAATAAAGGGTGATTTTTTAAGAGCTTGATAACTTTTTTTTAAAAAAAAACGCATAAAATTTGCAAAATCTCATCGGTTCTTTATTTGAAACGTTAGATTGGTCCATGACATTTACTTTTTGAAGATAATTTCATTTAAATGTTGACCGCGGCTGCGTCTTAGCTGGTCCATCCGCTTAGTCCAATTTTGGCATTTCCACGTTTTTGAGTAACAGAGACCCAATTGGTGCGAACGGCGACGAATCGAAAATTGGTGGTCATCATTAACACTGGCCGATACAGCTGCGATATTTTCTTCAGTTCGCACTCTACGTAAGCGTGTTGGTGGTTTAATGTCCAACAATGTAAATTTGGTGCGAAATTTAGTCACAATAGCCCGAATAGCCGCTTCAGTGGGTCGATTAAACTGACCATAAAATGGAAGCGCGCAATGAACTTTCTTAACAGAGCACGCATTTTGATAATAAAATTCAATAATTTGCAAGCGTTGTTCGTTTGTAAGACGATTCATGATGAAATGTCAAAGCATACTGAGCATCTTTCTCTTTGACACCATGTCTGAAATCCCACGTGATCTGTCAAATACTAATGCATGAAAATCCTAACCTCAAAAAAATCACTCTTTAGTTGCATATGCATTTCATACATACATATCGAGGACTTATATTCATAAGTGGCTATGAACAAAAACACAACTTTTCAGGAGAGCGATAAAACTCCTTTAATTTGAAGAGAAATTATATATATATATATATATATATATATATATATATATATATATATATATATATATATAAATCTTATTTATTGTAAACTCAATAACGTTTTTCATGAAATCTTGGCGATGTTGAATAGAAAACGCATTTTCTGCGATGTACACTGTGAATTTAAAGATTCCAGCTTCATTCGTCAGATTGGTACCATTTTTATCCCTTTTTTCATTTTTTAAAGAGTGATTTTTTTGAGGTTAGGATTTTCATGCATTAGTATTTGACAGATCACGTGGGATTTCAGACATGGTGTCAAAGAGAAAGATGCTCAGTATGCTTTGACATTTCATCATGAATCGTCTTACAAACGAACAACGCTTGCAAATTATTGAATTTTATTATCAAAATGCGTGCTCTGTTAAGAAAGTTCATTGCGCGCTTCCATTTTATGGTCAGTTTAATCGACCCACTGAAGCGGCTATTCGGGCTATTGTGACTAAATTTCGCACCAAATTTACATTGTTGGACATTAAACCACCAACACGCTTACGTAGAGTGCGAACTGAAGAAAATATCGCAGCTGTATCGGCCAGTGTTAATGTTGACCACCAATTTTCGATTCGTCGCCGTTCGCACCAATTGGGTCTCTGTTACTCAAAAACGTGGAAATGCCAAAATTGGACTAAGCGGATGGACCACCTAAGACGCAGCCGCAGTCAACATTTAAATGAAATTATCTTCAAAAAGTAAATGTCATGGACCAATCTAACGTTTCAAATAAAGAACCGATGAGATTTTGCAAATTTTATGCGTTTTTTTTTAAAAAAAAGTTATCAAGCTCTTAAAAAATCACCCTTTACAAAAAGTGTATATTGCGGTAGGGCACGGTAAACAAAAAATACAAAATGAATATTTTTTGGAAAATTTCCATGGAAATATGACTAAAATGATTTTCATGCATGACATTTTTGATCTAGCCAACGAATCCGGCTGAATTTTTGTTTGTGTATTAAGAACCAATGTCGCTTGTAACATATATGTAGCCAGTCGCGAAAATCGCTGCAATCGATGAAAAATCCATAATTTGCGGTTGCAATTGCTTATATTTTAACTTTCTTCATCCAGGATTCTGAAACTTTTCTGACATAAATATTCTCCATGAAGTCAGCAATCACATGGCAAAGAAATATTTTGGTATTCTCAATATAATAAAAAGTTACGCCACTTTTTCTAAAGATACTTTTAACAATGTTTATTTTAGCCTGATAACTGGGGAATCAAAATACTATTAACGCGAAATGATGGAATTTGATAGTACGATATGCCTTAAATCTAGAAAAATGTTTTAAACAAAATCGTTGTAGCGAATTATAACCTTCGGCTTATGCTGCTGCATTGTTGAACTATTTTATTTCTATTATTTTTATGTTCATAGCCACTTATGCAGTCACAAACTAACGTGCGAGTGGATCAGAAAATTAAAAAATCAGAAAATTAAAAAAATGGCTTTAGAAAAAATTATTTTCCAAATTTATATGACAGATGAATATGAGAATAGTTTGGCATCAAAAACTCATTTTCGAGAAAATGCTTTATAGCCACTTTTGAATATGATCCCTCGATAAAAATTTTTAAGAAATATTACACAAAAAAACGAGAAAATTCCTCGGTGCTTTACCCTTCAGGCCCGCATTTTTTCTATGATAAATGTAGAAAATTGGATATGCTTTTTGACAAAGTATGGGTCTAAATAGGATGTCTAATGAGTTTTGGTGGTTTTAATTTATATAGGACATGAGTAATAGGATGTTTACTTATAATCTTTATACGCATATTCCGATTAAATAAAAAATATTTGGAAATGTTTCTTCCTTTTTATAACAGATTTTTGTACTCGATGAAATGCAACAAGAAACACCAAGAAATTTTAATTAAAAAAAAAAAAAAACAAATAATTGGTATTTTATTTTCGTTTTCCTACGTTGATCCAATTTACTGAATTTGTTGTTTCTCTTTTGAATAATACTTGTTACATATGTGCAAAAAAATACTAACTCTGAAAAATATTTGACACAAGTGAGAAATATAACAAAAATTTGAGTATGTTAAAACTCTTTTAAAATTGCTAAAAGATTTTGTTATTAAATTTCCAAACATTTATTGTAGAACACAATTAAAAGTTCATAAGATATTGCTCTAGTCGAATGTCATGAAGTGGTATCGGTTAATAAAAATGAAAACGAACAATTTGGTGTCCATTACCGAAATTAGCATTACGCAATCTTGAAATTGGTTTAGTTTGTTTGTATTTTTCATAACCTTTGTCCGAAATTCAAGAATGTGTCCACGATTTTTTATGTAATTTTCGTGTTTTCATGATTTTACTGCAAAATTACCATTTCAGACGAGTTATTTTAAAAAGACACTAAAAATTCTATTTTTTATTGCTTCATAAAATCTAGAAGGTTTTAAAAAGTATATGTTCGAAACCTCTCTGGGGGGTTTGAACTAGAGATGGGCGCGTGAATCACGCGTGAACGTCAGCAAAATTTATTTTACTCACGTGAGCGTGCGTGAACGTGAGGAACGAAAAAATGTTCGTGCGTGAATGTGCGTGAGTCTAATTTCTGCGTGAATCACGTGATTTTTTCGTGAGTCGCACATATTTATTAATTCTTTTATTTTCATTTAATTTCGTTTAAAAATGTGAAATTTTCCATTCCAAATAAAAGTTATAGACATATTTATTTATAAAACAGAGTTCTTCAGTGTAGGTGTAATATCTATTTTTTCTATTATTTAAGTAAGCATTCCCTGCAATAACACTAAGCACTGAATTTATATCCTTAGTGTTAATTCAATTAAAAAACACACAACTGGTGTCGGGGTATATGCTGTGTTTTTTAGTTGGATTTTATGTCAGTGTCCGATTTCTAACTTATTTTGCGTTTTCATTTTAAAAATATGAATTTAAATCAAACATCGCAAACGCAGAATTAAATAATTTTAAATTAAATAATTTTCGGATTTGCGGGGCGTTACTCATTTCGATTTAAAATGTATTTTTTTGTGGAAATTGTTTGCGTGATTTACGTGAATCACGTGAGTCACGCGTGAATCACGCGTGATCGTGAGCAAACTTTATTTTACTCACGTGGGCGTGCGTGAACGTGAGTAATGAAAAAATCTTCGTGCGTGAACGTGCGTGATTCAATTTTTTTCCTTCGTGAGCGTGCGTGAACGTGAGCCAATAATCACTCACGCGCACATCTCTAGTTTGAACCCCCAAAACCCCCCCCCCCTGCGCACGTAAAGCATTTTGTTATTGTTATATGAATAAAAAACGATTTCAAACAAAACCGCATCATTACTTTTTTCAAATATTTTTTGGAACTCGCTAAAACGCAAAAATGTGGGTCGTATGTTGACTTTTGTCGGCCACTGTAGATAAATTAAATTACCTTCAAAACAAGATATAACACATTAAAATCGGTAAAGTATTTCAGCATTTACAGGCGATTGAATGAACACACGTTTTGAAAAAAGTAGTATTTTTTTTTCATTTTTTTTTCCAAAAATATGTAAACAATATTTTTATGAGAAGAATAAATAGGATGGGAATACAAGCAATTGTAGCACCTTTTAGACAGAAAAAATAAAAAGATTTTAGATTTAGATTCTCGAAACGAAAAAATATGTATGTATATAATATATGTATAATATAAAATAAAATATGTATATAATATATTTTATGTACTAATTTTCAGGTTGCTAATTTTAATTTTATATTTCCCATGAGGGTAACCCTCAAACACATACGCCCTCAAAATTTCAAGATTAATGTTCCCATACAATGAAAGATATATCCTAATATGGTTTTGATTTGTTTGAGCACCACGCCCATCTTGCAAATCTCGCCTATTTCTGTCCAATATACATAGGTCAATACTTAATGATCTCACACAATATAGCATATATATGTCTGGACTAGAAATCAATAGCGCTGGAATAAAGCTACAATAAATCTACATTTCTTTCAACTCCCATCGAACAAACTTCAATGAATCCTTTCAATAATGCAATTGTTTCTGCAGAAATAAGATATCTTACAAAAACAAATGTAGGTTGAAAAGAATATTGAAAACAATTTGAAATCTACATTTCATAGAGCAACTAATGGATTGACCAAAAGACTAAATGATGATAAAAACAAGTAAAAACACAAACTTTCAAAACAATTGCATCTATCGAGGTCAAAACACGTACCGCTTGACACGGAATGACTCATATCCATCCATGTGTGGACTTGTAAATTGAATGTATATTTCAAAATTCTGATTTTTAAGGGATAAAATGGAAAAGAGAGGGGAAAATGGTACGGCCATACGACTGATGTTAAAATCATGAAATGCGGTGTGTACATTCCTCCTACTGCGCCGACTTTTAGGGGGAACGGAGCGAAAGGGGATAAAAACGGTACCAACCAAATAGCCGCAATTAGAATAATGAAATTCGGTGTATGAAGTAGTTCTATCGAAATGTGTTTTACTGAGAAAAATCCCTAATTTGTTTTAGTAAAATTGTAAGACGAAAACTTATGAAAATATTCATGCAACTAAGAAATTTATGCATGTAAGATATTTTCCCTGTAACATTCTAATGTCGTTTTTATTGAAAAATTAGTATTATATTATATTTAATTAAAAACTGTTATTAGATTATATATGGTAATTTGCCCTATAAAAAAAGATGTAATTAAACAAATGTCTAACATTATGATAAAAAATATGATTAAATTTTAACATTTAAATCTATTTAAAGTTTCTCTTTGTTGTCGTATACAGCAAACCGGCGTATATAGTATGTCACGGAACTTCAAAAAACTATTAAAACAATTTCGAAAGGGACAGATTATTTAAAAATGGTCCCATAATAAACTGAAATATTTCACAGGTTTGTGAATACTTATGAATTAGAAAGAAAGACATTTCCGTTTTCAGTCACGTCCGAAAGAGGTATTTATTCTGGCTAATAGTTTTGACAAAATCCACATTTGACGTGCGCCTCGCGACACTAGTATTATTAAAAAAATTTTATTCAAAAAATGTTGAGTGGATCATATTTATACCCTCACTCTACAGAGTAGGAGGGTATATATCATTTGGGGCAGGAATAAAGTGTAATGCTTTGAAGGAGTGACTTAAGACCTTAAGTATGTTTGGACCAAATCCGTTTTAAGATGTTTGAGCCATGTCCGTCCGTCTGTATGGCTGGCTGGTGTACACTCTAGGTGTAACTCTCGAAAGGAGCTAAGGAATCAATTCAACCTTTGCACATTGTAATATTTTTCCCAAACTTAGTTTAATTTCGAAGATAAGATAAATTGCCACACCCCTACTGGCACCTCCCATACAAAGTAGCATAAACTTTGGTTACAATAAAAACGACATAACATCCATACGGGGAGTCAAAATCATTTGCAATTTGATATTTGGCAATGTTTTCATAACCATTTTAAACCTAAAACAAGAAAGAAAAGGCTAAAGTCGGACGGAGCCGATTACAAATCAATTCTGTAAAAATGTGAAATCGGGAGAGATTTTTGTATCCTGTAAATGTATGTGTTTCACAAAAATATATATAAATATATTTATATCTAAATCTGAACCGATCTTACCCACTTTCACCATAGGTGTTTCTAGTTAGATTATAAGGTATTAAGTCAAATTTGAAGAAAATCGGGTACTATATGTGCTTCATAGAGCGGAAGTCAAATCGGGAGCGACATTTGTATGGGGCTATATAAAAACCTGAACCGATCTGACCGATTTTTACCAGAGCTGTTTCCAGCTCAATTATAGGGTACTGTGCCAAATTTGAAGTAAATCGAGTGAAATATGTGGTTTATAGAGCGGAAAAAGTCAAATCGGGAGCGACATTTGTATGGGGGCTATATCTAAATCTGAACCGATTTGGTTCACATTAAATAGCGTTCGTCCTTGAACAACAAAACTTACTTGTGTCAATTTTTGTTAAGATCGGACTATAATTGCCACCTGTAATTTGATTACAACAATAGACGGACAGACGGGCATTGCTAAATCGACTCAGAAAGTGATTCTAAGCCGATCTGTATAATAAACGATGGGTCTAACTCGTTTCCTTTTGTGTGTTACAAACAAAATATAAAAACATTTGCGTTTTAGCCAAGCCCCTTTTTGTAGCTCCCACACAATTGTCTCTATCCTAGGTAATATTAAATTCTTCACAACTTCTATACTGGTGCACGGAATCCAACTATTTTAAAATGTGGGAAGATGGGATGTGACACGAACCTACTAAGTACCTTCCACACAAATTACCATGTAAAATTTAATTCCATATAACTTCCGCATATATGTTCTCTGATATACATAAGTCGGTTTAGCCGACTAAACCTTACATACTTCTTGTAGAATAAATTTATAGTCCATCTGGTCTGAGTTTAATTTTACAGTGGGTCAAAGTTTTTTGATCGAAGGAAGCATTATACTAAACGAACATTTATCCGTTACACTCTTATTTTAGCTGCGTTTAAAAAGTTTTCTGGATTTGGGGTATATCGTGCTATCAAATGATTGCGCCGTTTATAACATTTTGCTTCCCAATATAAGAGTGAAATAGGATAAGTGATGAATGTAAAGTCAATATGAGGAAATTATTATATTAATACTGATGAAATGGCTGAATTATAAAATTCCAACTTTTTTTTTGAAATTTATACTTTTAGTTTATTGTGAAATCGGATATTTGTTTCAAATTAGGACCTTTAGGGTCAAGAAGAGAAAAGGGATATAAAACTTTACCGAACAAAATGCTAAAAAAACGTTTTATACATCGGAGAAATGCGTTTAAGAATTCCACTACTTTAACTTCATTTTTATCGTTGGTAGTTTCCACCAGTTTCTAACAAGAATACACCCCAGTTCCATTTACACCCACGATTTCATGAATATAGATGCTACCGGCCATTTCGTCATTATTTGTCCCGCTTTCCCTATGAAGTAAAAATGTTTAAATGTCCCACCACAACTCTGAAATAGATCATTTTTAAAAATCCATGTATGATGCGCGTCTATCTAAACAGTGTGAAGCTTCCACGATTCTGCCTGCAAAACTTTGGTTGCTACTCTTTTTAACCAGCTGCCACCTTAAAAACACAAATGTAAAAAAATCAGTTCAAAACAATTAAAAACGGCGTTAAGTTCGGCCGGGCCGAACTTTATATACCATGGATTGCATTCCACAGAGGCTGTCGAGTTTGGTAGAAGTGCAGTAATAGTACAGGAAAATATTTTTTTTAATATAGGCAAACCAACACATATGCAAATATTGACAAAATAATTTTATAAATAAATACAATATTTTATTATTTCAAAATACGCTTATAAGGCAAGGCTACCAATACGTTTACACTATATATATCGAAATAATATTTCAAGTCAATTCAAAAAAGTAAATATTCTTACAAATATTTATATTTTCAAAAAAGCTTAAATACCACAAATATTGGTAGATAGTGGGTGCTACAGTTGGTTTTATTTTCATTCTATTTTAATTACAAAAGTAAACAAATTTTGAAAATCCATGATTCTAGCTGCCATCATTTGGTTGGTACCATTTTTATCCCCTTTTTCCAATTTTACGACTTTCTAAAATCTCTTCATTTTACGTGTCTACGCAATTGAAGGAATGTACACACCGAATTTCATCATTCTAGCAGTAGCCGTTTAGTTGGTACTATTTTTATCCCTCTGTACCCATAATATTCCTTGAAAGTACGAATTTGAAAAAACTTTTATTTTTCGTGTCTACGCAGTCAGAGTATACTCTGAATTTCACGACTCTAGGTTGTCATTTGGTTGGTACTATTTTTATCCCCTTTTTTCATTTTAACCCCAAAAATTACGAATTTCCAAAAATCCGTTTACTTTACGTGTCTGCGCAATCAGACGAATGTATACACCGAATTGCATTATTCTAGATGCAGCCGTTTGGTTGGTACCATTTTTATTTTTATTTTACGAATTTGG
The DNA here is from genome assembly GCA_947397865.1 of Polietes domitor. Lineage (NCBI taxonomy): Eukaryota > Metazoa > Arthropoda > Insecta > Diptera > Muscidae > Polietes > Polietes domitor. The sequence continues at coordinate 216,415,010 of OX377618.1, read as the reverse complement.
AAAAAATAGTTTGAGATCAATGTACACACCAGAATTCGAGTTTCTAGCTGTTATCGTTTAATATGTACAATTTGTATCTCTTTTTTCCCATTTCGTCCCCTACGAATAAGAATCACTTTATGGTGCTTTTATGCTATAAGGAGAATGTTCATTCCAAATATCAAGTAAATGCAAGCAGACATATACAAAAAGCGGGCTGAAATACTCTAAATATTAGGGGTATTTTCAGTCCTTGTGAGGGAAAAATTTTTCCCTCTGGGCCGATTTCGCCCACTTTCAATCCCAACCGATCTGCAACCATAAGACACATTTAGGGAAAATTTGAACCTCCTAGATCATTTAGTTCGGACAGACGGACATGGCTATATCGTCTTAGAATTTTACCACGACCCAGAATATATATACTTTATGGGGTCTCCGATGAATATTTTAAGGTGTTACAAACAGAATAACAAAGTCAATATACCCCCATCCTGGAGGTGGAGGGTATAATGAATTTCATCAGAAACACTTTAGTAGGTACTATTTATATCCCTTTATGTCTACAATTCAAAGGAATGAACACAACGAATTTCACGCTTGTAGCTGCAACATTTTGGTCGGTACCATATTTGTCCCTTTTTGTCAATCTTCCCTCTTAAAATACAAATATTGCAAAATCCCGTTATGATGCTCGTCTATATTGCTAGAGGAAAGTTTAAACAAAAATTCAGTTTTGTAACCTTAAATGTACATATTAAAACAAGTAAGAAACGGCTAAATTCGGGCGGGGCCGACTATATAATACCCTACACCACTCCCTGTCTATATACCTCGCTTTGATTACTAAACCCAGGTGTTGCATGGGGGCGATTTTATGTATACGAATATGGTAAATAATATGGTAATTTATCCAATTTTCCGACAGATATTTAGAGAGTAAATATAACATGATATTGAATAAAAAAAATCAAAATCCAATGACAAATGCTGATTATACAACGGTAATAGGATAAATCGGACGTACATTTGAAGGGGACCTATAACAACACTTGGGTATGTGCCAAAACATGGACCTATATAGTTCTCCTTCACGGTAGGTATTCCTAGTTGAAATATATCATGATCAATATCCGATGTAAGATGTAGTTTCTAGAGCTGTAATAGAGTAGAATGTGGCCCCATTGGTATGAGGGTTATACCAAAATATGGACATATATATTTCACTTTCATAGTAGTTATTCTTATTTGAAATTTAAGAAATTTATCTGCAAAATTTGATAATCTTCTGATGTAAACTATGGGTTCAAGAATGCTACAACTAAAAATGGGGGCCGATTTGTAAGGGCGCTACATTAAAAAGTGTACTCATATAGAACACTTTCAAAGTAAGCATTCTTATTTGATGATATGAAAATATTATCATGATCCAATGTAAAATGAAAGATCTAGATCGGTAATAGTGTAAACTGGAGTATACGGGCTATACCAAACCATGGACCTATACTATATGGCTTTCAAAGTAGGTGTTTCTAGATGAAATGTAACATGGTGTGGGAAATTTGATCAAGATCCGACGTAGAATGTGCATTTTATAGCAGTAATAGCGCAAATAGGAGGTACATTTGTATCGGGGCTATATCAAAACATGGACCCATGCGGTCCCCTTTCGCGTCATCTGTTTCTATTTCAAATATAACACGATCCGGAAGATTTTGTCATGATCCAATATAAAATGTTGAAAGTTGGGTATGTATTCTTTTCATAAAAATATTTTATTCTTTGTATAAAATTTTTCACTAGTTATGTCCAATTTAACAGTGCACTATGGTCCCAAATCCATTTTTTGTGCAGAAATTCAAAAAAAAATTAAAATTGGAAAGTGGTAAATGTGTATATATTTTCTTTCTGGCAACACTCCAAGCAATCAAGAAAATATACTGGAGAAAATTAGGTGGCAACACAACAAGCCTGAATGGTAGTTGAACATTGCGGTTCAAAAAAAGTGGGATTAATTTTGATATAAGGTAGTTTTACAAATTAATTAAAATCAAGACTTAAAAAGAAAATAATAAAGTGACTATATTATGAAAATTGACGGCAAGAGTTAGTAGTTGAAAAATTATATTTAACATTTTATGATTATTGTGGTCTTGTAAGTATTCATAGGTATTGTAATTTTGTGATTTGTAGAGAACATAATCTATAAATGTCGTGGACCAAAAGTTATATGTATGACTCAACTTGATTCAAAGTGTAAATGTGAAAGTGTTCGTCTGAGGTTGTAGTTTATCGTGGAATTAATATCTCGTCAGCATTTTTCGGCAAACTCCAAAAATTGTCATTTTATTTTAGCACAGTTTTTGATTAGCCATAGACATATGTATGATTATATCTCTAAATTAGTTTTGTGTACGAGACCCATCAATATTTTATTTAAAAGGTATTTTTAAGGTATTACCTTAAAAATGGTGTACAACATCATTCACCTTTTTGTACACATTTTACTTTATATCTTGAAATAATTATTTAAATTGCAGTTTAATGTATACAATTTGTATGCTATATTTTGCTTTTGTAATAATGTTTAGAAAAACACATTTCGTCAAAATAAACAACTCTTCATTCTTTTAAGCTTTCATAACATTTTGTTTTTGGTCACCCTATACCAATATAATTATGTTGGTTATATATTGAGTTTATATGTGAGGTGGTATTGGGCGTGGTCCGATCGGCCCAATTTTATTTTTATTTTTTGCGTATAATATGTCTAGCAAATGTGCAAAATTACAAGACTGTATGTTTATTTTTCGACTCTATGCCATAAAAAATGGATTTGGTACCAGTGTGCAGTGTTGAAATTACGATTTTTCAAAAATTTGTGTTCATTCTATCGCATGTTACTAATGATATACTTGACTGATTTTAATGTACTATACCTAGTAATTTTAATTATTTTTAAACTTTTGAGGTGGTATGATATAGCCGCGTTATATATTTTAACGTTTTTACAATTTTTTTATTTTGATTTTCGAAATGATTACATTAATCGATTTTTTGGAATTTTTTAGCGACTATGTGAGTTTGGAAGTGTTGAAATGATGGTTAAGAATTGTTGTCTTTGGAATATCTACAAAAACTCAATTCCTTGTATTTTGCAATTGGATTGATTGATTTTAATAAACAATTACATCAAAAGTTTAAAAGCCTTTATATTCAAAGTTCAATACAATTTCGGTTAAGTGTTAGAAACGTTTCATTATTTTTAATTTTGGACTCTATTTTTGAAAATGAGTAAATCAATACTTTTCTCAAAAATCCAATAAGATCATTCTAAATTTGTTTTTCCATATTCTCTGTAAATTTTATGCTAGATATTTAATGGACTATTTTTAAAATATTATTTTTATATATAATTATGTTTAAAACATTTTTTTATAAATTCATCAATAATTTCCATACTTTGTGTACATAAGGGCCAGTTGTAGTCGCTTAATTTTTCCTGTTAAAATATGCTGTTTCTGGAGAGGAAAAATCTGGACCAATTTGCTTCAAATCCAATAGTGTCCGTCTTTGTGTCCTGTACTTTGATTCCAAGATTAGATGGTCAGACAGACCATCAAGTTATCCTAATACACACAGTAAGACTTAATAAAAACCGCCAATGATCACAAAACTGACAATGATATCCTTGCAACTGAAATTGTCAGGAATGAGGAAGTTTCCACAACCACTGAAAATATTAACATTGATGCTAATAAAAAGTGAACAGTAATTGCATTTGCGTGTTTTCCCTCAGAACTGCTAAACATAAAATCAACAACAATAAATCCTCGTTGGGTTAGTCCCCGGCAGTGGCGGGATCATAAATTCTAATAGGAACGTGGACGCAAACTTACAAGAATTCAAAATTTTTATGATAAGTTTTCTGCACTAACAGCGGATATCCTGAGGGCATTTTTGCGCGAACAGTTGTAACAAAAGCTAATTAGAAGATGCGAGAGCAACGAGTACCATCTTCACTTGCATTGGCAAATGCTGCCCATGGCCGCTGTAAAAGCGAACAATGTGTGTGGCAGTGGCATGTTGATTGTTTGATATGTTTTCGGTTGTTTGTTTATTTGGTGCTGCCTTTTGTTTGTTGTCTCTCTGTTTGTCTGTCTATTGGCAATCGTTAAAATTGTTTATGGCCAGTCCAAGCGCTGCCTTACATGATATGATTTTCAAATTAATTGACAGAAATTAAAATCATATCATTACAGGCCGGTGAAGACACCAGGAATTCACTCACTTGATTCCTACTTCCCTATTCTAATCGAATAAAAGTGATTTGTGTTGCATGTGGCTGGGCTGCCGCATGCATGTGCAACAACAACAACACACTTGAAACATAACAAACAATTGACAACAATGTCAATTGGATGTTAGACGCGTTTAAACAAATCAAATTCAAACACGCGTTAAACCGGCTACTGCCACAGCTCCAAGTACGAGTATGTGCAGCACACACATTTGTACGTGTGGTAGCTGTGCAGTCGCAAGTAACTCCAATGCCAGATTGTTGTGACCAAGCCTTTGGGCCTTTGACTTCTGGTTCGTTTTCTGTATACAGTTGGTAACACAAAATGAGTAACCAATGAGTGATTTCATATTATGACCGATCCTTTATCCGGAGGTGTAGTTCAAACATGATGAGCAAATTTTAGGGAATATTTTATTTAACAGAAGTGGCAAAGATGAGTTATAATTTAGCATCATCCAGAATAGGGTTGTGAAAAATTACCCCAATTTTCTGGAGGTTGTTTTAGTTAGTAATTTCAGTAGGAGTAATTTCATTCAATAAACATTTGGCATACAAGTTCTTCATATATAAAGTTTTTCATAATACAATTTATGAAAGCTTTCGTTGATTTTATAATGAAACCTGATTATATTTACGAGTAGGTTTCCTAGCAAAAAAAGGCCCAACTTTTTGATTGCGGAAAATTATTGGACTTACCAGCACCCCCTCCCCCATTATACAAACCTTTGCATTGAGTATGTCTTTGATTTAATTCAGCTTACATACATATGTCAGAATTAACGTAGTGGAAACGAGAATTGCTACGCAAAATAATGCCAGTCTTGAAGTAATTGAGCGATATGTATGTATATTGAATATCATCAATTTGAAAAATAAATTAACTTTACAAGTTTTTTTTTAAATACAAAAAGACCAACTCATTTCGTGTGGAGCCAAAAGTTAACCACTTAAAATGAAGTATGAAATTTTTTCTGATTATTGCTTAAATATGCTGGCGAGCTAAACTGTTTTCAAACTACCTCTACACAAGTGGTTTTACTAGGGATGTCAAAACCGAAAACCGGTTAATCGATGGTATGCACCGCCACCGCCCACCGGTTTTAGTTAATTTGGAAACCGAGGAAACCGTTGTTTTCATGTCGGTTGACCGGTTTTTTAAATATGGTTTGATATGGTTTGATAAGGCTCGGACCAGATTTTAATTTCTAGCAGGTATTATCTAAATACCATTCTCACCGTGAATTTTATTCAAGAAAACTCTGATTTATAGAGGTTATTTTGAACACATCAAGCTCACGAACGGTCAATGATAAAAGCGAAATATTTTGGGAGAACACATAAAACAACCCATTCTTTCATTTTAGTAGGGGACATCCACAACCTCTACCTCTACCACTACCACTCTAACATACGTATGTAAAATTAAAATTAAATCCAACTCTATTTTTAAAGGTTGTACAAAGGCCAGTTCTGATCAACAAAAATCAGTTAAAACCTTGGATTTTTTCCAAAATGCAAAAACCATTTTCCGACTCAATATAATGTATATAGTTTCTTCATATTTTAAATGTGAATACAATTTATATTTATAAATAAAAACACCGGATGTTGATAGACCCAGATGTTTTAGGAATAATCAGAAATCTTCATTTTAAGAGGAGTAACTTTTTATTTTTCTCGTGAGTTGCTCTAATATACATACATTTATCGATACTTTACATCGATCGTTACTCAAAATTCGATTGAAGTTGTTAACACTTTCCTGCTTCATGAGATAACGGAGCGAATGAGTTATATTACCATTAATAATATTATTTGTACGTCACCCATGAGTCGATGAGAAAATTGCACAATTTTTCAGAGTCTTGCAATTTGTCAATTACTTTGACTTTGAAAGGTAGAATAACATTCATTTTTATTTTCAGGTTTATGTCTGACATTTGCAAAATGGACGCTATACACCCCAACAAAATTGGGAAATATTTAAAACTTACTTACAAAGTAGTGCGTCTTTATCGCAAATTGTAAGAAATTTACGTCGACAATTTTTTGTTTTCAAATGAAACTCATTTTCATCTCGGTGGCTATGTCAATAAGCAAAATTGCCGCAACGAGTCACTGTTTGGTGTGGATTTTTGGTTGTAGATAAAAAATGAAAATGAAAACGAACAAAATGACTTGCATTTTAAATTTCTTTTATTTGAAATTTTGCACATCTCTTTTTAACAAAGTCGAGCCCTTTACACGGAAGTAAAATTGAAACGTTTTTATAAATGTAGCATATCAAAATTTTCGTTTGCACCATTCAGCAAGCTGGGCGGAATGACGTCTATAAAATCATGACACGGATTTGGCTCAAACACACAAAGAGTGTTAAGATCCTCCTCGATGTGTCGCATTTTCTTTCTGTATTAAATTGCACCGTGCGAAAATTTTGCATTTAATTCATTGGACCTGAGTAATACAATATACATGTATAACTAGAAATCGTATGTAATGTAATGATCCTTTACCCTTTTTAACGAGTCATACAAAGGATATATGGGCATCAAATGAAAGAGAAGAATATCTGTTAAAAATATTTGAAATAACTGCTTATATTATTGCAAGTTACCCCTCTTATTTATTTAGTTTATTCATCTCTTGAAATAGTTGTTAATAGTAAACAAATACAGATAGTGACATGGAATGTTTAGTATTTATACACTCCACGAGAGTATTATGTCTTTGTGCATTTGTTTGTAACACCCAAAAGGAAACGAGATAGACCCATTGTTAATTATACCGATCGTCATAGAATCACTTTCTGAGTCGATTTAGCAATGTCCGTCTGTCTGTCTGTCCATCCGTCCCTCCGTCCCTCCGTCCATCTATTCTTGTAATCACGATACAGGTGGCAATTGTAGACAGAACCAAATGAAACTTTGCACAACGATGTTTTTCGGGATAAGGACGAACGCTATTTAATTTGAAGAAAATCGGTTCAGATTTAGATATAGCCCCCATACGAATTTCACTCCCGATTTGTCTCTTTTCACTCTAGATACCACATATTACAACAGATTTTCTTTAAAATTGGCAAAACATCTTATATTGTAACTAGAAACACCTGTGGTAAAAATGTGTTAGATCGGTTCAGATTTATATATAGCTCCCATACAAATTTTTCTCCCGATTTGACTTTTTCCGCTCTAGAGTCCACATAATGTATCAGATTGTCTTCAGATTTGGTAAAACATCTTTTATTTCCACTAGACACACCCATGGTGAATACCGGTCAGATCGGTTCAGATTTATTTATAGCTCTCATACAAATTTCGCTCCCGATTTGACTTTTTCCGCTCTAGAAACCACTTTTTGCATCAGATTGTCTTCAGATTTGGTAAAACATCTTATATTCCCACTAGAAACTCCCATGGTGAATATCGGACTGATCGGTTCAGATTTATATATAGCTCCCATACAAATTTCGCTCCCGATTTGACTTTTTCCGCTCTAGAAACCACATATTAAACTCGATTTTCTTTAAATTTGGCACAACATCTTATAATCCAACTAGAAACACCCATGGTGAATATCGGTCAGATCGGTTCAGATTTATATATAGCTCCCATACAAATTTCGCTCCCGATTTGACTTTTTCCGCTCTAGAAACCACATATTGTATCAGATTGTCTTCAGATTTGGCAAAACATCTTATATTTAAACTAAGAACATCTATGGTGAAAATAGGTCTAATCGGTTCAGATTTAGATATAGCCCCCATACAAATGTCGTTCCCGATTTGAAATTTTCCTCTGTAGAAACCACATATTGTACTCGATTTTCTTTAAATTTTATAATCTTACTAGAATCACCTATGCAGAAATTGGGTAAGATCGGTTCAGATTTAGATATAGCCCCCATATAAATGTCGCTCCCGATTTGACTTTTTCCGCTTTAAATGCCACATATTCTAATCGATTTTCTTTAAATTTGGCACAACATCTTATAATCTAACTAGAAACACCTGTGGCTAAAGCGGGCTAGATCGGTGCAGATTTAGATATAGCCCTCATACAAATGTCGCTCCCGATTTGACTTTTGCCGCTTTAAAAGCCACATATTGTGCTCGATTTTCTTTAAATTTCGCACAACATCTTATAATCTGACTAAACAAAACTATGGTGAAAGTGGGTAAGATTGGTTCAGATTTAAATATTGCACAAATGTCCTTTCCGATATAAAATTTTTTGTCAAACACATACATTTAAGGATACAAAAAACCTTCCCGTTTTCACTTTTTCACCGAATTGAATTGTATTCCGATTGAAAGTGGAGTGTATCATAGAGTCGGCCCCGCCCGACTTTAGCCTTTCCTTACTGGTTTTAAAATGCATTCAGCTCTCTAATTTGGTACCCATATCGTGTCTGTGTCTCCTGAAAGTATGAAAATAAATTACTAAGACAAATATATCCTTTGGAATTTAAAAGTCCTGCAAAAAGGAGAAAAGATCACCAAACGAAAAACTGAGTACACAGTTTTTCAACATATTATCTCTAGTTTCATATGTACATGGATTTGTTCAGGTCCAAAAAGTACTGTCGCAAGCTGTTATAAGTACACCTCTACCCTGTAGGGTGAGTTTAAAGAAATAAAAAAACATGAATCATCAGTTATCACAATTGTTGTCAGGAGCTTCATACAACGAATGTAAACGGATTTAATATGTTTGAGGTTAAAGAGTGGTTAACGATAAAGGATCACAGGTGTGCTTTATATTTATTTTCTTACATTGTCAATATGAAATCACTTTAATATTTTCGTCGACTGTGATATTTGATTAAATTGTCAATACATTTTCGATGTGTCGTCTGTCTATTGATGCGTTGCGTGTGGTCCCACCATGTTTCGTCACCAACTGTATATATTGCCATTATAATATAAAATAAAATATTTTTGTTATCTCTCCTTGTTATTGCTTTCACTTAAAAGCTCAAACAAAACTGACTTCTGGACTACTCCAGACTGACTTCCACTCTTCCACGGGCAGAAGTTTTGCCGGCAATGCGAGTACTAGTGTACCTACTAAGTACGCAACAACATCAATTGACAAGTAAAAGGGGTCTGTCTGTATGTCTGACTCCTCGTTAGGGGCCACAGAGCCCAGCGGACTGCACGCTTTTTCATATTCCCCGAAAGAGTCCTCTCGTTTGTCGTCTTGCAACGTATGTATGTACGTATGTATGGACAGTGGGTTGTTGGTATTTCAAACATTTGCGTTGTTTTTCTTTTTTTTTCTTTCGTACTCCTCTTGAGTAGAAGTTTAAACTGTTTGACATTTTAACAGTATCGTTCGTAGACGTCGCTGTATCTCTGCGGCCCTGGTTGGCTGGTAACTCATGTTGCGTTTGTTTGATGTTGTTGCTGCTAATGTTGTATGTAGTTGTTGCTGAGTGTAATGTCAGCAAATTTTTGTTGTGTTTTTATCATCTTCCTTTGACATTTGGCAGAATTCAAACAAAGAAACAAACTTTGATTGTTCATCGTTAGCAACCGTTGACAATGTTGCGTGGCATCTGATGCTGCTGCCGGTATGTACACATGTATGTTGATGCTGCCGGTTTGTGGCAGATCATCACCAAAACCATTTCACTGTTATGTGTTTAAGCACTTTTTCTGTTGCCCATTCGGCAATTCTGAGAAATGCAAATTGAACAAAATCAAAATTGTTGGCATTGGTGGCTAAAGGGCCTTGCTGCAACCATACAATGCATTAGAGATCCTTGAGATTGGGCTTACGTAAATTGTGCTGTCTGTATAAATGGACTTAATTGTTATGGGAAATTTTGGAAAACGAAAAATCTGTCAGCGAAACTTTTTGATGAAATAAAGGTATGCGTATGCGGAAAATCTAACAAACACCCAATTAAAATAGTTTAATTAATGGTTTCAGACAACTCCGGAATTAGTTGGATACGAAGTTTCGTATATAAATTGTCCCAAAGACATCAAACAAGATGTCATAATCAATGAAAAGAAAAGGAATGAGAAAGGTTTAGTAAGGATAGTTTTAATGGATATCCAGACATAATTTTAAATAACTAAATTTAGTTTAATCTGTAAATTTTATGGATAAACATTAAATTCAAGAGATAAGTTATTTATCTCAGTAAATAAATGCGATGTTGTTGTTCAAATATATTTCGATATCTACAAACCCAAAACACATCAGAAGATTTCACAATCAATGAAAGGAATAGAAATGGTTTATTAATTATAGCCTTTAGTTTTAAATATATTTCGATATCTACTAACCCAAAGTCCCCGTACTTTCAATCATAAAATAATATTTTTGGAATTATTTTACAAAACTAATTTATGTTGACAGGTGTATGTCAAAATGTAAAAAACGAAATAAAAACAAATTTGGAATATATCTATCCTAAAAAGTATCACATGATATCATCTGTACAATCAGTATTTTAAAATCTGCAAAGTATGGTATAATATTTTTGTTGAACAATTTAATGGACGCTATATCATTAAAAAGTCTTCAAAATCATGATTGTTAAAATGTTGTATTCAAATGTAATAACAAGTAAAAACGGCGTTAAGTTCGGCCGGCCACCATGGATTGCATTCCACAGAGGTTGTCGGTTTTCGTAGAAGTGCAGTAATATTGCAGGAAATATATAAATTTGTTAATATAGCCAAACCAAAACAAATACAAATATTGAAAAAATAATTTTATAAATAAATATTTATTATTTCAAACAACGCTTATAAGGCAAGGCTACCAATACGTCAATTTAAAAAATAAATATTCTTATATTTTCAAAAAGCTTAAATACCATAAATATTGGTAGATAGTGGGTGCTACAGTTGGTTGTATTTCCAAAAATACAAATTTTTAAAATCCATCATGATTCGACCAATTTTTGCCCTAAAAGAAAAAGTACGAATTTGGAAAATAACTTTTTATTTTGCGTGTTTATGCAGTCAGAGGAATGTATACAGCGAATTCCATGATTCCAGCTGCGCCCATTTGGTTGGTACCATTTTTACCCCCTTGAAGTTTCTACGCAATTAGAATTTCATCATTCTAGCTGTAGTCGTTTAGTTGGTACTACTTTTATCCCTCTCTACCATAGTATCCCTTGAAAGTACGAATTTCGTAAAATTCGTCTATTTTACGTGTCTACACAGTCAGAGGAATGTATACTCCGAATTTAATGACTCTAGCTGCGGTCATTTAATTGGTACTATTTGTATCCCCTTTTTCAGTTTAACCCCAAATCTGTTTATTTTAAGTGTCTACGCAATCAGAGGAATGTATACACCGAATTTCATTATTCTAGGTACAGCAGTTTGGTTGGAACCATTTTTATCCCTCTATTCCCATTTTACCCCTTAAAAGTACGAATTTGGAAAAAATACATTTATTCTATATATCTACTCAATTAGAGGAATGTACACACCGAATTTCGTGTTTCTAGCTGTTATCGTTTAATATGTACCATTTTTATCCCTTTTTTGCCCCATTTCACCCACTACAAATAAGAATCACTTTATGATGCATGTTCTTGCTATAAGGGGAATGCGCATACCAAATATCAAGCAAATAGAAACAGACATATTCAAAAAACATGGTTAAATACGCTAAAATATTAGGGATTATTATGGGTATTTTTAGTCCTTGTGAGGGAATTTTTTCCCTTTGGTCCGATTTCGCCCCGTTTCAATCCCAACCGATATACGACTATAAGACGCATTTATGGAAAATGTGAACGTTCGTTTAGATGCTAGAGTGCTTCCAACAGACGGACGGACATGGTTAGATCGTCTTAGAATTTTATGACGAACAAGAATATATATAGGTAAGGTGTTACAAACGTAATGACAAAGTTAGTGTACCCCCATCCTGGAGGTGGAGGGTATAAAAACTGGGTAATTCTCTTCATGCTGGATGGTACGTAAATTTCCGCCAGTCTAACTTAATAACATGTTTTACATCATATTATTTTACGAAACTCCAATTCCAATAATAACCTAGTGTATTGAAAAAACCATTAGAAACATTTTCCACTTGGCATCGAAATTTCACATTTTACTATAATATTAATTATATTAATTTTATGATCTACCTTAATACGCATAGATATTGCTTATTATTAACAAATTTTAAAGCGCTTTTTTGACTAGGTATTCCGATACATTTATAAAGCTAATAAACGCCTCCTATTGATTTCGTCTATCTCATTATTTCATTATGAAATCGTTTTTATTATTTGTCTACAGTAAATATTATTGACAAATACCATATTTTGAAAGACAACTAAGTAGGTAAACAATAAATGGATTTAAACATTTAAAAGCTGCCTGAAAACACGTTAACATATGTTTCAATAAACAGACTGCTCACACATGGCAAAGTGAATATTACTAACAATTTTGTTATATATTCTACGAATCACATCATAGGACATGGGTGACAAATAATATTTTTAGATTAGGTCGTTTCGGTTTGAAAACATTAAATTTGATTTGAAATGAGATGTTGTCGTGGTTCAAGACGTGTTTGCATATATATTTTATAGAATCCAAATTTATGTACAAATGACATGGTGGCATTTATAACTCTTGTTATAAATGTTATAAAACGTAAAGGCACAAGTTACATCATATTTTGTAAATTAGAAAATACCAGCACAGGCATGTAAATTAATCAAAAACTAAAAAAAAAAACAATGTTATTGTAAAAAGCAATGCACTGTGATAAAGTGTATTGTGTTTTTCGTGAATGTTTACAAGTTCTGCCTTCCTTGGAAAAATACAGATTATTTTTAAATTTTCGGTTCAGAAAATTATCGAAATGCCATTGTCTCCGCAAAATTTCTCAGAAGTGTTTATAAATTATGTAAAGCATGAATTAAAAGTAAGAAAAGGCTAAAGTTGGGTGTGGCAGACTATGTGACACTCTACATCAATCCTTTCGCCTACGCCTGGTTTTAATAAACACCGTTGTTCTGATATTAGTGTGTAGATTTTATATTTATAAATATATAAATTCATATTTAACCAAAGTTAACGTAATATGTAAAATTTTTTGAATATTTATTCCTCTAGCAAATTCCCGACTTCGTACGCAGTGTACGGATATCCCTCTCAGGGTAAATCGCTTGTAAACGCTCACAAATTTTGAAAAATCGCTTTATGTTGCGCAACTACGTATTCAGAGGTATATTCACACCAAATTCTCGATTCGAGAATTGATTTTTGCCCCCCCTTGCACAAATTAAAAAGAAAATCAATTTTTATTGTTCACACGTATTTCGGTTGAGCACGAAATAAGAAATTAGATATTTTTGCAAAATTTTCATTTTCGCGGGAGATATGGTAAACATGATTTTGTATGCATGACATTTTTGTTTTGTAATTTTCTTGCGATCTATACAACGGATCCGGCTGATTTTTTGGATTTGTAATAAGAAACAATGTCGCTTTTAACATATATTTAACAATAATATTAGATGCGAAACAAGCTGCATTTGTTGCAAAAATCCAAAGATTCAAAAATCTGGAGATTCAAAAAAAATGAAAGAGTTATACAGATGCTTTTCGTGTGGAGCCAAGAGAAGTAAGAAAGCTACTCCAGCTAAAATGAAGACTGGAATTTACCTCAATTTTGAATTCCCAAAAAAATTAGCATTGATAATATCTAATACTTTCGGACCTACATTATAAAATTTGCAACAATTGTTATTCATCATTTTCTGTTGCTTATTTTGATATTTTTTGTTCAGATTCTTAAGAATTTTAAAATTTTACATACTTACTTATATGGGCCGGTCACCATTAGTGTTTGGGGTTTCCCTGACTTTTTTCATTTCCCGGGAATAAAAAATTTCATTCCCGGGAATTCTCGGGAAAAAGTAATTTATTTATAGGTATGTTCAATATGGTTTAAAATATCAACATTTAATAACTGGTGTGTTTTTTTCAATACTGTCACATTACAAATTAAAAACGAATGTTATTGTCAAAATATTTTACAAATTATTTTTCATTTTACAAATATTTTACTCTACACCTTTACAAGATTATATTCGGAACATACAAATTTATATTGAGAAATGTAAATTCATATTAGGGACATATAAATTCATAATGGGTAATGTAAATTTATAATAGGAACATGTTAATTCATAATGAGATATATAAATCATAATTCATTGAGAACAATTAATTCATAATAGGAACATACCAATTCATAATGAAATATACAAGTTTGTAATCAGAAAATCCATATTCATAATCAGATCAGATACGTTTTCATATTCAGAAAATATGAATTCATAATGAGAAAATATAAAATCATATTGAGAAAATGTAAATTTATAATGAGAACATTGTTAAAATATGTGTTTCTACGAAAATATCCATAGAAAAACGTACTTACATAGCTTCGATTATAAATTTTAGATTTTCTGATTATGAATATATATTCATGAATAAGAATTTTATTTTCTCATTATCAATTTGGATTTTCTCATTTTGTATTTATATATCTCATTATCAATTTGTATGTTCTTATTATGAATTTATATTTCTCAATATGAATTTACATTTCACATTACGAATTTACAGTGCTGATTATGAATTATCATGCTCCTATAATGAATTTACATTTCCTGTTATGAATTTACATCTCATCGTGAACTTACATATTCCGATTATAAATTACATTTTCTCATTATAAACTTTAAAAGTTGTAGACTAATCGTCAGAATTGGACATTTATATCGCAGGTAGAAGTGACTGACACCTACACTAGATTCAAAATTGAAAACGATTAAGGAAACAAATAACTCATATGACGGAGAATGTTATGACACATTTAATTTAGAATATTCATTCGTCTGTAGACAAAAATATTTTATAGAAACAGGGGGTAATATTCTAAACTGTAAAAACAATAGAAACATAAAAAATTAATATTAATTTAATAAAATCATAAAAAATAAAAATATTTAAATAGTCCAGTCATTAATTCTTACAAAGGGCCATTTAAATACATCGTAGCATATATTTATATTCCTACTAGATTTCCCTTGAAAGTTTTCAGGCGAACAATTTTTATTATATTCCTATTTTTAGACCATTTCTTTCTTGCTACATATGTAAAGTAAATTGTTCTTGAAGAAGATATTCACCTCGATTCTTCTAGGAAAACAAGAAAATTTACATTATGTAAGCCATAATATTGTCGGCATGATCTATTTATTTCACAGTAAAGATCCTGATCCTCACAGAAAGTTTTTATTCCCCTAGCTGGGTTTCGCACAAAATGGCTATTTAGCGAATTTAAAAAGTTTTGTTTTTAGTAATATAATATAAACAAATACTTATTATTGTCAGTAATGTAAACACATATATGAATTTGAAATACATCTAAAAATTCCAATTTATATAGTAACATTAAATTATTGATCAACATAATAAATAAATTATTTTTTTAATATTTCTCGTATTCCCGGGAATTCCCGAAAAAATTTGGACGATTCGGGAATTTCCAGACCCCAAACCCTAGTCACCATAGAAAAAAATGAAATTGAATAATTATCAAAGACTAGTTCGGAGCATAAAAACAAGATTGTTTCCCAAAACACAACAAACATTGTTCGACCCACATTGATGTACATACTTTGTTTACCTATTCAATGCGAATTTTCTGAAAATAAATCAGTAATTCTGTTGACTATTTATTGTACTAAGTACATCTACGCGCAATGCAGCCGTAAATACAGTTCCAGTGGTCACTTTTTAATAAAATTTAGAGAAGTTTGAAAAGGGTTTCGCTCGCTAGCGGATTTTGATAGAGCCGAAACATTTTGCGACTAACTAGAAAACATATCATTCATTACTTTGAGTGGGGTAGCTTATTAATTGAGTGATTTTTATTTGTCGTTCGCCTCAGACGAACGAAAATAAGTTACAGAAACAGGTCCTATAGCTTATTTAATGTAGTATAAGACACAAGAATAGTTTCGTTAAATTCGAGGAAGTTATCTTCCGCTTAAAGATGGATCTCACTTAAGAGTGCCTCAAAATTTTAATGAACCATCTGAATGGTTATTATTTATCTGCGCACTGTGCGCGCTTCTGCATAAAGCCCATTGTTTTGATTCGAAAATTCCCTATAGTATTTGAAAAGCTGAAATATTTATGAAGTAGTATATACAAACATACATTTTGTTTCAATAAATAATTGTTTTGATGGCATCTTTTTGAAATTCCCCAAATAAATAAAATATATTTTAACAAATGCACATATGTTTCATTGTATACAAATACTCCATCGAATAAATATCAAGAAATTGATGTGGAACACCACTTATTATTTTGAAGGACGTTTGAAGGTGAAACCTAGTTTTTACTGGAATTCGAAAAAACATTCGTTTGAGGCTTCTCAAAAACTCCTATAAAAGGCACTGCGGTGTGCAGCAGTTGTTATCAGTTGTTATTCGAAAATTGTGCAAAAATGAAATTTCAAAACGTCTTCATCTTCGCTGTTATTCTAATTCTGTCCGTTGCTGTCGGCCAAAGTCAAGCTGGCATATTTACAGACATGACTGACAACGCGGTAAGTTCCAAAAACACTTATTTTTCTTAAAATCTATTGAAATATAGCTGAATTGATATAATGATTAATTTTTAAATTTAGCAAAAAATGTTCAAAGGCTTCTTTGATACTGGCAGTAAAATGGCGGGTGCTGCGACGAATGCAGCGAAGAAGACAGTAGGTAACGTTTTCTCCATGTTCTCCTAATAATCTAAATGGCATTGATTTTGTAAAGTGGAGTTAATAAATTGATTTGATTGATTATAATTTGGTACCGATTATTATTTAAATGAATATAGATTTTATGTAAAAATATATACATGCATATATATGTCCAAAAATTCATATTATATGATGTCATATTGATTGAATGGAGTTTCGTTTCGAGAGAAAGTTCAATTTTCTTATTCAAGACTTGCGCGACCATGATATTTATGGCATAGAAAATAAACATCAAACCCCCCGAAAAACCACAAAGACATTAAACCGCATGAGCCGGAAATTGCACTATCACTTCTTAAGCAGGTTTTAAAATGTTACCCAGATTGTACGGAATATCAACCAAAAGAAACTTAATTTGTCAGATGATTCGCCAAGCCCAAAATCTGGATCTCTGACAGATTATACATGAGTTTTACCTCATCACCGAGAAAGATTTGTTAAAAAGCGGTCTTGTTCTATCATAAAAATCAATTCTTGCTTTCATTTTAGATCAGTCATTATAAATATGCAGAGGACTGATATTCTCGGTCTGGCAAACCTGGGTATTTACATATGTATTTACGGTATTTACATACCGTTTAGTATCCTTAGGTTTATGATTGATAAAATCCAATACGTTTTAAGAAATTCGGTCAAAATAATATGAAATCAAAACATTGAGCCGACAAAAACTACAGCGTCACGGGTGTGACCTTGCTTTTGAATCTTGTGGCTTTATTTACATTCTTGAATTCTGTTTGTTCTATGACATGACCTTGTTCATTTTTGGTAGTTTATACACATTCATCTAAAGTGTATATTACCGACCTTATTTTAGGAATAGAGGAAAAATAGGATTGATGGAAATTCCGTTACGACACCGCACTATATCTGGAAAAGAAAATGATCAAGCCTATTGTTGACATTATTATACCCTCCACCTCCAGGATGGGGGTATACTAATTTTGTCATTCCGTATGTACCACCTTGAAATATCGACCTGAGACCCTATAAAGAATATATATTCTTCTCGCCATGTCCGCAAGTCCGTCTGTTGAAAGCACGCTAGCATCTAAACGAAAGGAGCTAGGACGTCCAAATTTTCCATAAATCTGTCTTATAGTCGTAGATCGGTTAGGATTACAACTGGCTGGTTCAAAGGGAAAAAATCTCCTTCACAAGGACTACATATTTAAGCGTGTTTTTCAATATGTCTGTTTGTACATACCTGATATTGAGTATGCACTTTCCCCTATAACAAAAACGTATACCACAAACTGACTCTACTTCGTAGGGGACGAAATGGGACAAAAAAGGATAAAGGTGGTACCTATCAAATGAAATCATTTCGAAAAACTTGATGTGCACTTTCATCTAATTAAGTAGATCCATAATATAAAAGTATTTTTTCCAAATTCGTACTTTTAAGGGGTAAAATGGGAATAGAGGGATACAAATGGTACCAACCAAACGGCTGCACCTATAATAACGAATTTCAGTGCATAAATTTCTCTGATTGCGTAGATACGTAGAATAAGTGGATTTTTCGAAATTCGGACTTTTTTGGGCAAAAATGGAATCATTGTATCAACCAAATGACCGCAGCTAAAGTCATGCAATTTGGATATTTCCTTCTGAATCCGAAGGCACGAACAATTAATGGTTTTTTCAAATTCGTACTTTCTAGGGATACAATGGGAGCAGAGGTATAAAATTAGTTCCAACTAAACGGCTACAGCTAGAATGATGAAATTCGGTTTGTACATCCCTCTAATTGCGTAGACACGTAAAATAGAGATTTTAGAAATCGTACTCTTAAGGGGATACAATGGGAACAGCAAAATACAGTACAATAAAAAAATTTTCAAAAGTCGTATTTTTAAGGGGTAACATGAGAAAAGAGGGATAAAAATGGTACCAACCAAATGGCCGCAAATGTTTGGTTTGGCTATATTAAAAAAAGTAAGTAATGTTACGCATTTCTTCAAAAATCGACGGCCTATGAGGATTATTATACCCATGGTGGAGGGTATAATTCGGGACTTAAACCCGCTTTTACGTTTTTAATCTATTAAACTTGTTTTTTAAATGCAATCAATGAGAAGTGAACGTTACGAATGTTTATCGGTGTTGTTTTGGCTACCGTTATCATTATAATACCGTTACCGTTTCAATATCCTTTTGTATTGAATACCGTTATCGTTAAAACACCTCTTCATTTGAATATGAAATTTATGGTTTTGAGAAAAAATGTAGATGCTGTAAGTTATGCACGCGAAAAAGCCAGTTATTTGTTACTAAAGGGTCCGCCATCTAACGTTTTTTTTTTCAACTAGTGCTTATTTCGTGAATGGTAAAACTTAGCTTATGTCTGATTTGACAGATAATTAGTTTTATCCTTCCGCTGAACGAATATGGTTGTGTATACGCTTGAACAACGCTTCGCGCTAAGTGGGCCTGCGATCGACTTACAGAAGATGCCGATTTTGCCCAAAAAATCTTCTCTTCAGCAAAATTGTCGCATTTGGGGCACAGAAAACCCGCACGCATACATTGAAAAGCCGATACATCCAAAATGTGTCACTGTTTGGTGCGGATTTTGGTCCAGAGGCATAATTGGGCCATTTTCCTTCGAAGTGGCCGTGGCGATCGTTATCGAGCCATGTTGAACGAATTTTTGTTCACAAAAATTGAAGAGGAGGTTATTGACAACATTTGCTTTCAACAGGACGGCGTTACGAGCCACACAGCCGAAGCTACACTCGATGTTTTGCGCCCTGTTCTTGAAGATCGCATTATCAGCCGCAGAGCTGATGTCGTTTGGCCACCTCGGAGCTGCGATTTGACACCGTTGTACTATTATTTGTGGGGTGCCCTCAAAGATAACCGGAAGGATTGTACTTTCAAATAAAAAAATAAATTTGAGAAAATATTCAGTAGTTTTTTATAGCATTTTCAAAAACAGGTTTTTTAATATCGCGGTTTTCGAAAAACCCGACATTGCTAAAAACGGATTTTTGATCACTCCAGTTCCAACTTCAAACGTCCTTGCCAATATTTGTGTTTTCAAATTAACGTTTAAGTATTTATTCGACATATTCATACAAGGCATCTATTCAAATACGCACATGTTTGTATTTGCTGAAATGTGTTTTATTAGTTTAACAATAATAAGCACTAGTTGAAAAAACGTTAGATGGCGGACCATTTATAATAGTTTTAATTGCATCGATCTCCATTAAAGTGAAAGTATTTAAAACAAAAAAAAGGTGCGGTTACCGATATATTTTTTTATAAACTTCTCAATTCTTCACTAACATAAATTAATTCAATTAATTCAATCCATATTTGCAGTTTTTTCTCAGTTTTTTACAATGACTATAATATTAATTAAGTGCCAAGCATTCTTAGACAAATTAAGAACAAATGTTTCCCATATATAATTCAAAGTAAACTTCATCTTCATTATACCAATTATAGCTGATCATACAATTTTTTTGAAATACTTAGGCATAACTGAGAATTTGCAGATAAACTGCTGTTGATGTTGTTTATGGTTTTATGTTTGATATACTTTTTATAAAAACTGCAATATCTTCAATATTTTTGGTGCAATTTGTTCTAAGTATTTTGTGATTTTTGGAAATGTTTCCGCAGGCTTTATTAATATTTTTTAAAGTTATCTTATCGAACAAGTTAGTAAGTTTCAGTCGGTTAAACCGACTTATATACCTTCACTCTCAGAATCGATAATTCCAAACATTTGTCTAGGATTTTTTAAAACTCTTATATTATCGAGGGCGAACTATTTATGGCAGAAATGGATTTCATATACCAGTATAGAAGTTATAAACGATTTAACTTTTGAAGAGGAAATTGCATATAAGTCGTTCGAGCTATAAACTTTTGCAAAATTAAAAAAAAAAAAAACAAGTAAGTAAGTGTCAGTCGGTAAACCGACTTATGGGGGTATATCACTCACTCTCAGATATCATATGCATGAAAGTTATAAGAATTTAAATTTGATCCGTAGTTGGTCCCAGCTTCCACATTTATAAAACAGATGTAAAAACATGATCAAATATTAACTAGCTTCGACAAACCGAATGGAAGTAATATTAGTTTTATTTTGACCAAAGCTTTGCTTATGTGTTGTGAACATAAAAAATCAAAAAACTTCATCTTCGAAATCAAAATCGCAAATATCGTCCAACAAATCGTATAGGCTGTAGTGTGTGTAGGCAGCGTATACGTGTTGTTGATTAAGGATAATATCACTCATACGCACTGTAGTCGGACTGACCATTAACAGAAACAGTCCTGCAAGATATATTTTTCCTAACTAAACGGTGTTAAGAATCATTCCTAGGAAGTTCATATGTTCTAGAAAGTTGTTTATTGAGATCTTAGGTGCATTTTTGTAGTTGTTTGTTTCCTTGAATTTTGTACGGTTTGCTACCTATGGACCTGAGGGGAAAAAAGTGACCTAATATAATTTTTTGTTTCACAAAAATTCCAAACAGTTCGCAAGATATAAGCCTGCAAACATAACACAGAGGCCCCAAATCTTTGGGGCCCATAAATAAAGTGGTCTTTTTGTGGTCTTTTATCACGTAGTGGTTATATTTTTTTCGTGTTGCACTTAGTTATTATACGATTATATATATTAGGCAGAGCACGGTGCGCACTTCTTGATACGTTCCGTTGTTTTGGTTAGGAAATTCCATATAATATTGGATTAATACCCCTTTTTTCTAATTCCAAGTGAGTAAACACAAAGCAAGCGCGAAAGTGAAGACGGAAAATTGATATTATTTAAGTCACTTTGCGTTTGGTATGTTCGTTCCGAATTAAAATTTTTTGGAAGTAAACTGATTCAGAATGATACTTCGCGATAAATTGAATAGATTGATGTAAAAAAGTAACAAAAATTTAACGCCAGCTCTGAAAATTAAACCACAAAAACGGAACCCAACACAAAAAAATGTTTTAGAAAATGAGGGGATAAGTGTATCGTATATTTGTCGTAATTTATCTTACTAACTTTCTCACTGTGCGGCGCAAGGGTACTTCGTACGTGTCTACTCTACTTCAATTTCTGGAACGGATGTGTGGGCCGCTAAGAATGGTTATAATACATAACTCTGATGCTAATTCATTCGACTATGAATGCCCAGAAGAGTTCACTTCTTGTGAGATTTCCATCGAAGATAACATGGCAAACGAAACGACTGTAGATTAGAGTGCCTTAACATTAAAGGTGTGTGTTATAATTGCTGCTAAACTAAGCTTCAAATGAACTTTGTTTAATTTGCAATATATAGCCAGCTTACTCAGACTTATCGCTAGAATCAAAATTATTTGCGAATCACCATAAACTAAAGACAAGTTCAATATGATAACTTGATAATAATCTTTTTACGCGGAGCACTCCAATAAACACATTTAAAATTTATTGCAAATTAAATAAATTAATTTAAAGTCAGTAAGCCGGATAGAGAAATCTTATTAAATTTAAATTTCCATAGTTGCAAGCGAAATTTTCCCAACGTTTATCGATGTGTATGTGGCAATGGCTATGACTATGGCAGTGTGCACGTTGCAACAATGACTAAAAGCTTCGGAATAATGTCATAATTTTAATTCATGTAACCTCTTTTCCATTTGGACATGAATGAAAAGGAAACACACCGACAACAACAACAGCAGCAGCAACAACAAGATGAACAATAAAATAGAAATTGGCTTAAACTATTCCACAATTCAACTCCCAGTGGCAAAAGATGATGCTGGCGATGGTGATGGTGGCGGTGGTTGTGGTGGTATTGCCTGTGCCTCTGGCGCATTTAGTTCGTATACTGGCTGTGGGGAGCTGTTGTGCTGCGCATCACATAGAAGAAAGAAGTAAAAACTTTCCTTTTAAAGGAATGGCAAAATAAACATAACATGGAGTAGATGTTGAAAGCCGAAAATGTCTTCATCAAATATGTTTTTTCCCATAGCATTGCAAAGCACCAAGCCATCGATGGCATATTGTGCGGCGCGCTCCACCCAACAATAAGTGACCAAGAAGAAATGAAAATCCGACCACCACATATGATTGGCATACCCTATGCCAAGAGTAAAAGGTATGACGGGTTATGTCGACTCACTGGCGACATATGGACGAAATTAAAAATGTTGAATGATTAAAAAATAACAAATGCGGGGCTTTTTCCGTGGAATACAACGGGTATTTCATAGTTCGGTTTCTATTTTAATTACACTGTCCAGCAGCATTTTTGAAACAGAGTAGCGACCATATAATTCTGAAAGAGAATGTTGAGTAGATAATTTTTGTAGAAAGGGTCAAAGTTTTCACTTTTTGGTAGAAGGGAACATTATACTAAGCGGAAAGTGTGTTTTAAGTTAAT
Source organism: Polietes domitor (assembly GCA_947397865.1). Classification (NCBI taxonomy): domain Eukaryota; kingdom Metazoa; phylum Arthropoda; class Insecta; order Diptera; family Muscidae; genus Polietes; species Polietes domitor. Next base: position 216,391,509 of record OX377618.1, on the reverse strand, counting down.
GTCTGAGAAAATTCTTATTGTCAGAACTATATTGTGGAATGTTATGAAGATCATTTTTTGTGCAAGATCTTTACCCTCTAGCTCCTCTCTTTATGGGTCAATTTGACTCTTTTTTGAGAAGATCAAAAAAAGTCCTTTCAAAAAGGACATTTAAGGATTAAAATGTTCTACGAAAAAATTTGTCGGAAAATTTCAGTGGGGGATACAACAAAATTACTAGGGTTAATATTAGTCCATGTTTTTTGGAAGATCGATCTTTTTCGACAAAAAATATGGCATTTCCGGTAGAGCACGGTAAACAATAAATACAAATTGGACATTTCTCTAAAATGTTCACGGGAGATATGGCTAAAATGATTTGCGTACATTACGTTTTGGGTTTTGTAATTTTCTGGCGATCTATCCAACGGATCCGTCTGTTTTTCCACTTTCTCAATCTTGGTTTCTGAAACAATACTATCACAAATGTTTCCTATTTTATTTTTATTTTTTTCTAATAACATGCAATTTCCATATCTAGAAAACAAAAGGAGCATGTATTTATAAAGGGTGATTTTATAGCTATTATCTTTTTGGCAACACTGGTTTAAACAGCTGACGCACGTTTCGTGTTTTGTTTCACTGTCAAACATCTTCAGTTTGGTCTATAATTTAACCATGAATCGTCTTACAAACTAACAACGCTTGCAAATTATTGAATTTTATTATCAAAATGCGTGATCTGTTAAGAAAGTTCATCGCGCGCTTCCATTTTATGGTCAGTTAAATCGACCCACTGAAGCGGCTATTCGAGCTATTGTGACTAAATTTCGCACCAAATTTACATTTTTGGACATTAAACTTCCAACACGCTTACGTAGAGTGCGAACTGAAGAAAATATCGCAGCTGTTTCGCCCAGTGTTAAAGATGACCATCAATTATCGATTCGTCGCCGTTCGCAGCAATTGGGCCTCTGTTACTCAAAAACGTGGAAATGTCAAAATTGGACTAAGCGGATAGACCATTTGAGGCGCAGTCAAGGTCAACATTTGCATGAAATAATCTTCAAACATTAAATTATTTGAATTATCGATTCAAATAAAAATATCATGAATTTTTCTGAATTTTATGTGTTTTTTTTTTGAAAAACTTTCCTATAGCTTTTAAAAAATCACCCTTTATATGCTTAATAAACAAAACTATAAAAATAATAAATGAATCCATGAATAATAGCTCTTTATTTAAATCGTTGACATACTATTGAGAGGGACAAGTGAAATATAAAAATATACAAGATACTGATTCCCTATGCACGTTTTTTATACAAGGGGTGAAATATCAACGGGACGATTTAAATGAATGTTTGCAAATTTATACCTATGTATATGCCGTATAAAGCTGGATAACCCAATTTTCAAAAAAAAAAATTCAAAAATTGTGGACACTAGGGTGGATAGAATATAGAGAATTTTGTAATAACACTTAGAAAAAATTGAACCCTATAATGAGTTAAAATGAACTAAAATTTAGGAAAATTGAACTTCGTATAACTATAAAGCAATATTTCCTCATATCAAGTTCAAACTTTTCCTTGAAAGGTTCTGGTTCAATTTTCCTCAAACCAAATAAATATTTACTCAAAATGAAGAAAATTCCAGTAAGTTTTTCCTCAAACCATGTATATTTTTACTAAATCTATGTAAAATTTTGCTGAAATTTTCCTAGATCTAAGTACATTTTTCCTAAAACCATGAAAATTTTTTACTAAATTTTAGTAAAATTTTCCTAAAACTAAATAAATTTTTACTCAAACCAAGTAAATTAATAAGTTTTAATAAAATTGTCCTAAAAGTAAGTAATTTTTTTACCAAGTATCAAGTAAATATTTACTTAAACTGAGGAAAATTTTACATACATAATACAAGGAAAAAAATTAACTTAAAATAAGTTCAATTTAACTAAAAATTCAAACAAATGGTTTTGCTTCAGAGTTTGCAAAGCTGAAACAAAAATGACAACATGAAATATTTAGAGTTCAGCTATTACTCCATGATTGCTGTGAAGGCAAGAGTGGCGCCTTCGCAGTGGTTGTTTAGATTAATACTTGAAGAATTTAAGAAATAAGTCTCTGCAAACGAACGAGAATTGCTTCTTAGATTAATATTCAAGAATTTTCTAAGCAATTTCAAGGATTTCAAGGATAAGTGGCAATTCGCCCATCTTCGAACTGAAACTAAGTTTGGGAAAAATATTACCATGTGCAAAGTTTGAATTGATTCCTTAACTCCTTTCGAAAGTTATCGTGTACACCAGACGGACGAACAGACATAGCTCAAACGGCTTAAAAACTCGAGAAACGGATTACTCCTTCGTTACACTTTTTTGCGACCCAAGTGATGTAAGCCCTCATACTCTGTAGAGTGATCATTATCAAAAAAATTATTTTTGTCTCAATTCCTTATATTTTTATAGAAAGTACTACTACCACTATCATGATTCCCGGCAATAACGACCTTCTCCAGGTGACTTCGCAGCGACTATTCAACCAAATACCCGGAATGTTTAATTAAATTATATACCCAAACGAATGAGAAACACAACTCACTTTCAGAATACCAGTCAAAACAATCGCACCAAGTAACAAAACACACATTGTCATATTACAAACATCTCGTTGAATTGCGTATGAAAGTGTGTGTATATGCAGGTATGTATTTTTATTAACAGCCAATAGTGTCAGTAAGACACTAGGGTGTCCCTAGAAGGTTAATTATTTTTCATTGTTTCATTCATTGTTTTCATTCTTCTGAACACATTTAGCCTCTATCTGAAAATAGAAATAGACAAAAAAACCTTAGCTCCCTTGGAGAGGACCATGAAGGGTACAAATGTTAGAATATTCCATACCATTCTTCCATCCCCAAGATTTATTGTGAACATATATAACCTTTATATCCGAATTTATTGGGGGTCAACATACAATAACCGTCCAACAAACTTAATTTCAAACTAATACAAAAGTGAATATCTCCATATTTATTTTTTGATGTCTTCCATAGAAAAAAAAATAGAGAGAATTAAAATATACAACATTATAGTTAGATCGTTTTGTAGGCACATTCTGCTAATATTGTGAGTTCATCAAAATTGATGCTAATTTGCGAATAAAACAGTTTTTTCGCTCTGCTGAAAAATTGTGTTTTTGCACATAGACAATATTGTGCCCTCGATATTTTTTATGAATATTTCATTATGTTGCAAAGGGAATGTCCAAATGAATATACTCTGAATCATAAAGCGCTTCATATAAAAATATAGGCGAGTTCCCACTTCGATAACAAACAAACCATGTGGGGATATAATGAACCACATTTAAATAAATATATTTACTAAATGTAGTCGTCTGAAACTATAAAACCCATTAAAATTAGAAAATAAAACATTTCGTTCGAAAGAATAAAAAAATCCTCGAACATTTTTACGAAAACGAATTAAAATATTACGATCGCTTTAGTAAAAATTGCGATCAAAAGATATGTTTGAGGTTTCTAATAAAACATGTGACTATAGCCTGCATACGACGCTACATTGCCGGCCAAATATTCCTTGAAAGTTTGGCAGTAGTAAAATGTTAAACAAACCATAAATAATCTTTTTTGTATAATTTCTTTCCCAAAAGCATCACCGGGCACCGAAAGCAGGAGAGAGTTTTTCGGCAGTGCAGTGCCCAAAAAAAAAATTCCAAAATGCAACTCCTCGCCAATGAAGTCCAATAATATTTTGAGGGTACGAACGGGTAGCAATGTAGCTGTGTGTGTTGGTGTGGGTCTGAGGCCTCGTTTCGTTATGATGCGGCGGCCAATATGTACCTACTCCGTCCATCCATGGTAAGTACTCCATAGTAATTCATACCAACATTTTGTGTTATATTCAGACCTTTTGTCTTTATCGTTGATGTTGCTATTGCTGTTGCTGGTGTTGTTGTTGCTGTTGTGCCTGTTGTTGAGCCCATACAATTGTGTGTCTAAATAAAGCGGCATTTTAGCCACATCCCGGCTGTTGTCGCTGCTGTTGCTGTTGTTATTGTTATTGCTGTTCTGTTGTGTTGTATGTATGAATCTTACCATTGTTAATTGCTTATTGGAACACGTTTAAATTGTCGTGACCAACATCTCGTCTTTGCGTTGTTATTGTTGTATTCAGATGTATTACACAGGAGAAGAAAGAAAAACAGACAGACAGTCGGATGGACGGACGGACATACACAAAAACGGCGATCATACATATCCGCGGACTATGGCAACAATTTCTTTCTTATTTAGCCTTTTGTTAACAGCTTTCATAGTATCAAATTTATGTATGTACGTAGCACAAACAAACATACACAGCCACACACGAAAAATATTGCTGGCCAAAGTACCATCAACATCATCACCAGCAACACCAACGGCACCGCTGACACCACCACCACTGCCATAGTCATCATTACCAACATCAGCAATGCCGCCACCACCACCACCATCACCACCCGATTTAGGATTGCCAGTGTGTCCATTTGTTTCGTATTGTTGCGTTGGAGGCTGAGAAATATTCTCGGGCTTGGAATGTCTCAAATATAGTACGGAAAGAAACGTAATTGGCGATATGCAGCATAATCGGGACATACCTACATTAAACTGGGTCGTGGTGCATATGAAGAAAGAAAACAAGTTTGTAGTTACATTCTAAAGAATAAACAATAAAATTTTAGCCAATTTAATTAATTTGATCTTAGTGAGTTTGAACCAAATTGGAAACTATTATAATAGCGGAGTTCACGATCTGATGTATTTGCGATAAATACAAATTTGTTCATCAAATCATGATATATAACTTTCACGCACTTGTTTACAATCGTGCATTTTTTGATAGAGGACCTTTAAATAAGAAAAAACAAGTAAGGAAAGGCGGACGGGGCCGACTCTATGATACACTCCACTTTCAATCCGAATACAATTCAATTCGGTGAAAAAGTGAAAACGGGAAGGTTTTTTGTATCCTGTAAATGTATGTGTTTGACAAAAAATTTTGTATCGGAAAGGACATTTGTATGAGGATATATTGAAACCTGGAACGAAATAGGTGAAATATAAAATGTATAGTTTGGCCAAAATCGGTTAAACTTATGGGAGCAACATTTGAATTTGGGCTATATTTAAATCTGAACCGATCTTACCCACTTTCACCATAGTTTTGTTTAGTTAGTTGTGCCAAATTTAAAGAAAATCGAGTATGTGGTTTCTACAGAGGAAAATGTCAAATCGGGAACGACATTTGTATGGGGGCTATATCTAAATCTGAACCGATTTGACCTATTTTCACTATAGATGTTCTTAGTTTAAATATAAGATGTTTTGCCAAATCTGAAGACAATCTGATACAATATGTGGTCTCTAGAGCGGAAAAAGTCAAATCGGGAGAGAAATTTGTATGGGAGCTATATATAAATCTGAACCGATCTAACACATTTCTACAACAGGTGTTTCTTGTTGAAATATAAAATGTTTTGCCAAATTTGAAGACAATCTGATACAATATGTGGTTTCTAGAGCGGAAAAAGTCAAATCGGGAGCGAAATTTGTATGGGAGCTATATATAAATCTGAACCGATCTGACAGATATTCACCATGGGTGTTTCTAGTTGAAATATAAGATGTTTTGCCAAATCTGAAGAAAATCTGTTGTAATATGTGGTATCTAGAGTGAAAAGTGTCAAATCGGGAGTAAAATTCGTATGGGGGCTATATCTAAATCTGAACCGATTTTCTTCAAATTAAATAGCGTTCGTTCTTATCCCGAAAAACTTCGTTGTGCAAAGTTTCATTTGGTTCTGTCGACAATTGCGATCTGTATCGTGATTACAAGAATAGATGGACGGACGGACAGACAGACAGACAGACAGGCGGACATTGCTAAATCGATTCAGAAAGTGATTCTAAGTCGATCGGTATAATTAACAGTGGGTCTATCTCTCTTCCTTTTGGGTGTTACAAACAAATGCACAAAGACATAATACTCTCGTGGAGCGTAAACAAAAATCGTATGAAGACGAAGATATGATAAATGCTTGTTCTCGTCAATATCGTAAAAACCACCACTTCGGTCAGTATCATACAAATTATCCGTATTCTCTTTACCGATTGTGTACAATTTTCAAACCCATGCCACTAATAATGTGTTTTTTTTTTTAAATATCGTAAATCCCATCATCTCTCTATTAACTCACAAGAAACAAAAAAACTAATACTCAACAATCGCCCTAAAGTATGCTACTCAAAGTTGTCAAAATTTTCATAAAAATAGTCCCAAAAATTTAGCCATATTTTGGGAATTTTTATACAGAAATATTTGTTATATCGCCCGATGTAATACGAACAATTAGAACATGAAAGTATCGAAAATGATGTGGAATACACTGTTGGCTGGATGGTCTAGCCAACCTTTTCAACAGGCGACCAAATTTCAAAAACAATGTTATCTGCCCAGACAATATCGTACTCTTGTAATTAAGTGTTCCACCACACTGATTTTTTGTATTTTTTTTTTGCATTTGTAAAATATCTTTAAAGTAGATTATTTTATGCATAACGAAATTCAAGTTATTTCCGAAGTTACAGCGCTTAGAAATTGGTGCGGCAGAGCCGATTTTTTTTTTCAAAACGAATTTTTTCAAACAGATTTGCATAATATCTCCAAATCTACTGAACCGATTTGGATCATTTTTATTCATTTGTTGCATTATTCTTTTTCGTTCATCGTAGGTTTTTTTATTTAAGGTCCTGTTCAAAAGTTATGCAATGTTTGCCCAAAATTTTGAAGAAAATTCTTTTTTTTTTCAAACAGCTGTCTTTTAAAAATAAAGAAGAAATCCTACGATGGGCGATAGCCATAACCTTGCTGAATACAAAAATTGTTTGAATTTTTCATACGATGCTTTACGGAGGAAACATGCACACAATGATTTTCAAAATAAGGTAACACTTGACGTGTCAAATTAAAGAGAAGAATATATGTTAAAAACACTTCATGCTTATGTCTGAATTAGTTTAGCATTAAAAATCATTTCAATTTTTCCCCTAAAATTAAATTAAATAAACTCAATGAGGAAAAATTGAAATGGTTGTTAATGCTAAACTAATAGTAATAGAAGCATGAAATTAGAAGTATTTTAGCAGATGTTCTTCTCTTTCATTTGATACCCACATCGCTAATATATGAAGTGCAAAAGCACGAAAATAAATTATTAAAGGACATGCGACCACGAAATAAAAATTGAGTATATAGTTTTGCTGTATCTATGTGAAGTCTGTTATATACAGTCTATGTGAAGTCACCCTCCCAATTTATCCATTGAAAGTTCAAACTATCAGTTTTTCTCATAAATTAGCTGTGCATAAGATTAGACTGTGTTTACAATGAAAATAACACCATATTTAAGTTTTTACTTCACATTTAACTCAATGGGAACTAACAATCTGAAAAAATTGCTGCTCTTAATGGGTTAAGAAGTTCTAAAAATTGGAATTGGCGATCTCCAACAAGCCCCTAAAAACACAAATCGAATGTGGGTATTGCTGATTGTATAAAAAATGCTTCAACAATTGCAATAAAATCATAAAAATCTGAGAATATAAAGGTAATTTTGCAAGTTTATGGTTAGATAAGGCTCGTGCTAGATTTTATTTTTCTCAATACCCCTCTCATCGTGAATTCTTTTCAAGAAACCACGGATTTATTGAGGTTATTTTGAACGCGTCCAGCTCACGAACTGAAACGGAACGAACTATTTTGGGAGAACACACAAAGCAAACCAATCTTTCATTTTAATCGGGAACATCGACAACATATTTTTCTTCCTCACAAAAGAAGTACTCTACTATTTATAATTGGCGCAAAAAATATTCCATTTTATGTCTGTTTTTTTTTGGTTTGTCAAGGTAGTGTAACCTCTTAAAGCAAAAAGTAACCTTGTTTACATTTGTGAAAAATGCTTAATGCATTTTGGACCATATTTTCATATTGGAGAAAAACATTCTTGTTTGCTTGTATTTGCATGGAGGTTGTTCACCTTTAACCCTTTGAAGACCATAAGCAAGTATGCTTGTCCAACGGTTTTTATACGCCCCACCTAAGGATGAAATTTGAAATTTGTTTTGTACATTCCTCTTTAAGCATAAAAGCACCAAAAATTGAATAAAAGTTTTAGCGGACGAAATGGAACAAAAAAGGATAAACATGGTACCAATGATACGACAATAGCTAAAAACATGAAATTTGGAATGTACATCCCTCTAATTGCATATACACGTAAAATAGAGAGATTTTTCAAAATTCTTACTATTAAAGGATACAATTGGAAAAGAGGAATGAAAATGGTACCAACCAAACCGTTGAAATCATGAAAGTCGGCGTATACATTAATCTGACTGTGAATATGCAAAACAAAAAGGATTTTAATGAAATGTGTACTTTTAGGCGGAAAATGGGGCGAATGGGTTTACTTATGGTACCAACCAAACAGCTGCAGCTATACTAATGAAATTAGGTGTGTTCATTTCTTTGACTGCGTAGACGTAGAAAAATAAGAATTCTTTCAATATTCGTACCATAGTGATCTAAATGGGATTAAACTTGGCACCAACCAAGCGGCTAAAGCTAGAATTCAGTATTTGACATTCAGTATTTGCACTAGTCTGATTGCGTGGATGAGAAAAATAAGAGTTCAAAATGAAAAATGGTACAAAGCAAACGGCATCAGCTAAAATCATAAAATTAAGTGTGCATATTCTATTCAAAAACACATTGGATTTTCAATATTAGAACTCTTCCTATCAAGAAATTACAGATGGGGAAAATAGGGCTTGGAAATTGTTTCTACCTAATAATATTTAGGACACATTTTTAAAGATTGCTGTATAATGTTCACTTTTCGATTACACTTCAAGTTTTATATTAGTATATAGTAGAGGACTATTAATATTGTAATAATGAAGCATCACAATTTTCCTAATATGGTAGTGCACCTCTATGTAATGTCGACCGTCTCTAATCTCACGGTAATTCTGTGGAATGCACTCCGCAGTGGAAGGTATATAACATTCGGCCCGACAAACTTAAAGCCTTTTTACTTGTTAGCACTTCCAATTGTGCCGGTGAGTAGAGGAGGCTCGGGACAACAAAAATGTAGCGGGCAGTAATTCTCTACGTGGCCTATTCCGACCCCAAAAAAGACAACAAAATTATTTAAACAATGTATTTCTCTGCTTCAATTTTTTCGATTAGTTGATTTCAACTGGTTATGTAAATTTGTTCAAATTATTTTTTTACAGTAAATAAATAAATTATAAATATAAAATATATATAATATTTCTATTTTTTATGGGGCAACGATGTGTTCTACAGCGACAAATGAAGTATTATCGACTTTGGATATTTTAATTGTTACTATGCTTTTGCTGGACTAACACTCGCTGTTAAGTCAGATAAGATGTTAATTTGAAAATAAAAGCCGATTCATATCGTATTCATTTGCATTTCGTCCTGTATTTGCTAACAACTTTTGGCAACTCTAACCATTTCATATCATGTCTAATAGAGTTTTTTCTTTACTGTTGGGGAGGCGGCATTTGCATCTCTTATTTCCTACACACAAAGAATTATGATTTGCCCTACAAGTGCCAACACACAATATCCGTAATTCTAACAATACAATTAAAAATTTCCTAGCCAAAAAGGCCACTACAGCAACAACATTGGTAACAAACGACAACAAACAAATTTCAACGCAACAACTTTGGCCAAATGAAAGAGCCACCCGCAGCAGCAACAACGGCAACAATAACAGGCAAAAAGGAGAAAAATTATGAATATGATATGGTTGGTTTGCTAAAAATGGTTGTAAAACTGTTGGCATTATTACCGTTGTTGATCTTTAAATAAACCAACGCCTACAACATCGGGTTATTGGGTCGTCTTTTGGGTTTATTTCTAGCCCATTATTTTCGCATGCAACAGAGGCGGCGAAGTTGGAAGTGCCTTTAAAAAGGGTAAACTAGTATTCACAAAGATTAAAATAATGCCCACGAAACAGACAACTCGAGCAAAATTCGGATTTTTTTTTCTTAACTTTAACTTAAAAATGTAGAACAACATCACCAAATTGTGGTTAGTTAGCAAACAACGAGACTCATAATAAGGCAGTAACTTCAAAAATAAATATATGATATATTTCAAAAAAATTAACTGCCTGGCCCACGATGTCGGACGTTTGTGGCTTTTTTGATCTGGCAACATTTTCTTTCACTCACAACACGTAAGGCTATGCTAACGAAAAGTCAGAAGATAGTGGGTCGATTTTGATGCGAAAGTGATTCGTTCACATAGATTTTCTTTCGACATCGTGGGTCAGACAGTAAGTGTCCAAAAATCAAAAATGTTAAATTTATTTATAAATCATAAAATGTGAAAATAATATTTTATATTTTTTTCGATATCACCATTTAAGGGTGACCAAAAATAAAATTTTATTATTTTTTATTTAAAAGTAATATGCTTAGTTCGCCGCTTTGACGAAATGTGCTTTTCGAAACATTATTGCTAATTTAGCTTATATAATTATTTCAGGAAGTAATATGAAATGTCTACATTTGTACGGAACAGTGATTGGTGTTGCATACCATTTTCAAGGTACTTAATCAAATATATGTACTATGGCTAAATTGTAGGAGTTTGCCGAAAAATGCTGACGACATCTTAATTCCACCATAAACTACACAATCAGACGAATACTTTCACATTTACACTTTGAGTTAAGTTGAGTCTTACATATAACTTTTGGTTTAACTTAGGAATCATAAAATTAGAACACTTAAGAAATTGACAAGATTACGTATTCACAACATGTTAAATAAAGGGTGATTTTTTAGCTATTGTCTTTTTGGCAAATCTGGTTTAAACAGCTGACGCACGTTTCGTGTTTTGTTTCACTGTCAAACATCTTCAGTTTTGTCCATAATTTAACCAAACGAACAACGCTTGCAAATTATTGAATTTTATTATCAAAATGCGTGCTCTGTTAAGAAAGTTCCATTTTATGGTCATTTTAATCGACCCACTGAAGCGGCTATTCAGGCTATTGTGACTAAATTTCGCACCAAATTTACATTGTTGGACATTAAACCACCAACACGCTTAAGTAAAGTGCGAACTGAAGAAAATATCGCAGCTGTATCGACCAGTGTTAATGATGACCATCAATTATCGATTCGTCGCCGTTCGCAGCAATTGGGCCTCTGTTATTCAAAAACGTGGAAATGCCAAAATTGGACTAAGCGGATGGACCATTTGAGGCGCAGTCAAGGTCAACATTTGGATGAAATAATCTTCAAACATTAAATTATATGGACCGTATTATCGATTCAAATAAAGATTTCATGCATTTTTCTGAATTTTATGTGTTTTTTTCGAAAAACTTTCCTCTAGCTTTGAAAAAATCACCCTTTATAAACGAGTACTTACACAGACCTTAAATTTCAATAATATAGTCCCTTTATTATTTTCTTTTTACGCCTTAATTTGAAGTATTTTGCATAACTGCTTTAGAACCGAATTAATCCCACGTGTTTGAACGACAAATTTTAAATACATTTCTGCCTTGCGGTGTTGCAACCTAGTTTTCTCCAATGCATTTTCATGATTGTTTAGAGTGTTGCCACAAATAAAATATATATACATTTAACAATTTCCAATTTAAATTTTACGAATTTCTGCCAATAAATATGGATTTGGGACCCGTGTGCATTCGCAGAACGTAAAAAATCTGTAAGAGAAATGTTTTTCAAAAACTTTACATAACATAGTGTAGGCAAATTAGTGCATTAAAGAGGAGCACCTTAGTGTAAAAAATCCAACTTTAACGCCCGTGAGTGAAGTTGTCAATGAAATTGATCAATATGTTGAATGCTAACACTAGACAACTCATACACACAAATTCAGACGAAATAGGCAAATTTTGAGATTTGGCTGAACTTTTGGTGCAAATTTCAGCATACTATTTAATAAATTTAGTAAACAGTAGAGAATTATGACTCTATGCTACTTATAGGAACGGTTGGAGTGGTATCTTGGTTAGAATGTTAGTTATTATAGCACAAAATATTTTTTCCACATTTTTTATTTTTTATGTTTTTTTTCGTGGCAGCAAAAAATATTTTTTTTATATTTTTTTTCAATTTCCTTGGAGACTATGTGAAAATGAAATTCACAATATCATAATTACTTTAATTGGGCACATAAGTGGGTGTGATCAGCACTAAATCAGAGCACAAATATAGGGTGAGTCCTGTAACATTTCAAATCTTTCATTTTAGAATCGGCTATAAAAAGTACTGATTATTTTTTCAAATTTGGAAAGGTTGAACTTTGTCATTTAATAGTAGAACATTCATATGACTACCAGGTAGTGACTCGGTAGTACCTCATCCGATCAACCCAATTATTCAGTACAGCCCATCCACGCCAAAGAGTGGCTCGTTGCGGATGCATTGGCTTCTCAATAGTCACCTGTGGGTTCTCTGAACCCCATAAACGGCAATTTTGCTTATTGACATAGCCACTGATATGAAAACGAGCTTCATGAAGGCTGATCTCTTCTCGAAAATTTTCCACTCACTACTTTGGAAGTAACTTTTTAATATTTCCAATTTTGTGAATCATAAACCTGAAAATAAAAATGAAAATTAATTTTATTCTACCTTTCAAAGTCAAAGTAATCGGTAGTTCGAATTTAAAATTTTAAATGAGCCACTCTATATTAAAGGTAACTTCGAGAAAATCGAAATTTAAAAAATATCCACAGATTTTTTTGATTTTATGACTTAGTATGCCTCAAATCCAAGGCAATAAGTTCGAAGCTTATATACCCTCCACCTTGGAGTGCATTCCACAGTATTACCAGCAGATTAAAGTAACGGCTGTCGACTTTACATACAAGTGCGTTACCATAATATAATAATTGAGATATTTTTTGTGCACAATACGATATTTGTTTGCTATTTCAGACAGTAAGTCATACTTACGCGTACTCTTTTATATAAATTGTGATGCTTATATATTCATTCATTCCACAGGGTCGATTTCCTCCATTTGCAATTTCTTGATTCCAGCTACAGCCTAAATTTGACAGGAAATGTTCTAATATTGAAGACCCAATATGTTTCAAAGGGGAATTTACACACCTAATTTCATGATTTTAGCTACAGCCGTTTGCTTGGACCAATTATATTCCTTTTTTCCATTTGGAAGACGAATGCGAATACTGAATGTAATGATTCTAGCTACAGTTGCCTACGGTACTATATTTAATACCATCTTTATCCTGAAGGTACGAATATCGAAAGATTTCTTCATTTTTCGCGTCTACATAGTCGAAGAAATGCACAAACCGAATTTCGTTATTATAGCTGCAGTCGTTTGGTTGGTACCATTTTTATCCCTATTCACCCCATTTTCCGCCTAAAAGTACAAATTTCAAAAAATTCTTTTTGTTTCGCATGTTCACAGTCAGGTAAATGTATACACCGAATTTCATTATTTCTACTTCAGTGGTTTGGATGGTATCATTTTTATCCCTCTTTTCAAATTGTATCCTTTAAAAGTACGAATTTTGAAAGAAAAAAGTACGAAAAAAGAAGTACGAATTTTGAAAGAGGGATGTATATTCAAAATTTCATGCTTCTAGCTGTTGTCGTTTCATTGGTACCATTTTTATCGTCCCATTAGGGGGTATTTTCAGTCCTTGTTAGGGAAAAACCAATCTAAACCGATCTGCAGCCATAAGACTCATTTAGGGAAAAATTGGACCTCCTAGCTCATTTCGTTGTGGTTTCAACAGACGGACGTGGCTATATCGTCTTGGAATTTTACCACGACCCAAAATATATATATATTTTATGGGGTCTCCCATGAATATTTCAAGGTGTTGACAAAGTTAATATACATCCATTCTTAGGTAGAGGTCTAGCACAAATTTTTATTTATTAAACTCCCAAAATAATTGCACAAAGATTAAAGCAACCTCAATAAAAAAATGAGTCGGAGTTGTGTGGTGTTATATAATTAATTAATTAAATGACATTTGAACATGTTCTGAGTAACTTCAAGAATCACACGTGTGCCCCCCTCCCCCCATTCACATTTGCCTACGCCGATGTCATGAGTGTGTGACGGCGGTATTTTCAACACCACCGTGAAATGTAACCTTTGGAACACGTACAACTCTGATGAGTATTCTAGTTTGTGTGAATGACTATTTAGCCGAAAATAAGACAGAAAGCTCATAAATTTCAAATGTATGACTGCAAATGCAACGCAGTGCAGTTGTTGGATGGATATGGTCATTGTTATGGTGGGATATGCGATACTTTGTTTAGCAGCCGGCAATACTTTCTTTCCCATCCCACCGAATGAGAATGCCTGAGCAAACAATGACCGCGCCACAATGATCTTCGTCGTTACAGTTACAGTTCAAATTTATTATTTGAAATTAATCGCCGATTGTGGGGCCATTAGGAAGGCAGCCGAAGTTGTTGTAGAGCTACTTCAATGGCATTACAGGAATTCGCACCTCCTATCGCATGATCCAAATCTCTGAACGATATAGAATTTCCAATTCAGAGAATTCCTAACCAAATTCAAGTAAATGTTTATTTCTTTTCACTTTATTGTTGTTTCAGCATTGTTGTTGTTCTTCTTCTTCTTGTTTGTTTTTATATAGAATTTATTTTATATTTATTTTGTTGTTGTTTACAAAAAAAAATTTACAGTGATGTTTTGGTTTCTCTTTTTTTGTTGTTGTTTGTTTTCTTTTTTTCTCAACACGAAGACTTTTTATGAACTTAAATGAAATTATTTGAAAAATTAAATTCGTCTTAAAGATTAAAATCATGATGGCTAAACGTACAATATTACTTTAAAAGATTTGTGTTTCAGTGTTTCTGTTGTTGTTTTTTTTTTTTTTTTCAGTTGATTAAAAATTATAAAAAGTACATACGTTTATTGTAAAACAAATTGACTTAAATTATACACATACATCATATATATATATAGATCTATATTTCTTTGAAAATATTTAAGTTTTTTGTTTCTCTTATTTTGTTTTTTTTCTTGTTTTAATTCTTACAAAAAGAACTTAAGGATTTATGTTTTTTAGTATAAAAATATCGAACAAATAATTAGCAAATTGTAATAATTTCAAGAAATTTCAAACACGTTCATTAATCAAATTTTTGTTTTTGTTGCTGTTGGTCTTAAAAATATTTTGAAATCATACAATGATAATATTCCAAAATTTCTTTCATTTTTTTGCTCGTAACATATATATATTGGTTTATGTAAATTGTATGTCTGCTATGGTTTTTTTTTTTACAATTATCATTATCCAAAATTTCTGAGCTTTGTTTGCGTCGTCATCATGCCAGCCGCCGCTGTCAACCTCGCCGGCTACGATTCGGTATAGACCAAACACTTTTTGCCCTTGCCCACCGATGCCAAGGCATTGCAATTGGGACTCCAACTTACAGCATTCACCGCAGAGCTGTGAAATAATCCAGAACCAGAACTTTTTTGTTTTAGAAACGGTGATAGTTTCATAGTAAACATATGCAAGGAAGAAATAAATAAGAAGAAAAAAAAGAGAAGATGAAGCGAGAAAAAACGGCAAAAACCAAAGAAGGTGTTGATTGAATTTTGTTTAAATGAGTAGTTTTATAATGGTCTTTATGAGGATGCACTAAATTAATAAATTTAAATATGTTGCATGTTACGTATATCAAAATATATTGATCATTTACAATACAAATAAAACCCATGTGGAAATTTGTAACGTTCTTGTTTATGGACTACATAATTCATATTTGAATACATATTTGAAAATATAATGACTAATTGCAACTGATTAGACCTTTTTAAATAGAATCTGGTGTACAAATATTTCTCTAACAATATATTAATATTACAGTTTCTCAAAATTAATTTTCGAATATTTTTGTTTACATTTGTTTCTCCTGTGCACAGAGGTAACAAACGACCAAAAGTTAAAAAATATTGTTTTTTAATCAATTTTGATGTCAAATGAAAGATAACTATTGAAGTAACACCATTTCATATTTTAAAAATATATATTTTTAATATAGGTTTTGCAACGGTTCCAATATCAAAATTCTAGCTTCGCATATGTATATTCTAAAAAAAACCTTTATTTACAACTTTGAAAAAGCAATAGGCTATGATTTCTGTGTCAACTGTTTTGATAACAAATTAAGCATTTTCAGAAAATTTTGGTTGTAGCCCCTATGATGGCTACAAATATTGCGAATTTCACTTTCGCATAACAACTATGGTTTAGAAACAAAATATCGTAGACAAGTATAGTATTTCGAAAAAATATAATGTTTTGTATTATCGTCCGGCTTAAGGTTTCAAATAAATGAAAACATGATCTTGTTTGTTTATTATTTTATTTTTCAATTATGTTTTGTTTGAAAAATAAAATAATAAACAAACAAGATCTTTGAGACCTTGAGCCGGACGATAATACAAAACATTAAAATCAAACAGGTCAACTATACAAATCATAACAAAAAAAATATAACTTTAGTTGTTACGAAAAATAACAAAAACAAGTAAGAAAAGGCTAAAGTCGGGCGGGGCCGACTATATAATACCCTACACCACTCCCTGTGTATATACCTTTGATAACTAAACCCAGATATTTCATGGGAGCAATTTATGTAGTTCATACAGATGCTATAAATTCATCTTTAGTCAAATTTAATGAATATGGTAAATAATAAGTAATTGATCCAATTTTCCAGCAGATATTCCGAGTAAAGTAAATATAACATGATCTGGAAAAATTGATCAACATCGAATGATAAATACAGATTATACAGAGGTAATAGGATGAATCGGACGGACATTTGAAGGGGGCCTATAACAACACTTGAGGCATGTGCCAAAACATGCGCCTATATATTTCTCATTCAGGTATTCCTAATTGAAACATAAAATGATCTGCAAAAGTTGATGATGATCCGATGTAAGATGTAGTTCTAGAGCTGTAATAGAGCAGAATGGGCCCCATTTGGGTTATACCAAAGTATGGACATATGGGCATCTCCCAAACAAGTAAGGAAAGGCTAAAGACGGACGGAGCCACTATATGATATACCCCACTTTCTATCTCATTACAATTCAATTCGGTAACAAAAAATGAAATCGGGAAGGACTTTTGAACCATGTAAATGTATGTGTTTGGCAAAAAATGTTAAAACGGAAAGAACATTTGTATGGGGGTATATTGATACCTGGAATGATGTGACCCGCTTTCACCATGTATGTTTATTGGTGAAATATAATATGCAAAGTTTGGCCGAAATCGGTTAAACACTCGGGAGCGACATTTGTATTGGGGCTATATTTAAATTTGAACCGATCAGACCCACTTTCACCATAGGTGTTTCTAGTTCGATTACAAAATGTTGTGTCAATTTTAAAGAAAGTCAGGTACAATATGTGGATTTTAGAGCGTAAAAAGTCAAATCGGGATCCACATTTGTATGGGGGCTATATCTAAATCTGAACCGATCTTACCCACTTTCAGCATAGGTGTTTCTAGTTCGACTATAAAATGTTATGCCAATTTCAAAGAAAATCGGGTACAATATGTGGGTTTTAGAGCGGAAAAAGTCAAATCGGGAGCGACATTTGTATGGGTGCTATATCTAAATCTGAACCGATCTTACTCACTTTCAGCATAGGTTTTTCTAGTTCGATTATAAAATGTTGTGCCAATTTTAAAGAAAATCGGGTACAATATGTGGATTTTAGAGCGGAAAAAGTCAAATCGGGAGCGACATTTGTATGGGGGCTATATATAAATCTGAACCGAATTCCTCCAAATTCAATACCAATCCGTCATTTGCCAAAAAAGTAACTTCTGCCAAATTTCATGATAATCGGACCACAATTGCGACCTGTAGAGTGCGAACAAGCTTAGATGGACTGCAGACGGACAGACAGACATCGTTAAATCGATTCAGCTGGTGATTCTAATCCGATCCGTATACTTAAAGGTGGGTCTAGCTCGATTATTTCTTGGTGTTACAAACATTTGGCGGAAAACTAACTTATAATACCCTAGTCTACGAAGTGGTGTAGGGTATAAAAAGATCGAAATATCAAAAAATACTTTGTTTTATTGCCAACGAAGGAAAAAAGATCTACGAATTAATGTAGAAGCTACTATCATGATTTCTGGCCTGGGACAGGTTCCTTCGCAGCGACTTTTCAACAAGAAATCCGGACTCTTTTAGTTTATGATTCACATAAACGAATGAGAAGCACAACTCACTTTCCGAATATCAGTCAAAAACCCGCACCAGCTCAACTCAATAAATATACAGCGGATTTTTATGCAACTCCAATTTTGAATTCATACTTACATAAAAAACAAATATGTCTAGACCCCAGTTCAAATCAAATATTGATAACAGACCGAAATAAAACAAACGAAAAAATTAAAAAAATCACGACTTTTAAAATTTTTGTTTAAATTCATTTACATATTAAATTCTTAGCTCTCATCTAAACGAAGGGCTATTTGAAGATAATTTATAGATAAATGTTGAAGTTTTATTTTTTATATTTTTTGCTTTTGATTTTTTCTTCTCAAATAAATAAATGATTCTGTTACCTAATTTGTCAAGGGGGTTTCCCTCAATTTAAACAAAAAAATAAAAATTTAAAAATTCTTTTGTGTCTACAAGTCATAATTCAACATAACCATAGAACATTTATACACAGAAATTCTTCCTTATTATAAAAATTTTGGGCATTGGAATTCTCTACTCACTAAAATTGTATGGAATAATTTGATATTACATATGAGTCATTCCATGTCAAGCGGTATGATTTTGGACCTCGATTGTTTTAAAATTAGTGTATGTATTCTTCTCATAAAGATATTGTATAGGTTTTTTTGAAAAAAAAAATCTAGAAAATTATTTGTCACGGTTTACGGCCAATTTAACTGAGAAAATCATAAAATACTTTAACGATTTGAATGTGTTATACCTTGTTTTGAAGGCAATTACTTTTAAAATGTTGGATTGGTATGTTGTAGTCGGTTTATATTTTTACAGTTTTTACAAAATGTATTTCTCTTATTTTGATTTTCGAAATGATTACATTAGTCAATTTTTTGAGCAACTGTGTGAGTTTAGAAGTGGTGAAATAATAGCTTCTATTTTTTAATAATATTTTTTCCTTTTTTTTTGCAAAATCAACCAAAGTTTCAGTGACAAATTATTGTATCATTAGGTATAACAACGCTGAAAAATCAAAGAAAAAATAGGTAATGGTAAAATTATTTTTTGTGGTGTGGTCTCACTTTGCCTTTTTGCTAATTTTGGGTTCTGCTGAAGACTTCAGCACAACCTTTGGTCTTAAACCAAAATAAATGACAACACATACAACATAACAGACCAACAATACATACAAACAACAACAATACACACGAGGTACAGTGAAGACGGGACATACCGTACAACAATAACCTTTGCATTGTTGCGAGCGATGCGAGCACACGCATAACATTGAATTGGCAAAGTGTGTCGACTTAGTTCGGTGGACTATTTTGTTTATCAGCGCTTCTCATTTGTCGTATGTGACCGCTGGTACTAATATGAACCCTGATTTAAGTCAAAGACATACATTCGTTGCGAAAGTTCTGACGAGATGGGGTAGCGTCCATCGAAACTGTGCAGTCAACTTTTAGCTGCAACAATAAAGGTCTCACTTTGCCTTTTTGTTAATTTTGGGTTATGCTGAAGACTTCAGCACAACCTTTGGTCTTAAACCAAAATAAATGACAACAAATATTTAAAAATATTTTTTCATTACCTATTTTTTCTTAGAATACATACACAAACTTGCAAAACAATTTTGCAAGCTATCATTGCTAAAAATCATACCGCTTGACATAAAATGACTCATATAATAATTTGCTATTATGAAATATGAAAATTTGGAATTAACTGATATTGGAGAATAAATATAAAATACATGCAAAGGTATTGTTGGTAACACAAATTTTCTTGTCCTTTCCCAACATTTAATTTCATAATAAGGCCGATTCTTTCTTCTTTAGATTGTTAGCTATTAAAAATTAAAGAAAATATTTTTCCCTTGCTTTTTATATTTTTGTTTTTCGTGGCAACATAAAAGATTTGTACGAAAATAAAAAAATATATTTCAATTTTTTGGAGACTTCCAAAACCACTCTTTCTAGGCGAAAATTAAATTTTTAGTTAAAAAAGTAAATAAATTATTCGTAAATAATGCTTAATATCGATTTAGAGTTTAAAAAGCCAAAATTCATCAGAAAATGTTATACGTAGCTCTTCGGCAAAATTTTTGTTGCATAGTGTTATTAGCAGAATATAGTGCATACTTTTTGGCGCTATCCTAAATATTGTCAATTGTTTATCTGAGATTATTAAATTATAATTTGATAACCTATATGAATGCATTTCCACAAAAAATACGACACAATGACTATTTTTTCCGTGGCCTCAGAAAAAAACGAATTTGTCTCGAGGTGAGTTTTAATATTCCGTATCGCATTTGCGATCTATATGGAGGATGATCCGATCCATCGTGCAGTCCTTAAACTAAGTAGACAAACGATATAAAACTGAATTTTCGAAATCTGAAAGTGATACAAATCGTTAACTTAATATTAAAAATGCGTAATTGAATTTTTGGGAAGTTTATTACATATTCGTATAGAAAACGCTGGAATAACTCAAAAAAAGTCGAAAAAATTATCGGTTATGTCCGCTTAGAATCAAGGTAACGAAATGATACCAACAAAGGGGCTGCTGTCATTAGCACTGTCTTAAGAACTTCTGATTGTGTAAACGATTTTGAAAAATTCGTTGGATGTTCCAAAATACATTATCTTGATTATTACTGCAGACATCCGACTTCAGAAATTCCAAGAACTCATTAAAAAATATATGAATATAGTTTTAAAAAGGTTTGGAATTTGTATGATTTGGAATAGTTTTTTGAACTAAACACAACTGGCGACAACGGTCCCGGACCAAAAATCATGATATAACCAAGTAATTACATATTACTTGTACATATATTTGCAGTCTATAAAATATTGAACTTCAGCCAAAATATACAAGAAGAAAAAACATTGTAAAACGTTGGAGAAATGGCTCATATACCTATATTGAAAAAAGTATATATATGAAGAGTCATCGATAAAAAGGTTTTCTTTAAATTTGAATATCTTAATACATATCGAGGGCTTCTTAATTTTAAGAGAAATGTTTAATCATTCTTCTACAGTTTAATCAAACAAGTAAAAACGTTCAGTTCGGCCGGGCCGAACTTTATATACCCTCCAACATGGATTGCATACCACAGAGGTTGTCGTTTTTCGTTGAAGTGCAGTAATATTACATGAAAATATAAATGTTTTAATATAGTCAAACCAAAACAAATACAAATATTGAAAAAAATAATTTTATAAATAAATATAATAATTTAATTATTTAATATTTTAATTAAAAATTACGAATTTGGAAAACACTTTTATTTTGCGTGTCTATGCAGTCAGAGGAATGTATACACCGAATTCCATGATTCCAGCTGAGCCCATTTGATTGGTACCATTTTTAGCCCCTTGACGTTTCTTCGCAATTGGTACTAGTTGGTACTATTTTTATCCCTCCGTACCCATTGTATCCCTTGAAAGTACGAATTTGCAAAAAAAACTTTTATTTTTCGTGTCTACGTAGTCAAAAGAATGTATACTCCGAATTTCATTTCTCTAGCTGCGGTCATTTGGTTGGTACTATTTTTATTCCCTTTTCTATTTTGACCCAAAAAGGACGAATTTCGAAAAATCCATTTATTTTCCGTGTCTACGCAGTCAGAGGAATGTATATTCGGAATTTCATGACTCTAGCTGCGGTCATTTGATAAGTACTATTTTTATCCCCTTTTTTTATTTTAACCCAAAAAAGCACGAATTTTGAAAAATCCGTGTATTTTACTTGTCAATGCAATCAGAGGAATGTATACACCGAATTTAATTATTCAAGGTACAGCCGTTTGGTTAATATCATTTTTATCCATCTATTCCCATTTTACCCCTAGAAAATACGAATTTGGAAAAAGTACTTTTATATTATGTGTCTACTCAATTAGAGGAATGTACACACCGAATTTCGTGTTTCTAGCTGTTGTCGTTAAATATGTACCATTTTACCCTATTTTGTCCCAATTCACCCCCTAGAAATAAGAATCACTTTATGGTGCACGTTTTTGCTATAAGGGAAATGCGCATACCAAATATCAAGCAAATATAAACAGACATATTCAAAAACCTGCTTAAATACGCTAAAATATTAGGGATTATTATGGGTATTTTTAGTCCTTGTGAGGGAAAAATTTTTCCCTCTGGGCCGATTTCGCCTCGTTTCAATCCCAACCGATCTACGACTACAGGGTGGCTGATGAATGACCCTACATTAAGAAACTCAAATAATTCTTATTATATAAATCATATAAATTATTTTTTCTTTGTTCATTTGACAACTGATACATGTTTATTAAACCTTTTGAACGCGTTTTAAAAATAATAGAATTTAAATGAAATCCATAGTCGCTGACACATGTGCAAAATTCATTATTCATTACTTCCTGTGGAGTTTCAGTAAGAATTGTCTCAATTGCTGTTCGAATTTTGAAATTTGATTGCTTTAAATCTCCAATTTTTTGGATTTATTTTATAAACTTCCTGTTGAAATAACCCCACAAGAAAAATAGTAGGTGCAGTGAGTTCGGGAGATGTTGGGGGCCAACGAAATGTCGAGTTTCTAGAAATCAGCTTATTGGGGAACTTTCGCAGCAATTCTCTCATAGCAGTACCTGGCTATGTGACAAGACGCATCATCGCGTTGAAAACACATAGTGTTGAAAGGGATTCACTTTCGTTGCAGTTCTGCAAAGAAAAACTCATTTAACAGCAGTATTAAGTAGCATGGTAGCAGAATTCATCAGCCACGCATTTAGATGCTAGCGTGCTTTCAACAGACGGACATGGCTAGATCGTCTTAGAATTTTATGACGGTCAATAATATATATACTTTATAGGGTCTCAGGTCGATATTTCAAGGTGTTACAAACGGAATGACAAAGTTAGTATACCTCCATCCTGGAGGTGGAGGGTATATAAAGGATTACTAATTGTTATGATTAAACATATTTCAAAATTTCCTATTATTCACGGTTTTATAGTTCAACTTTTGCATGATTCAAAATTGAGCACTATAAATGTTGAAATGAGCACATCGTTACCAAAATATAAAAAAGACTCCACTAAAATTGTTTTCCAAATCGATATTTTTGTTTATTATAATATATATTTGTTTATTATATAAAAATCTCGCTTTGCAAAAAAATGTTGAGTCTTTTTTATATTTTGGTAACGACATAGGCATTTATGCCCAAATATATAAATAAGATTTATTGTAAGCTTATAACGTTTTTCATGAAATGTTGGCAATGTTGTGTAGAAAATGAATTTTCCGGGATGTACACAGCGAATTTAAAGATCATCCGTCAGATTGGTACCATTCTTACCCTTTTTTTCTAAATTTTTTAAAAGAAGTGGATATTGCGGTAGTGCACTGTACAACAAATACAAATTAGATATTTTTGGAAAATTTTCATTTTCGCGGGAAATATGGCTTAAACCATATTCATGCATGACATTTTTGTTTTTAGATTTTCTCGCGATCTAGAAAATGGATCCGACTGAATTTTTGTTTGTGTATTAAGAACCAATGTCGCTTGTAACATATATGTAGTCAGTCCAAAAATCGCTGCAATTATTGAAAAATCCAAAATTCTCGGTTGCAATTACTTATATTTGAATATTCTCTGTTCAGGATTCGGAAACTTTTCTGACACAAATATTCCGAATCAAGTCAGCAATGATATGCCATAAACATATTTTGGTATTTGGTATAATATTTGTCCTATTTTAGCCTGATAACTTGAGAACCAAAATGCTATTAACCGCGTAATGATGGAATTTGATAATGCGATATAAAATATGAAATCTAGAAAAATGCTTTAAACAAAATCGTTGTAGCGAATAACAACCTTCACTTAAAAGCTGATCCATTTTTTGAAATATATTATTTTTATGTTCATAGCCACTTTTGCAGTCACAAACTAACGTGTGAGTGTATAGCCAAATCAGAAAAATTTGAAAAAAATGGCTTTAGGAAAAAAATGTCTTCGTAAAATTTATATGACAGGTGACAGCCTAATCGGAGAATAGTTTCCGAGAAAATGGTTCATAGCCACTTTTGAATATAAGCCCTCGATATATATATCGTAATATACCTATCACCTATTTTTTAAACGTTTGTACGATTTAGCTGCATTCGCAATATAAAAATGTAAAAAGTATATTTCCTTTCGCTTTTGGCCCTGATAGGGGGACATTCTAACCTACTACGCCACAAAATTACGAGAAACATAGAATCCTCTATAAAAACGAAGAGAAATTACATTTGTCCATGTTGCTTGACAAACATCTGTTACAAATTTCCACATAAATAAATAATAATACCACATAGAGAAAAAATAACAATAAATTACTTACGCATGTCCTTTCAGTTCAGACTCCAAATTGCCCATGACATTCCATATATAAATAACACCATCCGATGAGCCACAGGCGATCTTTGTGGCATTCATGTTAAATGAGGCACGGGCCCAATCACAGCTAAGTTTAAAATGTTCATTGCTGCAAGGCCAGAAGAAAAAACAACAAAGAAGGAATTAACAATAATAACTTAATAAATAAACGAATCAAACGTCCATTAACAAAACAATAGGGGTATTCGCAGAATGTGGCACAACGAGAGATAGGGAGAGAGTATTGAAAAACACCTGGTCCTGGATCTTTCTTTAAATGTAAATTAATTAAACTAATGATTTAATATGGACAACACAATTTGTGTTCACATTTTTCGCATATGAACACATGGCGAAGCACAGCATGAATACCACTATTCTTTATTAGCGCGTTGAGAAAGCTACAGAAAACAAAGAAGTAAACTTACGAAAATGTGGAAATAACTTGATTTTTACGTAAATCTAAAAGTTTTATAGTATCATCACGCACTGAACAAATGAGGTAATTGCAATCTGAAAATACAATAAAAATCAAAATCGTAACGACCTTTGACATGAAGTTGGGATTTAGTGCTGAAAATACCTTTTGATAAATCCAATGAGGTAATTTTGGCATTCATCAAAACATCATCGGCCTGCTTCTCGGTACGTATATCCCAAAATCGGATCTTTTTATCGTAGTGACCGCTGATGATGGTAGAACCTAAACTATCGGTGGTAACGAGATCATTACAACTGGATCCGGCAAACTTTGTCTCTATGCAGGCTATGCTACGCAAATCCCAGACCTTTAAGGTCCGGTCATGACTGCCGGTAACAACTTTGACTGGTTCCTGGATATATTTAGCTGCCATGACTTTTCCACTGTGGCCGGTTAAGGTGTGCTGAAAGATAGAAAAAAAGTTCGATAATTTAGATCTCAATAAATCCAATCGAATGAAATACATAAAATAGAGGCATCACTTATGATCTATTATTATTTGTTCTTGAGTTATACGCAGGGGAGTTATACCCATTACAAATAAAAACCAAATATTTTATTTTCTACATCCTAACGAAAAAACAAGGTCTGCTTGAATAAGAAAATATAATATAAGAAATTATGACCCTTCTTGTAGATCGGATTTAAACTACGTCAATTATAATACAAATATATTTCGACATAAATTTTCAATTCATAAATTTTAATAAAAAACTAATTTAAATGTTATGAGAACGCCAAAATACATCATCGCTTAGACTAAAAGCTTACAAAGTACTTCGATCAGCTATTTATTTTTACAATACCAAATTCACAATAATTTATTAAAGCTTTACAAAATTTAATTGTAAAAATGTACATTAAATCTTTCATAAATTATTTTTGAATATTACAGTGAAAATATTCAAATGACATTCCAATTTTTCATATGAGTTTTGAATGTAATACATTCTAATTTTAGCTGTTCGATCAAGTAATTTCCAATCTTTATTATTATTATATATTATATATGGGAAAAACTTAAAAATATCGCCAAGTTTGGCGAGGATATTCTTCAGGATATTCGTTATATATTGGATGTTATTTTTTGCATTTCCTAAAAGTATACTCTAAAACAGTGTGTATAATTGAACAATCCATAATATAATTATCTCGAAAATTTAAAATTATTAATTAATCAACAAAATAATCATGGTCAAACTATTGCCCCACTGACAAATGTTCAGCTTATATATTATGATATTATGCCTTGGTTCTTTAATTTATTTAATCGTAAGTTAAGTACTTACGATTAACACTGATAAAAAATATACTGTTAAATTCGTAACAAATTAATGGAAAATTAAAAAAAATTATGAATTTTGTCCAAAAAAATTAAGTTCGACAAACGTGCATAATTAAGATTTTAATATTAACTTAGAAATAATTGAAGTAGCAAAACAAGTAAATATTTAATCAAACTGACGAACAATTTGTTGATATGTTACTCGAACCAAGTACATTTTTCTCGAACTGAGGATTTTTTTTGATATAAGGAAAAAGGTTTAAGGTTAATACATATTCACACAAATAAAACTGTTTGAAAAGAATCGCAATATTAAAAATAAATGCTTTTGATTTTGAGTATGCCAAACTAATATAATCACGCAAACTAATAGAATCACGCAATTCATATGAGTAGCGCCCATCTCTAATACAGAGTTGAACTATACTGCACGATTGCTGCGAAAGTAATGTCGACAATGACTGATTAGAAAAACAATAAGAGTACTTAAATATGTTCCAAGTCTCAGAGAACGAACGATAATTACTCCTTGGGTTACAATTTAAGTATTTTCTAAATTTATTAATAACACTAAGCAACAAAAAATAAAAATGTTGTGTCCGAGTCCTAGATTATTCGTGTGCATGAGCATTGGTTTATAAAATCAACACAAACAATTTGTATGGATATTTTTTTACTAAAATTTCAATTTTCGTCCCATTACCGATAAGTCCTTCTACATTTATCCATAAATCTTTTACATATATACATTGTTTTCATCGTGAGAATGATAGCTATTTATCTACCTTTTTAATATTTTTCCGCGCCATATTTTTAAATATCGTTTTCGAGATAAAAAAGCCAAAATACATCAAATGTTATTTTCTGAATTTCAAGTGGAATTACTGAAAATCAATTGAAGAGTTCAGAATTTCAAATGGAATATCTGAATTTCAATTGGAATTTCTGAATATCAATTGATGAATTCTGATTTTCAAGTGATGTTTTCTGAATTACAGTTGGTATATTATGTACTACACATAGATATGATGAAGATATAAATTTAAGGAAAGCTTTAGTTTATCTATACCAAATTAAAAACAGTGCCTCAAGGTACAACGTTACGCTCCCGTAAGAGCGGTTACGTATAGCTGTTTGCCTAAATTGATTTTTTTAATACAAAACATTTTGTATTGTTTTCGTTCTTCGAGACATATACATACAATTTATACAATTGTGCGAATTTATTAATTTATTCGATTATGTAAAATCACTACCCTATTTCAAGTAAATGGACTTTCAGATGGAATTCCACTTAGTTAATTTGCGTATTTTTACGGAAACTTTAACTATTGCTGAGCTAGTGGCTTGTACTCAGATTTAAGACGACTATTCTAATATAATCACCAGTAGAGGTTTGTATCAATTTAAATATGGAAATGAGGAATATATGACGACATATTGCCACATAAAATCATATACGTATGATTTCAACAACTTATGTGCCTTTCCAGTCAGATCCATAAAACATTTTGGTCGGAAACATACACAAATTCTATTGAAAACATAAATATACAGTATATATTGTTGTTTATAAGGTTCGGAGAACATAGAAAATATATCTAGAATGATTTTGGGGAAAAATATCATACTTAAAAATCGAGACAAAATAATTAAATGTTGCGAAATACAAGTATTGAAATATATATTTAGATTTTAAATTTGTGTGGAAATTCCTACGCATATAAATCTGCAAATAACATTTTAAGTTTTTTTCCTAAGACACGTATAAAATATTTTTTATAAATTTTCAGAAAAATCGGAATCATGTGAAAATCTTGCTCTTCAGAATTTGGCTATTAATTTGCGTAATTTGAAAGAAGAACATTATTGAAGTTGCTAATCATTTTAATAATACACGGACAGAGTTTCAGAAAAAATCTTTTTTTATGAACTGGGATATTATCCTGTCTCAAGATTATTTTGCATCTATATTTTACAGAATGTAAATTTATTTACAAATGGCATGATGACATTTATTACTTGG
Source organism: Polietes domitor (assembly GCA_947397865.1). Classification (NCBI taxonomy): domain Eukaryota; kingdom Metazoa; phylum Arthropoda; class Insecta; order Diptera; family Muscidae; genus Polietes; species Polietes domitor. The sequence continues at coordinate 216,362,909 of OX377618.1, read as the reverse complement.
CTGCACACTACCACTATCAAGATTTTAACCCAGTGAAAGGTTTCCTCAGGTGGCTTCGCGGCGACTTTTCAACAACATACCCGGCCTCTTTAACTAAATGATTCTCACAAACGAATGAGAAGTACAACTCACAAGTCGAATATCCGTTTAAAAAATTGCCCCAAGTAATACACACATGCAGCCTTACAAGCATCTCATTGAGTTGCATATGTAAGTATGTGCATATGCAGGTTACCCAGCAATACTTCTTTTTTTTGTACGGTTTTGGAATTTTATGAAATGTTGGAATTTTAGGTTCTTTTTGATTTGCAATCATTTGGGGTAAGATACGGAGATTTCAGTATAAATATTCAATATACTGGGCAAGTTTTCTGGTCTTTGCTTTAAAAAAGTGATGGCATCCACAGTTCTACACTTATTTTATGTGTGACTACAGCATTATGTTGGTGGGACCATTATTTTAAAGAATTTGTGAATTTATTGGTAGTCGACAGTTATAGTGAGTAGGGCATTGAACTTACTATTGTGTGTCAATGTTCTGCACTGCCACAAGGTACATTTATTACTCAATATGAAGTTGCAGCAATGGATGAATTTCTGAATGTGTAGAGTTAGGAATATGTATAGATATGATAAGAATATGTATTGTATTAATTTAGAAATGTCTTGGTGTAGGGTAACACACACACAATTGTTGAACACTCCCATTGTGTCTATAAGTAGATCTGATTGAAAGTTTAGAGTGCAACAAACGCAACAATAAATCTAATTCACATCCTCCCCGCGTCAACCATATCTTATCTTATCCAGCAGCATTGCGAAGTTTATTCGCTGTTAACGCATGTTAAGCTAGAACGGATTTCGTTGTACTTGTTTGTTTGCTTTATTTAAGCCACAAAAACACCTTACATTTTTATAACAAGCCTTATGGCGGCTGACGTACGTACGAACGAGAGAACGGGGGAACGAACATGTGTACAATGTATCTTTTAATACAACAGGAAATTAATCAGCGCTCCAGTTGTAACAGCCTCTAACTTTGTTGGCAACCGCACAAACGCCAACACCAACTCCACCAACATCAGAAGCAGCAACAACAATACAGTGCAAAGCCACCAAATTAGGAAACATTTGCGTTCACTATTATTTCCCTTAATTGCATAATTTTGCGGTCAAGTTATTATCATCTATGAGAGTTCAACAATCTAAACAAAGATCAAAAAGCTAATAAAATTATTGTCTTAGAAGTAGATCGATTGGTGTGCTTGGAAGAGTTTGGAAGTTAAGCAAAGGTGAATGATTTCTTGTTGATTTAAATTTTTGGCGCGAATGTTTCAAAATGTTTTATAGAAAAAAAAAATAGTTAAAAATATCAGCGAATACCTTCAATTTAAAAATTTTAAATGACATCTGCCATGGAAAACCACAATGTATTCAAACTTGTTAAACATGTTCCTCCTTGGCCGTAATATCAGATATTATCGGCAAGCTGAATGTTAGAAACTTTCAAATTGCGTGGAGCACATTCTCCCCCGGCCTGGTTGAAATGTTAAGTCCACAGTGATGAAACTAAATCGATATCAATTATAACGTATCCCACTGTAAACCCGAAGTGCTGTTTGAAAAATTGGATTTTAATCGAGCGGCAACAAACACTGTGTACAAAAACATAATATATATTCACATGCCGCGTGTTGGGGCACACACTCTGAACAAACATTGAAAATTATTTATGAGATCCGTATGTTTTGGGATGTCGGTGGCTGGCATGATTACATTTCGTGTTAACATTTTCAAATTATGGCTCAAAATTGTAAATGTTCTTTTTGTTTTTAGCCACTTTCTGTGCCGACGCATCGACGCGGCCAACAAAATGGTAGCATTTTATTGTGGAGCATCGTAAAAAGAATAGTTTTGGTGGATGTCAGTTTGTTGTTGTTGCTGTTGATTTTTTTTATGGTATTTCCTGAAATGAAAGAATTTGGAATCCTCAATGCGAGTAAAAAGGTTAATTAGCGGCGTTACCCCCTTCTCCCATCCTCGTCGCACTCACCCAGTGTTGCAAGTGTTCGTATTTGGTAGTAAGTGTAACATGAGGTCAAAACAATAATTAACATTTAGATGTTCGTAAGAAGAGGAATCTTTCGTTCTTGCGTTTGTCTCTTTGTTCTTGAATGTGGACGGAGGAGCGAACTGGATCGGACCAGTAGTCCGTTTTTCTCGTTTTCTGTTGTTGTTCTTACTTGCCCGGTAATTATAGAGTGGCGAGTGTTCGTTTGTGATTTTTCTTTAAAACGCATTTAATTATTTTAAAATATTTTCTTTCTCTTCTTCATCATCATCTTATCTTTTCTCATTTTTCGATAATTACCAAAAATTAATGAAAATTTTGATTGTGGAGTTGGTTGGTTGGTGTTGATGGCGATTGTGGTTATGATAGTAGAGGTATTGGTGGTGGTGGATTTGGTGTTGTTGCCTGCTGTAGCCATGACCGTGGTTTATGAAAGGAAATGTCAATATTGACCAAGGCTATAATTTTATGTTGGGAAATATCAACATTCTTTTGAAAAACATTAAAAACATAATTAGTGAGAAGTGAGTAGTACACGTGTTGTGTCGAAGAGGTGTGGCTGTTGGGAAAAGGTTTTCTTCAACAAAACAATTCCTCCTGTACAAAACATATTGATTGCTGTGTAAGCCTTTTAACTATTTGCTATGCAGGGATTTAGGTCTTATAAAGAATTTGAAATATGACTTGTGTGTTGCTGTGTGGGAGCTTGCAGCACAATTCAGGTTCAACTAAGTCACACTACAAAGTATTGTAGTTTCTCTAAAAAAATATGTTATTATTTTTTCCCTGTCCCTTGGACAATGTATGTGGAAAGATATGTATTTTTGTAAATTTAAGATTTGTTATTATAAAAAGTTTTTAATGCAATATGACTCACAATCATAGATACGAGTTTAAATCGCATGGTCCATAGTACCAGTAGAAAATTTAAGATTCAGCAAAAAAACTCTCATTACCAAATAATGTTGTACATAAAACTAAGCCAAAAGTTGTTACTACTTATATTGCGGATGAGCAATTATTTTTATAAAGAAGAATGTACATCCACGCATGCTTACAAAAAGTTTATAAATAACTACTTATAAACATTTAATCGGGAAGGCGAAAACCAAACGCGACTCAAAATACCAATTATTAGATTTTTTGAATTAAATCTTTCGTTTCTTCGAGTACCAAAAACGGTACTCAATCATTCGATGTAATACATATTTCAGATTTTAAAAGTTGTGAAACATATTATTTATTATATTTGTTGCATTTTCATAATTTGGTAACTCCCTGTCAAACCGAACACCTCTTTCTGCAATTTGGATTACGCTCTAAAAGTATAAAGTATATTATGCACGAATATTCCTTTGAAGTCACCAGTGAATTCCCATATCCCATAATCTGAAAATTCAGGATGGAAATTCAATGGGTTATACTTGCTGATATCGAAACAACCAGAATCCATTGGATTTCCATCCTGAAACCTTCACATCATTCACTGGTAATTTCAAAAGAAATTCAAAGTGGTGGGCTGATGGTCAAATATGTAAACCAAAATTAATATATGAAAAAATATATTTGCTAAACTGAAAATATGTTTGAACTGCTACAACGTGTTATAACATCTACTCAACGACATCCTAATCTCACACATTTTTTAATAAATCAGCTTTAATTTTAAAATTTCTCCACAATTTTCATGATTTTTTAAAATTTCATAGCACCATAACATTAAAAAGCCAACTATATGAATTCGGGTAAAAAAGTGAAATCGGAAACGAATTTTGTATGAGTACCATATCCTGAACCGATTTGCCCTACTTTCACAATGGATGCTTCTAGCTGAGATATAATGTGTTCTGCTAAATTAGATCAAAATCTGCAAGATCAAATAAAGTCAATGAAAAATTAAATCGGGAAGGACAATTGTATGGAGATTGTATTAAAACCTATAGGTTTTTCTAGTTGAAATATAATCTAGTTTGTCAAATTTGAAGAACATTGGTTAAAACATATAGTTTATAGATTTTTGAAGAAAATCTGTTAAAATATGTGTTTTATAGAAGGAAAAGACAAATCGGGAGCGATATTTGTATCTCTACCGATCTGATTCACTTCTACCACTGATATATCTAGATGAACTACAACGTTTTGTAACAAATTTGCAGAAAATATGTGGTTTCTAGAACGCAAAAAGTTAAATGGAGAACGAAATTGGAATGGTAGCTATATCTCAATTTGAACCGATCTGCCCAAATCTCAACATAGATGTTTCCAGTTGCATTGTATGGTAGTGTGCCAAATCTGAAGCAAATCAAGTAAAATATGTGGTTTGTAGAGCGGAAAAAGACAAATCGGGAGCGACATTTGTATGGGGGATACATATAACTAAATCTGAACCGATTTGGGATATTGTCTTGAGAAAATAACTTTTTCCATCTACGATTTATAGCATGCAAATTTATTTACAAATGCCAACGTGATGTTTTTTCATAAAAATAAAACACAGTGATAAAAACGATGAAGGAATTAATAGATTTTCCATTTTTCAAAAAAACCGAATTCCCAAAATGGGGAAAATGTGTTCCAAAATTGGGGATTTTTTTATTAAAATGGTCACCATGCCTTTTTTTACCACTTTTACCTGTTTTGATGAATATTATGATTTTTTAATGGTCTTCAATTTGTAAAATAATGAGAGAATGACCAAAACTTGTATTTTTGCAAAAATAACTCAGTCAATTACTAATGGATTTTTAACAAGTAAAAACGGCGTTAAGTTCGGCCGGGCCGAACTTTATATACCCTCCACCATGGATTGCATTCCACAGAGGTTGTCGGTTTTCGTAGAAGTGCAGTAATATTACAGGAAAATATAATTTTTTTAATATAGCCAAACCAAAACAAATACAAATATTGAAAAGTTAATTTTATAAATAAGTATAATATTTTATTTATTTCAAACCACGCTTATAAGCTAATGCTACCAATACGTCAATTCAAAAAATAAATATTCTTATATTTATATTTTCAAAAATATTTTCAAAGCCATAAATATTGGTGGATAGTGGGTGCTACAGTTGGTTGTATTTCCATTCTATTTGAATTCCAAAAGTACAAATTATGAAAATCCATTATCAGACGTACATAGTGCAAAATAACCTAACTTCATGATTCAACCAATTTTTGCCGTAAAAGAAAAAGTACGAATTTGGAAAAAAACTTTTTATTTTGCGTGTCTATGCAGTCAGAGGAATGTATACACCGAATTCCATGATTCCAGCTGCGCCCATTCGGCTGGTACCATTTTTACCCCCTTGACGTTTCTACGCAATTAGAATTTTATCATTCTAGCTGTGGTCGTTTAGTTGGTACTATTTTTATCCCTCTGTACTATTGTATCCCTTGAAAGTACTAATTTCGAAAAATTTTCCGTGTCTACGCAGTCAGAGGAATGTATACTCCGAATTTCATGACTCTAGCTGCGGTCATTTCATTGGTACTATTTTTATCCCCTTTTTTCATATAAACCCCAAAAAGTACTAATTTCGAAAAATTCGTCTATTTTCCGTATCTACGCAGTCAGAGGAATGTATACTCCGAATTTCATTATTCTAGGTACAGCCGTTTGGTTGGTACCATTTTTATCCCTCTATTCCTATTTTACCCCTTAAAAGTATGAATTTGGAACAAATACTTTTATTATATGTATCTACCCAATTAGAGGAATGTACACATCGAATTTCGTGTTACTATCTGTTATCGTTTATTATGTACCATTTTTATCACTTTTTTCCCCCATTTCACCCCCCACAAATAAGAATCACTTTATGGTGCACGTTTTTGCTATAAGGGGAATGCGCATACCAAATATCAAGCAAATATAAACAGACATATTCAAAAAACATGCTAAAATACGCTAAAATATTAGGAATTATTATGGGTATTTTTATTGCTTGTGAGGGAAAAATTTTTCCCTTTGGGCCGATTTCGCCCCATTTCAATCCCAACCGATCTACGACTATAAGACACATCTATGGAAAATATGAACGTTCTAGCTCCTTTCGTTTAGATTCTAGCGTGCTTTCAACAGACGGACAGACGGACGGACATGGCTAGATCGTCTTAGAATTTTATGTATATATCAAGAATGTATATACTTTATAGGGTCTCAGGTCGATATTTCAAGGTGTTACAAACGGATTGACAAAGTTAGTATACCCCCATCCTGGAGGTGGAGGGTATAAAAACAAATCGTCGTTGTATTCCTTACTAAATGTGTTACTGAAATATATTTACAATTTGTACGATTACTAAAACTAATATTCTAAAACATTGATAAGGTTGAAAAAAAGCTAAAAATTGTTTAACAACATGTGTTTTGCTGGACAAAGCACACATATTTCTTAAGTTTTCTAAAATAACCTATATATATAGAAAGCTTCAGGTTTCTTCTTCTTCAAATCCAAATGGTACCAATGTTACTAACTAAAATAGTGAAATTCAGTGAGAAAACATAAAAAATTTTTTGTGTCCAAGCTCTAAAACACAAATAAAGGGCATCGTTTAATTTCCATCAACTTTTTTTTTCGGAACACAAATGACATAATATCAACCCTGTTAAACCGCATATTTTGTTTTCTTCATATTTGAACTTACATTTATATTTGCTTTTTATTTACTACTGACCTACATTATTCCAATTGGAAATAATTCATTGCACATTCCTGCGTAATAAAACATAATACACACAGCACTACTAGATTTCGTTCAATAACTTATGTTTTAATTTCGAGCAGACTTTAATGTCAAAATAAAACCAGTGTATTCTCTTGGCACAAAACATCATCGTTTACGCAGTAGTAAAATATTATAGATCCGTATCGAAATAATCAAAGAGATACGGTTAGCGAGCAGAACAACAGCAACTTTAACAACTTTGCCGAATTATGGTGGTGAATAAATGGCAACCTCATGTGGCCAACAGAATATCCCACCGCCATGACAACAGCGGCAACAAGATTCGGTCGGTAACCGTGATTTATGATGAAGTTTAATTTAACACATTTTCTGTGGCATTCTGGCATTCTTCTGCCAGCACCACTAACAGCACGCCGAAGCAAAAGAACAGAAAAACTAAAAAACAGACATATCCATTCGTACATACTAATGCGAGTCTAAACTCGCGTATAAAGAGATCTTTTTCAGCTGATTATTACGGGTGTTTTTGCTGATAACATTTTAACTCTTTTCATAAACTTTAACACTTTTCATTAGAAGCACCAACAAAGGATGCAGAAGAGCAAGACACACACACACAGTAAAATAAAAATCTCTGTAAAGGTTAGAGAGGGAAGATACAAAAATACCCTACACCATGTACGCATTTCGGTGAATGGGGGAGGCCGGATATTTTCACCCACTTTCTTTGATTACACATATTTTTTTAAATATTTTTCAAATATAACTGTCTCATGTATTTTATTCTTATCCATCCTCTTTGTTATCCCTTTTGTAACACCTTGAAATGTAGACCTGAGTATAAAGTTTATATATATTCCTATAAAGTTTATATATATTCTTGATCGTCATACAATTTTAAGACGATGTATACATGTCCGTCCGTCCTTCTGTCCGTCTGTTGAAAGCAGAATCTAAACGAAATGAGCTAGGACGTCCAAATTTTCCATAATGATAGTCGTAGATCGGTTGGGATTGAAACTGTGCGAAATCAGCCCAAAGGGAACAATTTTCCCTTCACAAGGACTAAAAGTACCCATAATAACCTCTAATATTTTAGAGTATTTTTTTAATATGCCCTTATAACAAAAACGTTCACCATAAAGTGACTTTTATTCGTAGGGGGTGAAATGGGACAAAAAGGGATAAATATGGTACATATTAAACGACAACAGCTAGTAACGCGAAATTCGGTGTGTACATTCCTCTAATTGAGTAGATACATAATATAAAAGTATTTCCAAATTCGTACTTTTAACAGATAAATAAATAGAGGAATAGGGAAAAATGGTACCAACCGGCTACAACCAAAATGGGTAAAGGGGATAATAGCAGTACCAACCAAATAACCACAACTAGAGTGATGAAATTCGGAGTATACATACGTCTAACTGTGTACACACAAAAATAAAAGGTTTTTTTCCAAATTCGTACTTTCGAGGGATACAATAGGTACTGAGGGATAAAAATAGTACCAACTAAAAGACTACAGATAGATTGATGGAATTTGGTAACATAAATAGATTTTAGAAAGTCGTACCCTTAAGGGGGTAAAATAGGAAAAAGGGGATAAAAATGGTACCATCTAAATGGCCGCAGCTAGAATCATGGAATTCGGTGTATACATTCCTCTGACTGCTTAGACACGCAAAATAAAAAAGATTTTTCCAAATTCGTACTTTTTACTTTTACGGCAAAAGTTGGTTGAAGCATGAAGTTAGGCTATTTTGCACTATGTGCGTGAGATAGTGGATTTTAAAAATTTTTACTTTTGGAATTAAAATAGAATGGAAATACAGCCAACAAAAGCATCCATTATGTGCCAATATTTATGGTATTTAAGCTTTTTGAAAATATAAATATAATAATATTTATTTTAGTTTTTTCGTTTGTATTTTTTTTTTTGGTCTGTAATCAATATTTGATTTGAACTGGGATATTGTTCTGGCTTAAGACCATTTTGCTTCTATATTTAATAGAATGCAAATTTATTTACAAATGGCATGGTGACATGTATTACTTGGCTGCAGACTACCACGATCATGATTTCGACCATGTCAAAAGTCTTTTTTTTTCAAGTGGCTTCGCAGCGACTTTTCAACATCAAACCCGGCCGCTATAAGGAGATGATTCTCACAAACGAACGAGAAGCACAACTCACTTGCCGAATTTGTGTTTAAAAAATCGCACCAAGTAATAAAGTACACATGCCATCTTACAAGCATCTCATTGAGTTGCATATGTACGTATGTGTATATGCAGGTATAGTTACCCAGCAATACTTCTGCCGTGCCAACGCTCATTTCTTTTAGTTTTTTTCGTTTGCATTTTTTTTTAAATGACTCGATATGTAAACGTATTGGTAGCCTTGCCTTGTAAGCGTGGTTTGAAATAATAAAAATATTATACTTATTTATAAAATTATTTTTTCAATATTTGTAGTTGTTTTGGTTTGGCTATATTAAAAAAAATATATTTTCCCGTAATATTATTGCACTTCTACGAAAATCGACAGCCTCTGAGGAAAGCAGTTCATGGTGAAGGCTATATAAAGTTCGGCCTGGCCGAACTTAACGTGTTTTTTACTTGTTCTTAAACACTTTGTCTACCTGTTTCGAGTATATTTGAAATATATTTTAAGAGCACTTGGCTCAGCCATAGAATCATCAGGGCTGTCTTAGCCTTTGCATCTTTATTTTTTGGCTTTAATAATTTCTTCTCTGGGCTATGCCCCAAGCCGGCTACTGAAAGTAAGTCTGTTTCTACATAAATGACCTTTCATTGGGTTTCGACATTTTCATCTGCGGGTATGTCTTCGCTCTGCTTAGAATTTTGTATATTTTTCAACAAATTTTTCATAATAAACAGCTTAACGTATTACATATTATTGCGTCTAGACAACAAAGCCACAGTACAAAGTAAATATTTTATACTTACAAAATTTTAATATTTTTCAATAAATTTTTTTAATCAATTTTTCACATAAAAGTGTTGAGAAGCTCGCCCAGTTTGAGACTTATATACCCTGCGGCCTGGTATGCATTCTGGCCCATTGAATATGTCGTAGTGTAACAAACGACATGATGAAACTAATACTCCCTCCACCGTTTGATGCACAGCACAAGAAACTATATTTATTTTTTGGTGGAGATGATGGTAATTCAATGCCTCCTATTTTTAGTCGCTATCTCTTCCCCCATGGAAAGAGAGGCTAAAGGCGTGTGCTTGCAAGGAAATTTTTGGGTCAACGCTAAAGTATAAAGTTACTCACTCGTTCAAAGAATGTTTTTAGTTTCTTTTCGAAATTTTTCGCCTTTTCTGTTGTTGTGTAGTGGAGTTGAGTTGAGTTGAGTTGAAGTGTTTCTTTTTATTATCAGTTGATTTAGAGGAAGCGTAATTTATGGCGTGTTTATAGAAATGTTTAGATTGTGTTTAACATACATTTTATGACTGTATCTTCTTCTTCTACTCGGTTACTCGGATGTTTAATGCTAATTTAATTAACAAATTTGTTTATATGTGTCTTGGTCTTGTTCTTCTTTTATGTTTGCTTGTTGAAGAGAAATGTTTTTTGTTTTACTACAGAGTATGTATGTGACATCATGGCCATGTTGTGGTTGTAAAAGTGGCCATAAAAATTGTTGACATTTTGCAAAGATATAAAACAACAACAAATGGGTGTTGTTGGAGGATGCAATGACAGAAAGAAAATTTGCCGATCAAGCAAAATAAATGAGTCAGACTTATATGAAACATAAACAAGAAAAACGGCGTTAAGTACGGCCGGGCCGAACTTTATATACCCTCCACCATGGATTGCATACCACAGAGGCTGTCGACTTTCGTAGAAGTGCAGTAATATTACACGAAAATATATTAGTTTTAATATGGCCAAGCCAAAACAAACACAAATATTGAAAAAATAATTTTATAAATAAATATATTTTTTTATTATTGCAAACCACGCTTATAAAACAAGGCTACCAATAAATTTAAACTATTTATATCGAAATAATACTTCAAGTCAATTCAAGAAATAAATATTCTTATAGTTATATTTTCAAAAAACCTTAAATACCATAAATATTGGTTGATAGTGGGTGTTACAATTGGTTGTATATCCATTTAATTTTTATTTCAAAAGTACAAATTTTGAAAATCCATTATCTAACGTACATAGTGCAAAATAACTTAACTTCATAATTCAACCAATTTTTGCCGTAAAAGTAAAAAGTACGAATTTGTAAAAATCATTTTATTTTGCGTGTCTATGCAGTCAAAGGAATGTATACACCGAAGTCCATGTCTGCTGTCATTTGGTTGGTACCATTTTAATCCCATTTTTCCTATTTTACCCCCTTAAGAGTACGACTTTCTAAAATTTCTTTATTTTACGTGTCTACGCAATTAGAGGGATGTACACACCGAATTTAATTATTCTAGTTGTAGTCGTTTAGTTGGTACTATTTTTATCCCTCTGTTCCCTTGAAATTACGAATTTGGAAAAAAAACTTTTATTTTGCGTTTCTACGCAATCAGAGGAATGTATCACCGAATTTCATTATACTAGGTGCAGCCGGTACCATTTTTATCCCTAATTTGGAAAAAATACTTTTATATTATGTATCTACTTAATTAAAAGAATGTATACGCCGAATTTCGTGTTTCTAGCTGTTATCGTTTGATGATATGATACCTATTTTTATCCCTTTTTGTCCCATTTACCCCCTACAAATAAAATTCACTTTATGGTGCACGTTTTTTATAGGGACACAATATGAAGTAAGTACAAGCAGACATATTGAAAAAACATGTTTAAATACACTAAAATATTAGGGGTTATTATGTGTATTTTTAGTACTTGTAAGGAACATTTTTTTCCCTTTGAGCCGATTTCGCCCAGTTTCAATCCCAACCGATCTACGACTATAAGACGCATTTATGGATAATTTGGACGTCCTCCTTTCGTTTAGATGCTAGCGTGCTTCCTACAGACGGACGGACATGGCTAGATCGTCTTCGAATTTTATGGCGATCAAGAATATATATACTTTATATGGTTTCATGTCGATATTTCAAGGTGTTACAAACGGAATGACAAAGTTAGTATACCCCCATTCTGCAGGTGGAGGGTATAAAAAGATGTATACACAAAAAAAATCGGGTATTTTGTTCGAGGTTCCATTTTCCGCTCACAAATTGGTTGATTAATTTAGCTCAGTTTTATTTGACATTTCTTCATTATGCAAATAAATTTCGAAAATCAAGGTTCAGTTTGGTTGCGCGCGCCACGTCCATTTCTATTAACCAATGCCCCCTATACTCTAAATGATAATACGCATCTACAGTGATGTCACACAGTGGTATTTTAATGGCAAAAATATTTTTAAAAAACTATTGATGCAGTTCTATAGAAAATTATTTCACTAAGAATAATCCATAATTAGTTTAAGAAAAAAGAAATATTTATCTTAGAAAAAATCTACTGAAGTCAGTTAAATATTGAAGCACGAAAAGTTCATGCAACTCAGTAGCTCATGCATGTAACACTATTTTACTGCTAACATTCGTATGCCTGTTTTTTAAAAGTCAACAACTTTAATTAAAAGATGTAAAAACGGCATTAAGTTTGGCCCGAGGCTGTCGATTTTCGTAGAAGTGCAGTAACATTACAGGAAAATGGTAAATTTGTTTAATATAGCCAAACTAAAACAAATAAAAATATTGAATCAATATTCTTATAAATAAATTTAAAATTTTAATTATATTAAACCACGCAAAAGTAAATATCAGGCAGCAATCTTCAAAACACCTTAAATACCCTAAATGTTTGGGGATAGTGGAAACATTTTCAGCTACAGCTGGTTGGTTGTTTTCCATCCTATTTTAATGCCAAAAATATGAAATTTGAAAATCCATTTGGTCGGTATCATTTTTATCCCCTTTTTGTACACAACGAATTTCGTGTCTTTAGCTGTTGTCATCTGATAGGTATATTTTTTATTCCTTTTTGCCATATTTCACCCTCTACAAATAAGAATCACTTTATGGTGAACGCTTATGCTATTATGGGAATGCGCAAGTAAATATAAGCACAATTATTCAAAAAACATGCTTAAATACTCTAAGTATTAATGGTTATTAGTCATTGTGATGGACTTAAATTAGATTTTAAATATTTAATTTTTAAAGTTGAAAAAATCTCAATTTTTAATGAAATTTGATTTAGTTTATTCCGAATTTTTATTTTATTTTTTTGTAAATGTCTAAAATTACATTAAAAAGCCTATAGTCAAATATGAATTTCATTGATGCTGATTTTTTTACTTAGTTAATTTAAAGACGTTTCAACTACTTCCTACTAAAATATTCTGATATGTATATTGATCATCATATCAGAATCCACTTAGAAATGAAGTTTCAATATTTCCTGGAAACTTCTTCACTGCTAGTATAGGACGGAACAGTGTGAGCCGATACATTTTAGAACACATTTTCTTATTTTTAGATTAAAACGAAAAGTAACATATTTTGTTCGTAAGATGCAAAATGGTCTTGAGCCAGGACAATATCCCAGTTCAAATGAAATATTGAGCCGAAAATATAAAGAAATATATTTTTTGTCATTTTTGTTTTTTTGTTTTGTATCAATAAACTAATGATTTTACAAAAAATATTTCAAAATAGAACCCCTCATTTCACTACTTCCAAGCTGATACAGTCGCTAAAAAGACATTTAAATACACTACTCAAAAATTACAAAAAATCTATTAATCATTTCGAAAATTCAAAATAAAGAAAATAAAATTAAAAAAAAACTAACGTTGTTTTAACTTTAAAATTTTTCAATATTTATTTGAAATTGAAATTACCTTCAAACCAATATACAGTACATAAAAATTGGTATTCGAGAGTTACGGGCGATTGAATGAACACACCTTTATGAAAAAATCATAATTTCACCACTGTTAAATTGGTAATAACTCCTGAAAAAAATTATTTTGTTTTTTTTTTACAAAAATGCGTTTAAAATATTTGTATGAGAACAATACATAAACAAACTTGCGATACAACAACAACAAGCTAGTGAGGTCAAAAAACGTACCGCTTGTCACACAGTGGAAAAATATAGAAAAAATAAAAGTTACAAATCATAGGTTGATGACCATTTTAGCCCATAAAATAAAAATTTTGTTACTTCGTCAAATTATTCGCAAGCAATTATTATACACCATACAATTTTTTTTAAAAAATTCTTTACACATGAACCAGATGATATAAGTATTAAACTATAGGCAAAATGGAGTTACTTGGCGTTTAGTTTTTCATTTCCTCATCCGGTTGCCCTTTCACAAGACTACAAAGTTCCAAAGTATACAATTTAAAAAGAAAAATATTTTTTATAAGAAATTTAAAGCGAATCATGATATTAATGATGAAAGATTGTATGTTCATGAGAGAATTAAATTTTCTAAATAAATTCTTATACAATCAATATATTATGGGTTATACCGAAAGTATTAAGTCCGATCCTAAAAGGTTATGGCGTTTTATTAAGTCAAAAAAATTGTTCTTCTATTCCTTCGTCCATGTTATATGAACAGATGTTTTCCAATTCTCTGTTGGAATCAGCCAATCTCTTTAAAGACTATTTTCAATCCACGTCTTGTGATGTGTCTCCTCATGTTAACTCTAACTTGCACATTTTTGATGAAGATATTTATTCAGGCATTTCAAAACTGTCAATTTCATACAAAAATGATATTGATGGAGTATCTGCCTTTGTCTTAAAATAATGTTGTGAATCGTTAATCTTACCACTTAAGATAATATTCACGAAATCTTTAAGTTGTGGCTATTTTATACAAAAGTGGGAAAAAACTGTAGTTGTTCCAATATTTAAATCTGGTCAAAAAATAATGTAATTAATTATAGACCCATTTCAAAACTGTCAAATATTGCCAAACTTTATGAACACATAATTTGTGATAAATTGTCTTTTAGATTTAAGAGCTATATAAGTCCTGCTCAACATGGGTTTTTCCATGGAAGGTCTACAGCTAGCAATTTAGCAGTTTTTACAAAATATTGCATTTCGAATTTTGAGAGTGGTGTTCAAGTGGACACTATATATTCTGATTTCTCCAAAGCTTTCGACAGTGTTCCTCATAGTATATTATTATTGATTGGTTTCGAACATATTTAGTAAATAGACACTGTTCGGTATTTTTAGATGGTTTCTATTCAGATACTTATGTTCCAACTTCTGGTATCCCACAAGGAAGTGTATTGGGTCCGTTGTTATTTAACATTTCTGTTAATGATATTAATTGTTGTTTTTTGAATTCTAGGCATCTTATGTATGCTGATGATTTAAAGATTTTCAGGGCTATTCAATCTTTTAGTGACATTCAATTATTGCAGGATGATATTGATAGATTTTCCCTTTGGTCTACTTATAATGGTCTTCTAGTTGACTATTCTAAATGCCTACATATGACTTTCCACAGATGTCGTAATCCAATAATTTCTCAATACAATATTTCAAGTCATAATTTTGATATTGTGTTGGAAAAGCTTGATTTAGGTGTTTTGTTTGACTACAAGTTAACTTTCCTCAGTCATCTAAATTATATTATCCCTAAGGCTTATTCAGTTATGTATTTCATACGTAGAAATACTGCTGAATTCTCAGATCCTTATACGAAAAAGGTATTATATTGTTCTTTTGTTCGGTCAAAAATTGAATATGCTTCTTTTATTTGGAGCCCAAATGCTTCTGTACATAGTTATCGTGTTGAGAATGTTCAGAAAACGTTTATGAAGTTTGCTCTAAACTCTTTAAACTTTTCTGCACCAATTCCATCGTACGAAAGTAGATGTCTACTTCTTTCTTTAAAATCTTTGGCCTCTAGAAGAGATATAGCTTCACTGTTGTTTTTACATGCCACTGTGTATTGTCCAGAGTTACTTTCTCTCATTCAGTTTAGTGCGCCGTCTCGATCTTTGAGACATTAATACCCTTTTCATATCGATAGACATTTTTCTAATTATGCTTCTAATGAAACCTTAATTAGATCGATGAAACTTTATAATACTATTTGTGGATTTGTAGATTTTACTATTTCCAGTCTTATTTTTAAAAAATTATTAAATAATACAATTAATTAAATTTATTATTGTTATTAGTATAATATTGTTATTGAATTGTAATACATTGCTGGTCTGAGAGGAGTTATTTCCATAGACTTAATAAATGAAATAAAAAAAAATGAAAATATACTTGTTCGCAACCTATGATAACGGTATTAGTGGCAAATTAAAAGTTACTTCAAATACCATGCTTCTATATGTATTAGTTCAGCATTAACAACTTTTGAGTTTACCCTATATTTTTTCTAGTTTTTTTCATATATTGCTTTTTAAGAGACAAAACTTTAAATGATTGCTAATACTAAACTAATACAGATAGAAGCTTGAAATTTGATTTCGCATTTTTACATAAAAATAATTTTGAAAATATCCTTTGGAACTTTGTAGACCTTTTAAAGGACAACAGGATGAAAAAATGAAAAACTAAAATCCCCAATTAACTCTATTTCACCAATAGTTTCATATGTATATCATCTGATGTAATATAGATTAGACAAGACTACAGTGACAAATTATTTTTTGGTTTACTTGCAAATTAATTCATTATTTGATAAGTTATATAAATTCGAACGCTCAAAGTGATTAAAAAACTGATCAGGATTATTCGCCTGGGAGTAACATTGATATTCTTAACCTGGTCAATCAGACAATCCTAAGACCCTCCTTAATTCCAAAAGGGAGTAACTGGGATTTTTTTTAGATCGCGTTTTTTACTTATTCTAATGTATTCCAGTGGAATATGTATAGAAGTAATATAATACTTGTTAATGTAATTTACGTGCTTAGAAAAACATTAAAAAATAATCGCACATGTAGCCAAGAATTGTTTTCCACTTTGTTGCCAAGTGTTAGTATTTCAACACCCTGTAAGCTGCCATCTGGGGAATACTTTGGTGCCTGACTATTGTTTATGGCCTTTTCAATGATAGCAGTGCTTGGCCATTACTTTTGCGAAAACCACAATATAGACAATTATAATTCGCTGAACAAAAGTATGAACCATGAAAACAGATACAGTCCAACCTATTACGTGTATCTATTGTATTTATCATCACAATTATACTTTCAAAATCGAAATAATTGTTATTTTTGACGAAGACGGGCAGACATTGCACTGATGATGTTGAAATATATCCAACTGCTAAATTACAAAGAAAAAGACAGGATCGTTAACGCCACCACGCTGTAGTCTGCTTTCTTATAGGATTATCAACGAAGCTTATCCGTGGAACATAATTGCCAAATGGTGGCTCCAATTTATTCAAGAAAGTTATTAACTCATAATTCCATCACCATCATTATTAGAGGGAAAACTTGACAAGCTCTCATCCAACAGGCAGGCAGCCAACCAACCAAGCGTCCAAACTAACGCCTGCCGACCAACGAAAACTATTTAATTAAAACAATGATTATTTCTTTCAGTTTTATGCCTTACTACACCATTAAATCACATATGTGTTGGTGTGTGTGAGAGTGTGTGTCTATGTACATCGTACCTGTGATTTAGGTTCTGTATCTCAACCATTTATGGTCACATGTAAGGTTGGTGGGCTTGCTGGCTTGGCTGCTGGTGCTTAGTGCTTCGTGACTTGAGAACGCGTGAGAATTTCAGAAAAACTGATCATTCACCTCTGCCACACAATCCACCAAATGACCAAAAAACAATACAAAGTATTCGGAATGATGCAGGGTGTTGGTTTTTTACTTTGAAGATTCTTCCAAATCGCTTGAAATCAATGAAATACACACATACACACAGCCAAACAAATACAAAAGGCTGTTTGTTTTCATTTTGTTTGCGTGAATAGACTGAAAACCTGATAATAGAACAGAACAAAACAAAAACAATGTTTATCTAAAAGCAACACAATACAAACAATAATTGGCAATTGGTTAAAGATTTGAGACGTGTAACTACTGTTTATTTTGAATACATTACTCTCGACCTATTGCCGCCTGTGCCCAGAAGCTACACGCAGGCAGCTATTTGAAATGAATATAAATTTGATTCATCATCGCGTATCATCATAAGTTAAGTGGTAAAATGGAACCCAGCAGGCGTCGTAGTTGGGAATGCAAAACAACGGCGAGCGATGAGTTTTGTTTATTCAGAAAGCGATACAATAACCCAGTGAAACTTTGCAGGCGAGATCATGTAGGAGTGGTGTTAACTTAGAGTAGAGTGAAATTAATCTGGTACAACCAACTGGATGTATTTTCAGTATCTTCAAATCGTTGCTGCGAATGAATGTTTGCAACAGCAATCAGATCCGCAATCAACAATAATTGGAACCTAAGAAAATGATAAAATGAACATTTCAAAAATAATAATTTGTAAGAGCGATATTGGTATCGTCTGAAAGATTTTCGTCGCCTCTTTGCGAATATATAAAAAAATGTTGTATGTTATTGTATACCAAGAACTTCGAAAAAGATGAATATCCTGAATATCATATCTTTAATTTTCTTAATTTATTATTTATTTTAGCATATTTTATTCTCTACAAGATATCGAAATTTCAGAGTGGGCTGAGAATAAGTCAGAAATTTTCTTTTTAGGATGGTATTATTTACAATAACGATTTAATTGAAATAATGGTTATCAAAACTGAATGTGTCAATCAGTAGAATAGTTTGAGTAAATTTAGGGAAGAAAATTGCCATTTCGATAACCAAATTGATAAAATGGAATTGGAACTGGAATAAAATAACTCTTACCGAAAATAATAAAAACTTTATATACCCTTCACCATGGATTGCATTCCACAGAAGCTGTCAATTTTCGTAGAAGTGCAGTAATATTACATATTATTACTTGAAGTCAATTCAAAAAATAAATAATCTTATATTTATATTTTCAAAAAATACCATAAATATTGGTAGATTTTTTTTTAATTCCAAAAGTACAAATTTTAAAAAATCTATTATCTCACGTACATAGTGCAAAATAACTTAACTTCATGATTAACCAATTTTTGCCGTAAAAGCACGGATTTGGAAAAATCTTTTTAGTTTGCGTGTCTATGTGTGTATACGCCGAATTCCATGATTCTAGCTGAGGCCTTTTGGTTGGTACCATTTTTATCCCCTTTTTACAATTTTACCCCCTCAAGAGTACGACTATCTAAAATCAGTTTATTTTACGTGTCTACGCAATTAGGGGGATGTACACACCGAATTTCATCATTCTAGCTGTATTCGTTTATTTGGTACAATTTTTATCCCTTGTACCCCTTGAAATTACGAATTTGGAAAAAAACTTTTATTTTTCGTGTCTACGCCGTCAGAGTAATGTATATTCCGAATTTCATGACTCTAGTTGCGGTCATTTGATTGGTACTATTTTTATCCCTTTTTCCATTTTAACCCCAAAAGTACGAATTTCGAAAAATTTTTCTATTTGACGTGTCTACACAATCAAAGCAATGTTTACACCAAATTTCATTATTCTAGGGGCAGTCTTTTGGTTGGTACCATTTTTATCCCTCTATTCCCATTTTATCCCTTAAAAGTGCGAATTTGGAAACAATAAATTCCTATTGTATCTACTCAATTAGAGGA
Organism: Polietes domitor; assembly: GCA_947397865.1. Classification (NCBI taxonomy): domain Eukaryota; kingdom Metazoa; phylum Arthropoda; class Insecta; order Diptera; family Muscidae; genus Polietes; species Polietes domitor. The sequence continues at coordinate 216,343,396 of OX377618.1, read as the reverse complement.
ATGTACACACCGAATTTCGTGTTTCTAGCTGTTGTCGTTTGATATGTACCATTTTTATCCCTTTTTGCCCTATTTCACCCGATATGAATAAAAATCACTTTCTGGTGCACGTTTTTGATATAGGGGGAATGTGCATACTCAATATCAAGTAAGTACAAGCAGACATATATAAATAAATATATATAATTAAATATATATGCTTAAATACTCTAAAATATTAGGGGTTATTATGGGTATTTGTACTCCTTGTGAGGGAAAAAAATTTCTCATTGGGCCGATTTCGTCCAGTTTCAATCCCAACCGATCTACGACTATAAAACGCATTTACGGAAAATGTGGACGTTCTAGCTCCTTTGGTTTAGATGCTAGTGTGCTTTCTACAGACGGACGGACGGACATGGCTAGATCGTCTTAGAATTTTATCACGATCAAGAATATATATACTTTATAGGGTCAAGGTGTTACAAACGGATGACAAAGTTAGTATATCCCCATCCCGGAGGTGGAAGGTATAAAAAATGTTTTACGTCTTTATGGAACAGGTACATAATCCTAAGGATGTAGTTATTAGTGGGCGTAGTAACAGTAGAACTATTACAAAAATGTTCCCATTTCTCAGGCTCCTGGATGTGACATTACTCATACAAATACATGCAAGTTTTAGGCCTGAACTTAAACACTTCGGAGCCTTTATTAAACAATGCAAGAATAATTTATTTTCAATGACCCACTGTAATGTACGCATACGAGTAGAACTGTAAATTCTTTTCCTCGATAGTGGTGGTACGGTAGGTTCAAGCACTTGATCTATTTTATGGTTTTCTATGTTATCTGGACTAACTGACAAATTCCTTCCTCGGCGGATAGAAAATTACACGCACTGAAAGAATTTTCCTTCATAATATTTATGAAGCGATTTCATAAAAGTTTTTTTCATAAATTTAGTGAATTTTCATTTTTCATAAAACAAAATTGTTAAATTAGTGAAACTTAGTTTCATAAGCTCAAAGAGAAATTTCATAATATTAAAGCAACAATTCTTAAATATTATGAAATATGTCATAACAAATAAAATATTTGTGTTTCATATATAATGAAGGATTTCATGGTTTCTATGAAATATTTCATAACATAAAACTAATCAAGTTTCTTCATAAAATCTATGAAAATTTTCATAAATCAAAAAAAATAATTAACTTGTATGACAAAAGTTCATCGAACGAAGAACTGCATTTCATAGTTTCTAAGAAATGTTTCATAAAGTATATGACACTTTTCATTGATTTTTTGCTTTATGAAACATGTTTCATACATTTTATGAAATGTTTCTTTTGCGACTTGTTAATGACAATTTTCACTGAGGTTAAGACAAAATCATAAATAGTATGAAGATAAGTCTTTCAGCGCGTGCATTAGCAATTGTTTTCCACTCTGCCAGCACATTTTCATTATTCCTTTTGTACGCCTTCCTTGGACTCCTGCCTCCCGCCATTCACGCGCTTGCGCAAATAGAAACATTTTCGAGCAGTTGCTGGTGTTGCCGGTGTTATTATTCTCAGTGAATTTATGCACAACTGATTCTGACATTGTACTTTTATTAATCCTTGCAGAATTTTAGAGATGAATACCAAAAGTTTCACTTGGCCTTAAATTATGACCCATAAATTGGTTGGCCGTGCCGATACAACCAAAACTCATGTTAATCTTCTGTACGTTGTCGTCCAATTCTGTTCGGCGTACTTTTCGATCTAACTGTTACTCGTATAATTCTAAAAAACCAATTAGCATACATCACTTCGGCAAATAACCAAGGTGAAATATGATAAAAGCAAAAACGAAAAATAAAAACATTTTTTCTAATACTCAGAGTTACCACAAAATATAAAATTCCCGTCTGGCAAAGATACGAGTACAACAAATACCAACAACAACAAATTCGGATCAATTTCATTAATGTATCATATCGCAGGCAAAAGTGGTGGCAAAAAAGATCATCCAATTAAAACCATAAACAACACGGCACAACGGGAAACAGTTAGCAGAACCTTCAAGGCATTTTGGTCAGAATGAAAACAATCCGAGAGAAAAAACGAAACCAAGCCGCACAACAGCATCATCAGCCGTTGAAATGTTCAATTTAAAAGAAATTAAACTAAATCAATTTGTAGTACGCGCAATATATTCTGAAATTCATATCGCTCTTGGCTTTTAACTTTCAATAGTTAATGCTACAAATTGTCCATTCAAAAACACATACACACAAACAAACAGAAGACTGGTCGACGAGGGAACTCACACACAGCGCAGTTAGCGGCGAATGCGGTGACTTTGACGGTACTTGAGGTATAAATGTACTCGTATTTTGTTGAACTGATAATGCCACCCATTCAATGTGGCACAGGCACAGTGCTATGTAAACACAACAAATGTGAGACATCAACATCTAATAACAAAGTGTTTATGTTGGCTCTCATAAACACTTTGTTGATGAAAAGTGATTTTGAGTAAGAAAAATTGTTAACATACTGTCAATGTGTTTCTGCAAGAGTGGTCTATTCTTCTACAGAAATAGTGAAACAGAAATGCAAAAAAATGTATATGATTTCGATTTTGCATTAAGACAATTTACACCTCTCATTCTTGTAAATTTAAGTATGTTTTCTTTTGTGTGTACTTATCTCTCGAAATCATTAAATTTTATTATTGAATTACATCATCAGAACACTGTGCCCCTTTTCTGAATTTACGTAGTTGACTTCGTTGGCGGTACTTTTTGCTTTTGGCTTAAATACTTAAAAGTACTTAAATTTACACCTCTCATTCTTGTAAATTTAAGTACGTTTTCTTTTGTGTGTACTTATCTCTCGAAATCATTAAATTTTATTATTGAATTACATCATCAGAACACTGTGCCCCTTTTCTGAATTTACGTAGTTGACTTCGTTGGCGGTACTTTTTGCTTTTGGCTTCTGGAAAGCTCCTCTTCATCTTACTCTACACTTCACCTCGAAGAACATATTCATTTAGTTGTATCGTTTGTAACAACGTAAAATACACAAAATTATTGTAAAATTTTGCCCTCGAAAACGAAATTTAAATTTTTCTTAAGGATAAGTTTTTTTATTTTTTAATAAAATCCTATTTTCGTACCACTAGTATTTGAACTAAAACTTTGCGAGAAAGTCCGATTAAATAAATGGTAAAAAAATGACCAAAATAAGTAAAAACGGCTTATATACCCACCACCATTGATTGCATTCCACAGATGCGGTCGATTTTCGTAGAAGTGCAGTAGTATTACAGGAAAATATAAATTTTTTAATATAGCCAAACCAAAACAAATACAAATATTGATAAAAATAATTGTATAAATAAATATAATATTATAATAAATAATACTTCAAGTCAATTCAAAAAATAAATATTCTTATATTTGTACTTTCAAAAAGCTTAAATACCATAAGTATTGGTAGATAGTGCAAAATAGCCTAACTTCATTATTCATCCAATTTTTGCCGTAAAAGTAAAAAGTACGAATTTGGAAAAATCTTTTTATTTTACGTGTCTATGCAGTCAGAAAGTACACCGAATTCGATGATTCTAGCTGCGGCCATTTGGTTGGTACCATTTTTATCCCCCTTTTCCTATTTTAACCCTTTAAGAATACAACTTTCTAAAATCTCTTTATTTTACTTGTCAACGCAATTAGAGGGATGTACATACCGAATTTCATATTCTAGCTGTAGTCGTTTAGTTTGTACTATTTTCATCCCTTTGTACCCATTGTACGAATTTGGAAAAAACCTTTTATTTTTCGTGTCTACTGCGGTCATTTGGTTGGTACCATTTTTATCCCCTTTTTCCTTTTTAACCCCAAAAAGTACGATTTTCAAAAAAGAATACATACACCGAATTTCATTATTCTAGATACAGTCGTTTGGCTGGTACTATTTTTATCCCTTTATTCCCATTTTACCCCTTTAAAATATTAGGGGTTATTACGGGTATTTTTAGTACTTGTGAGGGAAAAATTTTTCCCTTTGGGCCGATTTCGCCCAGTTTCAAGCACAGCCGATCAACGACTATAAGACGCATTTATTTAAAATGTTGACGTCCTAGTTCCTTCCGTTTAGATGCTAGCGTGCTTTCAACAGACGGACGGACATGGCTAGATCGTCTTAGAATTTTATGTCGATCAAGAGTATATATACTTTATAGGGTCTCAGGTCGATATTTCAAGGTTTTACAAACGGAATGACAAAGTTAGTATACCCCCATCCTGGAGGTGGAGGGTATAATAAAAGAATCTATAGAAAATATATTATTTTACTTTTCAAATTGTTAGTATACCAAGGAAGAACAGAATGCAAAAGTTTTGGTACAACTAGAGCAACTAAAACTCGAATATAGTCCGTTCCTTTATAAAATAGTGAAAGCTCGCCATATCCTATTTACTCTTTATTGACAACTAAAAGATTGAAGGTAGTAGCAAATATATAGCTGTGGATCTGTTGAAATTGTTTAGAAATATAATTCTGTAGTTTTTACAAATAATCTTGAAATTTCTCGATTTTGAGATTTTAATGCGAAAGTGTTTAAATAATTAATTTAATTTTAATTATTAAAATCATTTGAATAAAAGGTGAACTTATTCACGTGAAATTTTCTATTCCCATGGAGCCGCAAAAGGGTAATGTGAATATATCCCATGAATAGTTTTCATTTATTTGCATTGGAGCAGAAATAAGGATATCAATTGAAAGAAAGACTGCAAAAATACTTTTTTTTTCGAAGTAAGTGGTTATTTTTGAAAACTACAGAATTGTTATAAAGTTCCTTTTTAAATAAAAAACAGAAGAATCCTATGAAAAATATAGATTTTGGGAATATTTTTTGATTTCCTTTCTTCTCCACGCTCTTATAAATGTCGTGGTAATTACAAACGAAACGAAATTTGAAAGAATTTGTTTGAAAAATACTATTTCGAGTCATCACGCTTACAGTAATTCACAGTTAGCGAAATCGTAGTACAAGGTGGCTGATGAAAGTTGCTACCAAATCGCCACTGAAATATCTTGAAAGAGTTTCTTTTTCAGCATAATCCTTCGGTTGTGTGCCGTTAAGGCTGTAGGGTCGCAAAAATCCATGTTATTCTAACCTTACTTAATTAAAAAACTTGGCTGAGTGCCATAATGTAGCGGTATTCATCAACTACCCTGTACAAGAAGTTGTCGTCAACGAGTCAACGGCGAACTTTTGGAATATATCACCACACGACATATGTCGCATAAATTTTCGTTAGAGACATTGTGATGGACACTGTCGTTCACGACAAGCTACACAACAAACTCATGTATGCATGTGGTACTGAGGGCAAGTTGGGCGCCAATGTCTTCATGTTATAGTCAATCAGGCTTTAAACTTAAATATTTAGTTTATGGTGGTCATCATGTGAGCCGTCGTATCATTGTAAGCTGTGGGAGCGCCAAGGTTCAAGTGTCTGAAATGTCATTTGAAATTATTCAAATTCAGATAAAACTTTTCTAGCAATTAGATGATAAATGATCTCATTTGAAAGTATGCGTTTCGATATGCGTTTCGGACAATGTGACGAAATTGTCGGTATATGGTCGTCAACGAATTGTAGTTAATTTGATCATCGATGACAATGTGACGACATTGTCGGTATATGATCGTCAACGAATTGTAGTTAATCTGATCAACGATGACAATGTGAAGACATTGTGGGTATATGGTCGTCAACGAATTGTAGTTAATCTGATCATCGATGACAATGTGACGACATAGTTGGTATATTGTCGTCAACGAATTGTAGTTAATCTGATCAACGATGACATTTTGACGTTAATGTGTCGTCGATGGCCATGTGACGACATTGTCGTTAATGGCTCGTCGATGACAATTTAACGAAATTTTAGTTAATGTGTCGTCTATGAATACATAGTGACGACATTGTCGTTAATGTGTCGTCGATTGCAATGTGACGACACTGTCGTTAATGTACCATCGATGACAATTTGACGACATTGTCGTTAATGTGCCATCGATGACAATTTGACGTCAATGTCGACAATATGGTTGTCAATGACAATGTGACGCAAACGTGTCGCCCATTTGATGATGAATGATTTTGACGTCATTTGCATGAAAATTTTCATAGATCTTCTATGGATTGCCACCTATATGTCACCAACAATTTACTGTGGTCTGAGAGTCGTCTTCAACGATGTCTTGAAGACATTGCCAACTGGGTTCATATATCAGCTAAAAACGCACAGCAAACGAATTAATCATATCAATAAAAAAATTAATTACCTCTATGAAATATTAATTAATATTGAGCCCGTAAAGGTTCGCAATAAATATATAATTATTTGAATTAAATAAAAAATTGCTGGTCCATTATTGAGTATTGAGGACAAATGCAGCCTCGATAGCTCTGTAAAATATAGTCACGATGAAGGGTATGTATGTTTCGTTGCGACCTTGCTTAGAACTGTTTTTAGTGCCTCTTCTCTACTGTCTTCTTCATCTTCATTTTAATCGTTTAACAATTTCCTGCCCTAAGGAAAGATATGTAAATATTTTTCGCATTTTAATAGAAGTACTGCCACTCGTATCGCAGTATCGCAACGGCAGAGTCGTTGTGGCCAAAGACAAAACGAAAAACGGTTCAATAATAAAATGGGTTAAAACACTTTGATGGTAGTTAAAAGGCAAATAACATTTAATCTTTGGCAAGCGAGGCTCCAGCCAGTACAGTCGTTTGTTTTGAATATTTACGAATATTTTAAATACGAGAATGATAGTATTTATTTTTTGATAAACGAAGAATATATTTAAAAGGGTCGAAATCGAACATAAAGCGAATTGCAATATCAATAGATTGTTGGAATCATGTATGTAATTGGGGCAGACAATAATAATAACGCAAACAAAAATACAATGAAATGTTGCTGGGTGTCAAAAAACAAAATTAATTGTACCAATGAAACTACAAACTTCGCTTAATGAACACCTCTGTCCAAAAAATCCGATCTATTTTTAGTAAAACTAAAGAAAATATATATACTCAAAATATTTCTTGATTACATCAATATTAACTGGAGCTTTACCAAATAGTTTCCGCAAAAACGAATTGCGAAGAAAACATTTTCCAAAGGAGTGTTCGTTCAGACCAGACATACCAGCCAAACATGCAGTTACACATGCGCATTGCGCACTTGTTGGCTTTGCTCCGTTTTAACCGCAAATAAATTCGGTTAGAATTTTAATTTGGCTACAACAAATGTTTTAATAGCACATGCTGAGATTTTGCACAAATAAAGACATTTTGAATAACAAAAGCAAACAATTTATTCGCGTTTTTTTTGAGGTGTGTATGTGTTTCTGTTTGTTTGCTGGTCGTGCTGAGGTTGTTGCAAACAAAAAACAACAGCAAATCGTTATCATTAGTGGTCAAGAGCAATGAAGACGGCAGCAACAACTGCAAGAAGCGTAAAATACAATACACGGCCTAGACTACGGATGTATGGTTAAGATGTTTTTGTTACACATGCGCTCGCAGCTGCTAAAGAGTGATTTTTTTGAGGTTAGGATTTTCATGCATTAGTATTTGACAGATCACGTGGGATTTCAGACATGGTGTCAAAGAGAAAGATGCTCAGTATGCTTTGACATTTCATCATGAATAGACTTACTAACGAGCAACGCTTGCAAATCATTGAATTTTATTATCAAAATGCGTGCTCTGTTAAGAAAGTTCATCGCACGCTTCCATTTTATGGTCAGTTTAATCGACCCACTGAAGCGGCTATTCGGGCTATTGTGACTAAATTTCGCACCAAATTTACATTGTTGGACATTAAACCACCAAGACGCTTACGTAGAGTACGAACTGAAGAAAATATCGCAGCTGAATCGGCCAATGTTAATGATGACCATCAATTATCGATTCGTCGCCGTTCGCAGCAATTGGGCCTCTGTTACTCAAAAACGTGGAAATGCCAAAATTGGACTAAGCGGATGGACCACTTGAGGCGCAGCCGCGGTCAACATTTAAATGAAATTATCTTCAAAAAGTAAATGTCATGGACCAATCTAATGTTTCAAATAAAGAACCGATGAGAATTTGCAAATTTTATGCGTTTTTTTTAAAAAAAAAGTTATCAAGTCTTAAAAAATCACCCTTTACAATTTTCTTGTTGTTGGTGCTGTCTACTGTGAATAAAGAAATTTTAACTTCAACTGCTCATATATGAAATGCAACAATTCCAACACACACACGCACTCTTACCGAATTGTCTGGAGTTTAAAGTACATGGGGTGCTGGGGAAGTTGTTGATTTTTGGAGAACATTTTATTATTCTATTCAAAATATAAAATAATAGTTAAAAAATATACACAAGAAGGAGAAAGTTAAAATTTTAATTTTAAAATAATGAGATTATGATATCTGAAGCGACCATATATTCGATAGAGGACCTCATAATAAGAGAACAACTTAGATCGATATATCGCTTAGTTATCAAGTTATCGTATATTAATGTTTGAAGAAACCATTTTTTTGTTCCAATAGGAAAATAAAACTTTGTAAGTTTTCTATAAAGCCAATATTTCCCGATATTATTTGTTTTGATAACTGGAAACTTCAAACTTTAACGTCTAACTAATATGTCCCAATTATACGTCCCGGAATTTACTTTATTCAAAAATAAGTAAGGAAAGACTAAAGTCGGGCGGGGCCGATTATATACTACCCTACACCACTCCCTGCGTATGTACCTTGCTTTGATTACTAAACCCAGGTATTTCATGGGAGCAATTTGATGTAGTTCATATAAATTATACAGTTACTATAAATTCATCATTAGTCATATTTAAGGTATATGGTTAATAATATGGTAATTGATCCAATTATCCGACAGACAAATACAAACTAGGATGAATCGGACCGACGTTTCAAAAGGGGCCTATAACAACATTTTGGGTCTGGTCCAAAACATGGGCCTATATATTTCTCATGTGACCCGCTTTCACCATGTATGTTTATTGGTGAAATATAAAGATTGACCAAAAGCGGATAAACATTCGGGAGCAACATTTGTATGATGGCTACATCTAAATCTGAACCGATCTTACCCACTTTTACCATAGGTGTTTCTAGTTGGATTATAGATGTTGTACCAAATTTAAAGAAAATCGGATATAATATGTGGTTTCTAAAGCGGAAAAAGTCAAATCGGGAGCGACATTTATATGGGGGCTATATCTAAATCTGAACCGATCTTACCCAAATTTTGCATAGGTGTTTCTAATTGGATTATAAAATGTTGTGCCAATTTTAAAGAAAATCAGGTACAATATGTGGTTTCTAAAGCGGAAAAAGTGAAATAGGGAGCGACATTTGTATAGGGGCTATATCTAAATCTGAACCGATCTTACCCAAATTCTGCATAGGTGTTTCCAGTTGGATTATAAGATGTTGTACCAAATTCAAAGAAAATCGGATATAATATGTGGTTTCTAAAGCGGAAAAAGTCAAATCGGGAGCGACATTTGTATGAAGGCTAGATGGACAGCAGACGGACGGACAGACAGACATCGTTAAATCGACTCAGCTGGTGATTCTAAGCCGATGGGTACTTAAAGGTGGGTCTAGCTCGATTATTTCTTGGTGTTACAAACATTTGGCGCGAAACTAACTTATAATACCCTAGTCCACGAAGTGGTGTAGGGTATAATTACCGAAAGAATTTTCATTTTTAAGTTTTCATCGCCAACAAAAATGTCTACGTGAGATACGTCATGCGAACCAGGTTTAGTGTAGTTTTATGTTGTGTGATAAAAACTTAATGTATAGGGTGGGCCATTTAAAATTAGAATCGGTTATAAAAAAGTGCTGATTATTTTTTCAAATTTCTGGTTATATTGGAAAGGTTGAACTTTTTCATTTAATTATAGAACACAATATCACCTCATGTGATCAACCCAATTTTTCAGTACATGGCCCAATGATGCCGCCATCCCAAAAATCCACCCGAACAGTAACTCGTTATGGAAGATTGGCTTCTCAATAGTCACGTATGGGATCTCTGAACCCCATATGCGACAATTTTTCTATTGAGCCACCCAGATGAAAGTGAGCTTCATCTGAGAATACGAAAATTTTCCAGGTAAATTTCTTGCAGTTTGCGTTCAAGACTCACTATTTTTGAAGTAAGTTTTTAATATTTCCCAATTTTGTTCGAGCGTATATCGACCGTCCCGTTTTGCAAATGTCAAACATAACCCTGAAAATACAAATGAATGTTATTCTACCTTTCAAAGTCAAAGTAATCGGTAGTTCAAATTTAACATGGCCCTCCCTACGGACTTATGATAACAAAACCTGAATTTCCATACATAAAACAAGAAGCGCTAAATGTGGGATTTTTTTGAAATGGTTGTGGCCAAACTCTGCAAATGTGTTTATTTTTCCCTGAATTTTGTATTTGCAGAAAATCGGGGAATGTTTTATCATTTCCAGGGAAGTATAAGAATAATTATAGCTGTATCAATTATTTATGTCAGATATTTGAAGATTGAGAATTCTGCGACAACTTCATAAAGCTATAAATATTTTATATTTTATACATTAAAACAACAACCAAACTGGAATACTGATATTGATTTATTTATTAGACAGCGGATCCAATCATGCCTTTTGTCTGATTACACTATACAACAAAAAAGAAAGAAATTATTTTTGGGTGCATTAAGGCATGTTGATTCATAAAATCAGCACAAAAGTTGTTTATGGATATATCTTTTTATACCCTCCACCTCCAGGATGGGGGTATATTCACTTTGTCATTCCGTTTGTAACACCTTAAAATATTCATCGGAGACCCCATAAAGTATATATATTCTGGGTCGAGGTAAAATTCTAAGACGATCTAGCCATGTCCGTCTGTCTGTTGAAAGCACGATAGCGGCCGAACGAAATGAGCTAGTAGGTTCGGTTGGGATTGAAAGTGGGCGAAATCGGCCCAGAGGGAAAAATTTTTCCCTCACAAGGACTGAAAATACCCCTAATATTTAGAGTATTTCAGCATGTCTTTTGAACATAATAGCTTGTATTTACTTGATATTTGCAATTCGCCTTCCCTTTATAGCATAAAAGGGCACCATAGGGTGTTTTTTATTTGTAGGGGGCGAAATGGGACGAAAAGGGATAAAAATAGTACCTATCAAACGACAACAGATAGAAACACGAAATTTGGCGTGTGCATACCTCTAATAGAGTAGATACATAATATACAAGTATTTTTGTTATGTTTGTACTTTTAAGGGGTTAAATGGGGATAGAGGGATACAAATAGTACCAACCAAACGGCTGCACCTAGAATAATGAAATTCGGTGTATATATTCCTCTGATTGCGTAGGCACATAAAATAAAGGTAATTTTCGAAATTCGTACTTTTAGGGTGTAAAATGGAAAAAGGGGATAAAAAATTTACCAAACAAATGGATGCAGCTAGAACCATGAAATTCGAGGTATACATTCCTCTGACTGAGTGACACGAAAAAAAAAAACGTTTTTCCAAATTCGTACTTTCAAGGGATTCAATGGGAGCAGAGGGGAAAAATGGTACCAACTTAAAGGCTACAGCTAGAATGATGAAATTTTCGAAAGTCGTACTTTTAAGGAGTAAAATGCGAAAAAGGGGATAAAAATGGTACCAACAAAATGGCCGCAGATAGTATCATGGAATTGGGTATATACATTCCTCTGAGTGCATAGCCAGTAAAAATTACCATAATTACCCAATATTTAGGGTATTTATGATTGCTGACTTATATTTACTTTATGAATTGAAGTATTATTTCCATTATATATACATAGTATAAAAATATTGGTAGCCTTGGCTTATTAATTAAATTTCTGATTTTCATACATTTGAAATTTGTTGCGGACATTCCTCTTGTAGCTTGGAAGCACCACAAAGGAAATAAATGTTTTAGCGGGCGAAATGGGACAAAAATGGAAGCACCACAAAGAAAATAAATGCTTTAGCGGGCGAAATGGGACAAAAATGGATAATATATGGTACCAATGATACGACAACAGCTAGAATCATGAATTTCGGTGTGTACACTCTTATTGCATAATCACGTAAATAGGATTTTTCGAAATTCGTACTTTTAAGGGATATAATTGAAAAAGAGGCATAAAAATGGGACCTTCCAAACCGGTGGTCTGACTATGAAGACTCGAAACAAAAAGGTTTTTTTTTTCAAATTTGTACATTTGGGCGGAGAATGGGGCGAGTGGGGATATCTTTAAAATTTGTACTTTTCTTATCAAAACAATGCATTCACTTTGTATGTATCTGAAAATGCCTCTCCCTTATGGCGACTGACAATCGCCTAATATTTTCGGCATGTTCACTTTCACAATTACAGCATTGTATTTATTTATAGTAGTAGATTTTAAACAGTGCGCATAAGTATACATTATAGTTTGAAATAGTAATTAAATATAGTAATGTGCATTAACATATCACAATTTTCGTAATATGGTTCTGTACGTCTATGTCGACATCCTTTAATCTGCTGGTAATACTGTGGAATGGACTCCGTGGTGGAGGGTATATAAGATTCGGCCCGGCCGAACTTAACGCCTTCTTACTTGTTTAATTTCTAAAACTCTAATTTTCGTCGTAGGCACCTTTAATATTTGTACTCTCTCTCTCTGATGCGATCGCTTATAAGTTCAATTAAAGGTAATTATTATGTCTATAAATGTAGTGAATTACTTTCACATAGAAACAGTGGTTTAAGAACGATCTCCAAAAATTTGGGGAAAAATATTTTGTTTGTAAAAAAAGTCTATTTTTGCTGGCACGAAAAAATCATAAAAAATATAAAGCAAATCATAAAAATATAAGCACGTAAAGCAATCTTTAAATGTAAAAAATGTATGGATAAATGTAGAAGTTATGATACTCTTTGTGGACGCAAAAGATTTTAAAAAGATCATTATTCTTGATTTTTTGTTTAAATAGCGCGATTGTTAATGAAGAAATTTTTTTGAAGAAAATCTATGATTAAATGTAGAAGTAAGGGAATTTTTTTAACGAAGTTTTTGATGTGTGACTACCTGAGATGTTAAATAGGACACTACTTGATATGTATCCATATCAAGTAGTGTCCTATGTACTTCTACAAGAAGGACTATAATTTCTACATATGGGCATTTCCTCAGAAAAGTCCACCAAGACAAAAAAATTAAAAGTTCTTGTAAACATATTCTTTTATCATATTTTCATAGAGAAATAAACAAATTTAACTAATATAAACTAATTTTACATTAATTCATATCCTATCTTGAGATATTCGAATGCAAAGTCGCGCAAGTGCAACTTTACTCGTATGAATATTTCTTCCGCATGTTTTGTTTTCAAAGTTCTTAAATAGAGGCATTACGTATTGACTTTTGGCGTCTAAAATCTTTCAAGGAGTACAAAGAGTCAAAAAAGAAAGAATACGGAGTTATACGATTCTTATAAACTGTAACTTCTTGCTTTGTATTTTCGCATATTTCTCGTTCGACATGGAAAAACAACGTTTGTTGTTACCGTGTCTAAAGTACACGCAGATAGCTCATCAAATTTTGAGTACAAACATAGATTTTTATACAATTAAAATAAAAAAATCTTAAGAAAATTTGTGACCTTGGCACTTCTATAAAGTTTACAAAATAATTTATTTATGTAAAAAATGCTTATTATTATTATTTAAATCTAGATGAGCATAAACGGAGGCCAAAAAATTAAAGAAAGTTAAAAATCGCAGTGAAAGTTGAAGAAGAAGAAGAAGATGCTCTTATTATGTTACAATAAATACATTGAATACTTCTGTTTATTAAAAAAATATATTAATTATAATTTCGTAAAAAGTGCAACAAAAAAAACATAAATACCACGATGGAAAAAATGACACGTGAGACATGTCACGTTCGGCCGGGCTTAAAATAAAATTGCAAAAAAAGTATTAATTATTTTTGGATAAAATCAAAGCCATTTTGAAGAGACATCAGTGCTCAAAGTTCTAAAATTGGTCACATTGAAATAGTGCCACAGGATTCGCTAAAATCGGCGTTTAAATGGTTGGCCGCGAAAACGACTTCTGTTTTGGTCACGTGCGAATGCCTTGTTTTTTTAAATTATCTTGAAAACGAAAAATTACCCAAAATCCACATTAGCACCAATTAAACATCTAATTAAGAGCTATAAGTTAAGCATATAGTCGAAATAAAAACCGTTTTATGTTGACTTTTTTGACACTTTAAATGTGTACGACGGTCACGTTCGACATCAATGAAATGCCCATATATCCATAGATTTTTACGAAAGAAATAATAAACAGTTTGTTTCGCATGAGAGTTAAACGAAAAATCATGAATATCGATTTTCCTAGAAAACTACTGCAAAGAAATTTCAACACACAACGAATACAAATTTATATTTTTTAAGAATATGACAATAAGGGACTAATGTTAGATTTTGACGTTGTGAAGCTCTATCTTATAAAATCTTTAATTTATTGAATTCGTTCGTTGTGACACTTTATTGTTAAAGTATTGATAAATAGCAATAATTGTATTTACACTTTAGTGTAAATGTAATGTCAGCTTTAACATTCAATTTCCGTAAAATTCAAATCAAAAACGTTGTAACTATTTTGTTTTTCTACTGATTTGATCATTGGTTTGTCAGAATGGAAATTGTATTTAAAAACCAACACCATTTCCAGTTGAAATTGAGAAAATTATGTAATTGAAAATTTCCATTTCAAAATGAGAAATTCCACTTGAAATCAAGAATTTTTATTTCATAATGAGAAAATTCCAAATGAAATTGAGAATTTTCATTTATAATTAAGAAAATTCCAATTGAAATTGAGAATTTCCATTTTCAATTGAGAAAATTCCAATTGAAATTGAGAATTTCCATTTCAAATTGGGATAATTACAATTGAAATTGAGAATTTCCATTTCATATTGAAAAAATTCCAATTGAAATTAAGAATTTTCATTTCAAATTGAGAAAATACCAAATGAAAAGGATAATTTACATTTCAAATTGAAATTTTGAAATTCCATTTGATTGAGAAAATTCCATTTGAAATTGAGAATATTTCTGCTTTGGCATAATGTAAAACCACAGAGAATTTCATACAATATACAAATGTTCCATCACTTGAAACTGTTTATTGCAGAAGACAATTCAACAATCATTTTCCTCGGTAAAAAATAGAAATTTCTCAATTTCAATAAAATTTTTTTTAATTTCAAATGAAAATTTCACAATTTCAATTGGAATTTTCTCAATTTGAAATGTAAATTCTCATTTTCAAGTGAAATTTTCTCAATATGAAATTAAAATTCTCAATTTCAATTGAAATTTTCTCAATAAGAAATGGAAATTCTCAATTTCAATTGGAATATTCTCAATTTCAAATGGAAAATATCAATTTCAATTGGAATTTTCTCAAATTGAAATGAAAAATCTCAATTTCAATTGGAATTTTCCCAATTTCAATTGGAAATGGTGTTGGGATGGAAGTAAAATTATTTTTAGTTGCTTATATATGCGACTTTTGGTTAAAACTCATATTTTCCCATATAAAGTGTGTTTTAACTTTTCAATTAAATTTGGGCAGATCCTAGCGTTATAAAATCGGTATACATTTTTTATTGGAGGTTTATAAGCCAAATGGAAACATTTTCGGCCCGGTAATCGGTACAATAATAAATGTATTTTTATTCAAATTTCACTTAGTATATTCTCGGTATTAAATTATAAACTGGGTTGAAAGAATTTCTGAGATAGGCCAATTCCTACAAACATTTAAACGTCACTCAAATTCTCAAAAACTTCCGCAGCAAATATCATCGGTCTTGGGTCTACGCAAGAAAATAGAAAAATTGAGGGAAAAAATTAAGAATACAAAGCCGTTATGGTCAACGATTTAGATTTCATTGTTACACAAACCCAGCAACAACAGCTAGAACAACATCAGCAGCAACGACAAGCCAAGTGGAAAACATTGAAAAGCTGGAGTTGGCCAATTGTTTAGGCCATGTTTGTTGCTTTATTTAAGTATAGTCTACAATTTTGTTGTTGTGTTTTATTTTTAGGCACTCGGTTTTTTTTTGGCGGATTTACTATAACGACGGACAACGGCCGCCACCACCACAATCCAGGAACGGAGGCAGCAACAAGTGTTGAAGAATGATTTTTGCACGCAACCGAATTAAGAAAAGAATACCAGTGAATACTATTCTCGAGCAGACCACTACTCCCATTCCCCGTTCGAATGATTGCAAGCATGTGTGTATGAGTGTGTGTGTGTGCGTGCTGTTTGTTCTATGGATCCATAAATTCCACACCTAATGGGCGTGTTAACCACAAATAAAAGTACAATGTCAGAATCAGTTGTGCATAAACATAAATAACAAATTCACTGAGAATAATAACACCGACAACACCGGCAACACCAACACCAGCTGAATGGCGAACCGAAAATTATCATCACCACTGGAAAATGTTTCTATTTGCGCAAGCGCGTGGATGGCGGGAGGCAGAAGTTCGAGGAAGGCGTACAGAGGGAATAATGAAAATTTGCTGGCAAAGTGGAAAACAATTGCTAATGCACGTGTAATTTTCTATTTCTATTCGCCGAGGAAGGAATTTGTCAGTCAGTCCAGATGTGTGAACTGGTTGGCATCTTCCATGTGTGTGATTTATAACATAGAAATCCATAAAATAGATCAAGTGCTTGAACCCACCCCAACACCACCTCTGAAATCTAATGATCGAGAAAATTAATTTACAGTTCTACCCGTATGCGTGCATTACAGTGGACCACAGAAAAATGTATATTTGGACTTTTTAATAAAGACTCGGAAAATTGCTCAATGGGATGTGTTTTTGTACTGTACTGCGGTTACTAAGCTCACATCCATATGGTTATATACCTTCCCTATAAATAGACATGTTGCATTTTTAAACAGTTTTAAATAAATAATATTTTGTTGACTGCATTTAATTAATTTTAATGATCGCGTCCTCGACTACATATATTCAAACAGTGAATAAAAGGCAGAACTTTTCCATAATTGGGAGTATATTAAGGACTTTAGGGATATGTGCTTGTTTAGATGCTAGTGTGCGGACGACGCAGTATGGTATTGGACCCCCAAAACGGAGATTATTTCAGGGAATCACCAAATATAAGTTTTATTACATTTTCGAATAAATATGATCTAATATAAAAAAATCAATCTTTACAGTATTTAAAATGACTTGCCTTTAAAGAACAAGACAAAAACCTAAAATATATAAAAAAATAATAAAAAATAAATTTTCTTAAATCGTTGCATTTGCATTAATTACGGTACATTTAATTAAAATATACTGACAAGATTTTAGACACCTTCAATGCGAAAATCTACAAATACTTTCTTTCATAAAGTAACGATATTTTGACTCCAACGATTAAATTAACATTTTTTATTTTGCTGATGATCTACAAAATGAAAAAAATTAAAATTTTTCATCAACTACATTTTCTTTGATTTTTTATTGCTTTAAACCCTTTGTAAATAAACTACTGAAAAAAATTATCATTCTGAAGATTTTTCTGAAATTCTGCTTGATTTTGTAAAGAAAAAATCGAAAAAAATCGTAAAAAAATAGAAACCATCATTTCGCAACTTCCAAACTCACACAGTCGCTAAAAAATACATTTAAGAACATTACTATACAGTTTCAATAAAATTAATGAATGTAATCATTTCGAAAGTCAAATAAAAGAAATAATATAAAATAAATAATAATATTCCACTTCAATATTTTAAAAGTAATAGAAAACGCCTTCATAATAACCCAGCAAAAACTCGGTAATGCCACCTCATTATTATTTGCATTACCTAGTAATGACAGCACATTACGCCCTGTATTATTTTGAAGTATAAAATAATGGACTCCTTATAATGGCTTAAAAAATAGTTATTGGTAACAACACATCGCATGCCGAGATGTGGTTGTTCATCATACAAATTTTGAAATATAATGAAGTTGCAATAACTTGAAGTTGCGAGAAATGTTTTGCTTTTGTTCAAACCTCCAACCACAACACACAACAACGTCAACCGACATACTTACCAACCAGTACTTATATATTAACTTTTTGTAAGCGTGCGTGGAAGTACTTATTTCTCAACTTTTTGTAAGCTTGTGTGGAAGTACTTATTTCTCAACTTTTTGTAAGCGTGCGTGGAAGAACTTATTTTTTTACAATCCCTTTATAAAAATAATTAGAAACGGATCCGAATAATAAGTAGTGAAGGTTTCTGGTTTTGCCTTATTCCCCACATTACTTGGTAATGAGAGTTTTTGCTGGGAAGGTATATTAATAACTCTTGAAAAAAATTCTAATTTTTTCCAAAAGTTTTTATGAGAATAATACTTTTAAACCAACCGCAGCAATCGAGGTCAAAAATCGTACTGCTTGACATGAGTCACTCATATATCCATATACTATATATTGAATCTGATTTTCCATAAAAGAGCTTTTAGTTTAGTTACTGTTGTCCTCCAAAATATGTTCATCTTAAATTTCAACGCCATGAGATCTATTAGCACTCATAACTATAGTTGTAGGAATAAGCAATTCTAATACTGATTTGGTAGGGCTTTACATTTTTTGTATATTAACTTTGCTGCTTATAACACTGCCCAACAATATAAGACTTTTTAAATGGAACAGAATAACGACCCTATATTTCTTAAAGGGCAAAATAAACTTACAGTCCAGTAGCCTGGGTCGCGGTCAATACAAATGGAAAAACAATTTCCAGTCACACCACGAAAATAAAGTTTGGATTGTTTAACAATGATTTGCAAAATATTTCGTTCCTAGATAAAGCCGTCTAGATAAAGCCGTCTCTTCTGAAAACACCACTAAAAATCATGTTTTTCACGTGTAATTTTTTTGTTTTTAATTTTTGTCAATTTTTTTTTCTGAAATGATAGGCCCTTGAAAGCACTTAAAAATTTTGATTCTTGTCTTAGAGTAACTTATTGGTCGAATTATTGGATGTTTATAGAATTTTTTGTGTTTTTTTCATATTGACAACTGAAAACTTTTCCGTACTTTTATTTTTGATAAAAAATTATGCCTAAATGATGAAAATCAGAAGGAAACTGATTGATTGAATTTTCAAATTTTGGGTCTGAAAATCCTTCCCTTTAATAAATTATTTTACAAAAATGGAGTCTGTGACGTCATTTTTCGTCCGATATTCATAATTGAGGAGCCATTCGAAAAGTATATTTATTCTTTCTATTTATTTTTCATAACATCTTTACCAAAGCAATATGAGTTTTTAGCTATCAATATGAAAAATTCGCAAAAGATCAAATTAAACGACCAATATTACGACCAATGAGTTATTCTAAGACAAGAATGAAAATTTATATTTAAAGCTCTTCCAAGGGTCTGTTAATTCTGAAAAATTGGACACAAATTCAACACACAAAAATTACAGGGGAAAATCATGATTTTTAGAGGTGTTTTCAAGAGTGTTTAGCTAACAGACGGCTTGACCTAGCGGCAAAATATTTTGCAAATCTTGAGTGATCTTGAGTGATGAATCTTGGGTGATGGCAGCAAATTTATTTTCGTGACCAATTTGACCTTTTTTTGAGAAAATAAAAAAGTCCTTTCAAAAGGGACATTTAAGGATTAAAATGTTTTACGAAAAAAATTGCCGGGAAATTTCAGTGTGGGTCACCAAAGACACATAAGTTGTAAATAAAGCTCTTCACGCTTAAAGAGCAAAAATACACGCCAACTTATACAACAAAATTTCTTGGGATAAAAATTGTCCATGTTTCTTTGAAAGGTCAATCTTTATTGCAAAACTTTAATTTTCGAGGGAGATGTGGCTAAAAATATTTCCAATTTCTCCCCTTTAAAAATAAATAAAATTGAAATAGTTGTTAAAGCTAAGCTAATACAGATAGAAGCATGAAATTTTAAATATTTTAAAAATATATGTTTATATTTTATTTAATACCCACATCGTCTTTATATGACTCGCGAAAGTACGAAAATAAATTATTAAACCTGGTTTATCCTTTGGAATTTAATAGTCCTGTAAAAATGAGAAAATATGGAAACTGAGTGCACAGTTTTTCTATATACGATCTCTAAGTCTAATCAGTCAGTCTAAGCCAGATCAGTTCTGAAATTTAAGAACGTTTCTTTTTATACCCTCCACCTCCAGGATGGGGATATACTAACTCATTCCGTTTGTAACACCTTGAAATATAGACCTGAGGCCCTATAAAGTATATATATTCTTGATCGTCATAAAATTCTAAGACGATCGTGTCTGTCTGTCTGTCTGTTGGAAGCACCCTAGCACTTAAACGAAAGGAGCTAGGATGTCCAAATTTTACACAAAAGCGTCTTATAGTCGTAGATCGGTTGGGATTGAAACTGGGCGAAATCGGCCCAAAGGGAAAAATTGTTCCCTCACAAGGACTAAAAATACCCATAATATTTCCTTATATTGTAGAGTATTTAAGCACATTTTTTCAATATGTCTACTTGTACTTACTCTATAACGACGTACACGTACACCATAAATTGATTTGTATTAGTAGAGGGTGAAATGGGACAAAAAGAGATACAAATGGTACCTTTCAAACGACAACAGCTAGAAACACGAAATTCGATGTGTACATTCCTCTAATTTAGTAAATACATAATATAAAAGTATTTTTTCCAAATTCTTACTTTTAAAGGATAAAGTGGGATTAGAGGGATAAAAATGGTACAAACCAAACGGTTGAACCTAGAATAATGAAATTCGGTGGAATGTATACACTGATTGCGTAGACACGTAAATTAAACGGATTTTTCGAAATTCGTACTTTTTGGGGTTAAAATGGAATATACATTCCTCTGACTGCGTAGACATGAAAAATAAAAGGTTTTTTCTAAATTCGTACTTTCGAGGGATACAATGGGAACAAAGGGATAGAAATGGTACCAACTAAACGGTTACAGCTAGATTGATGAAATTGGATTTGTACATACCTCTAATTGCGCAGACATGTAAAATAAAGATATTTTAGAAAGTCGTACTCTTAAGGGGGTAAAATAGGAAAAAGGGGATAAAAATGGTACCAACCAAATGGCCGCAGCTAGAATCATAGAATTCGGTGTATACATTCCTCTGACTGCATAGACACGCAAAATTAAAAGATTTTCAAATTTGTACTTTTTACTTAGTTTGGTTATATCGCAATATGTACGTGAGATAATGGATTTTCAAAATTGGAATTAAAATAGAATGGAAATACAATCAACTGTAGCAAACACTATCTACCTATATTTATGGTATTTAAGCTTTTTTGAAGATATAAATATAAGATTATTTATTTTTTAAATTGACTTGAATTATTATTTCGATATATATAGTGCAAACGTATTGGTAGCCATGCCTTATAAGCGTGGTTTGAAATAATAAATATATTATATTTATTTATAAAATTAGTTTTTCAATATTTGTATTTGTTTTGAGTTGGCTATATTAAAAACAATATATATTTTCCTGTAATATTGCTGCACTTCTACGAAAATCGACAGCCTCTGTGGAATGCAATCCATAGTGGAGGGTGTATAAAGTTCGGCCCGGCCGAACATAACGCCGTTTTACTTGTTTTTATAAAATATGTACCAATACAATGACATTTCTCATATTATGCACACCAAAATTATCTTTAGTGTTAGTTTAATAGTGGTCTAAGCAACACTTTAGTTATAATGTCAACTTTAAGTGATTCAGATAATTTGAATAACATATAAAATGAAATTATTTGAAAAGTAAATAATAATTTCTAGACGAACATCCTGTAAATATTTATATATATTTTTTTAATAATATTTTTTAGCTGCATGCTATCAATCCAAACTTATTTTGAACCAATTCTCTAGAATTCTAATATTCAGTAATATACACTGTTTTTCACAAAATATTCCCTGATATATAGTATTTTTATTGGTATTTACATTTTTGTATTTTAATTCTAGAAATGTATTTTTTATCAAATATAATGCTTATGATTTTCTTTAACTTAAGTTATATCAAATTCTACTTGCGATGCGAGTTAAGCTCATCATCAGTGATTTCAATAAGCTTCCCAGAAGAGTTTCGGTTCCACCTTTCGCATGGCACTGCGGTCACTGATCCACATCGTATCGTTTTGTGCCATTTCGATGATTTGCACCAAATGCTCACCAGCCTTGGCAGCCGGCTGACGAGGGGCACTGAATACCTTGTCCGTCAAAGGTTTGGAATATTCGAAGGTGTCGCTAATTGTGGGATTAGCTGTCATGGGGCTTTCAGTGAGGCCAGGACAAATGGCGGTAATTGCCACACCACTGCGATTGTAGTAATAGGGGTCCTGTTCCGAGCAGAAAAACACACACACACACACACACTTAGAAGGATTTCAATTTCAAATGAATTATAGTCCTGCGTTAACTTACAGCGATTGAGCGAGTAAAGCCAACAACACCAAATTTGGAGGCAGTGTAAACTGCGATGGGAGGACATGGCTCCAAGCCCAAGACCGAGGCAATATTCAATATAACACCACCGCGTCCCTTCTGGCTCTTGTCCATGTATGGCAATGCCTCCATTGTCGTATTGATCAAACCGATCAAGTTCACATTGATTGTGAATTCAATCGAACGATCGGCAATTACACCGGCTCCGTTCACCAGAACATCTATGTAACGCAAACCTTTGACCACCTGATCCACGGCACTTTTAATGGACGTTTTGTCGGTGACATCGCATTTAATGAACTGTACTTTGGTTTTGTGGTTCATATCCTGTAGAGTTTGTACAGCTTTGGCGTTTTCCTTGACATCCAGGATAGTCAAGTTCTGTGGAGCAAGCACAACACCCATCATTCATTTAGAGTTGGACACTTCGATAAGTTGTCTGTTGTGAATACTTACCGCCACATTTCTAGTCATCAATTGTTTGCAGGCTTCGAAACCAATGCCACCGAAACCGGCAACGAAAACTACATTCTTACCGCTTAGATCCATTTTGTTTTTATTTTTTTCGTTTTGCTCGGAAAAACTCAACGATGTCTAGCACGCGTCAAATGGGAAATGAGACTTAAGCACTGATCTGTTCGTAGTGTAACTTATATAGCCGCTATACTAAGTGACTCAATAGCTGGGGGTTGCTGGCAACCATCTGAAGTCTCAAGTCAGATGTCAAATAGATAGCGAGAGTACTGCCTGTCACAACTTGTTTGTTTGTTTTCTGATGGGCACGGCTTTATGCGGCGTTTGGAAGAAAGTAAAAACAGTAGAACCTGAATAAGTGGAACCTGAATTATACATCTGCGGTTCGATTCATTTGACAGCTAAGATTTTCCAGTTTTTGTTTTTTTTTAATTTTATAAATTACAAAGAATTTGAATTAACAAACCCCATTCGTGGTGATCAGCTTCCAGTTATCGACGTTCGACTGTACATGCTTACGTTTATTAATATCAAGTGATACGTGTTGTTGACAACCCTAATGCATTTCTCATTGCAACTATTTTCCGGAACATCTATACAATCTAATAAATTTCCATGTGTGGTGTTAGTATCAGTAAGTACACACGCAGTGTGGACGCACCGCATCTTATGAACCCTCCCCGATAAGCTTGGCTGGGACATAAGATAATGTTAAAAGTAAAGCCGATCAGATGGATTGAAATTCCTTTGTTAGAAGCGCGGTGCTAAAGAGAGCAAATCCATCCGGAGCAAATGCTATGCCAATGCCAAATGGGGAGACAAAACAGTCACACAGAGAAACGGACAAAGAGGAAGAAATAGCTCCACAAAAACGCAGACATCGCCACAAATTTGGCCTAGCAAAAGAGAAGCCGAACGTGACAGTGCATTGTCAGATGGAACTCCGAAAACGGGGCACCAAAAACACTGGAACAGGGGTTGTCCAAGAAAGGCGTCTAACAAAATCTACAGAAGGAACACAACGTGGAAGAGCGCACGACAAGTGGAAAAGTCGCAATCTCGACAAATGAATGTAAAAATTAAGAGACATATAAAACCCAAACCTGACGTAATGATCATATCAGCCAAGGGAGAAGTCACGTACGCGGATATCCTCCGGAAGCATAGGACTGACTGAAAGATCTGGAGCAAATTCTCCACCAAAGGGCAACTATAAATCATATGGGTGCCAGGATACTGTATGATCAAAGGTGGATCAGGTCTTGAATCTGTACTAGGGAAT